>CM052539.1:75984190-76008421 GCA_028533065.1 Trachops cirrhosus
TAACAACCACACCTGAAACAAAAACAAGAAGTAACTAAGCAAACAACTAGAACAGGAACAGAACCACAGAAATGGAGAACACATGGAGGGTTAGTAACAGGGGAGTGAGAGGAGGAGAGTGGGGGAAAGATATGAAGAATAAGTAGCAATGAAGGTAGATAGAAATAGATGGGGAGGGCAAGAATAATAGGGGAAATGTAGAAGCAAAGAACTTATGACACATGGACTGAAGTAAAGGGGGGGAATGTGGGTGGGAGAGGGTGTTCAGGGTGGAGGGGAATGAAGGGGGGATAATAGGACAACTGTAATAGCATAATCAATAAAATATATTAAAAAACAAAAAATGATAAAAAATACAAATCTAGTAACAGTTGAATCTAAAAAAACAACTAAGCAAGCTAGAAAAACAGAGACAGAATCATGGATACAGAGAGCCTTTTGATGGTTGCAAAGTGTGAGGGGGGAGGGTAGAATGAGTGAAGAAGTGAGGGGATTAAGAAGTACAAATAGGCAGTTACAGAATAGTCATAGGGATGTAAAGTACAGTGTAGGAAATGGAGTAGCCAAAGAATTTATGTGCATGACTCATAGACATGAACAAAGATGGGTGTATTGCCTGAAGGAGTGGGGGCTGCTGGGTGGAGGTGGGACAAGTGGGGAAAATCAGGACAACTGCAACAGCATACTCAATAAAATATACTTAAAAAAAAAGAAAGTTAAAAGGTCTTTAAGAAGAAGAGAAGAACATTTGTTGCCAGTAGAGTTACTCATTACTTTAAGAGAAAATTCACTTTATTGTATGAACAGAGATTTTATTTACATAGAAGGAAATCTATCAATTAAGGATTTTAAAGCATGAAATTCACAGCAAAATACCTAGAAATACTGATGTGCATGATTAGGAATGATGCTTTCCTAGAGTCAGAAGAACATCATATTCACATTTCAGTTCTTTAGAAATAGCTGTAAATTTTTTTAAAAACAACATCTCCTGTTTATTAATACTACTTTTATTTATACTGTATGTGTTTTTTCTGGATGATATACTCAAAATTTTGCAAGCTAGTCTGTGAATGAATATTTAACAAAATTAGTCATCACTAATCATATGAACTAACTGCAGGGAATTTCCATTTCATAGAAAAGTGTGTCCCAGATGTGTTCTAAGTTGTTTCTTTCAGAACCATTGGCAGAAAAGGAAAATTCAGATTCTGGACTCGCCACCCCAGAACTCCATGTCTTATCCGACAACAGAAGTCATAAGGGTAGAAGCCCTTCAAATATTTTCTCAATTTTAACCTCCAGACAACAAGGAGCAGCAAAGGTTGTCAGGGATGGGCGGGTGAGCAAATGTGCTCTGAGGATCCAGAAGTCTGGGTCAAAGCATAGATGAAAATCTTCCACAAACTTTCTTAAGAAACAATGAAAAATGCAGCATGGATGAACTTCTTGTAACACAATACAATGTTGTAAATTACTATGACAAGACCAAGGGGTGATTAATATCATTTACATTTCTCTAATGCTACCCCACCTGGAGCCCACGGCACTTCATGCTGGTACTGGTTCCCTGTCTACAGAGAACCCAAATGAAAGGTCCAATTTATACTCAGTGCAAAAGGCATAAGGCAGATCCATTTCAGAAGGGCAACTTCTGTCCTAAGGCCATAATTAACCTAAACTATTAATAGCCATTTTTACTGGTTTCTAAAATAGAACATGTTAGATTTAGTTACTATTGGATTTTTCACAAAACCTTTTGGTTTAGAGCTAGATTAAAAGGTAGAGTTAAATGGACATGATACATTGTTTTGTAGTACTTTTACTTTGGAGTGATGTGTATTTTTGTAACCAGTTTTTACTGACAGAGCCACAGAATGACAGTGTGGTTTAAAATTGCCTACAAAGCACAATGTATTCATGAAAAAAAAGGTTATAGAAATGTTCTTTTTTGCCATTATTTTCAGTTTCTCCAAATAGTGGATGTGACATTGAGGTAAGAGGGTTGGTTACACTTTCATGCATTTTTTAAGCAAAACCTCGTATACAGCATCTCTCAAAGAATATTAGTGTAAGTAACCCATTTACATCAAGATATCTTTCTTGCCACTCCTATACAAGATCTGGAATTCATGCCACCTCACCCTCTAACCCAGCCCTTAGATCCCAGGTTTTGATTCAGTCCTTGTCCATTTGGGTGCAGAGAGAGAGTATGGTGTGGAGTGAGGTGTTTCCTTTGCAGTCTATCTTAGTTTCCCATTGCTACTATAACAAATTAGCACATATTGAGTGTCTTGAAATAATACAAATGTATTATATTACAGTTTTGGACATCAGAAATCTGAAAAGGTCTCACTGGTCTAAAATGACAATGTAGATAGAGTTGCATTCCTTTCTAGAAATTCTAGAGTAGAATCTACTTGTGTGTGTGTGTGTGTGTGTGTGTGTGTGTGTGTGTTAACTTTTCTAGCCTCTACTGGCTATTCACATTTTTTGGATTTTAGAATCCTTCCATCTTCAAAGGCAGCAGTAATGGATATCCTGTGATACCTCACAGAACATTGCTCTGACACTGCCTCTTCCATATCAATGACCCCATGATTACATTGGCACCACCTAGATCAGCCAGGATACTCTCCCGATTTTAAGGTCAGCTAAGTAGCAACCTTAATTCCCTTTACTACCTTAATTTCCCTTTGTAATGTAATTAAACATAATAACATGGTCCAGGCATTAGGGCATGGACTTCTCTGGTGTGTGTGGGAAAGCATCCTGCCTACCACTGAGTCTGACACAAATTTGAATTCTTGCTTCTCTAACAGTTGAACATTACATTATCTATTGAAGATGGTTTCCTGAAAAGAAAAATCAGAACATTTGTGCCTTATAGTAGTGATAACTACCATTTATTAAACATTATGTTCCTGGCATTGTACTCAACTAGATGAAATTAATGATTTTAAGTTTATAAGCACTGAGGAGTGTTTCTCTAATCTTTCTGTTTCCCTTCATTTATAGCCCAGTGCTGTGTGCGGCAGCAATCATTGGTGAGTGCTCAGTACACATCTAATTTTCTTCAGTGAATGTTCTATGGTCTAGCAGGGGTGTCCAAACTTTTGGCATCTGTGGGCCACACTGGAAGAAGAAGAGTTGTCTTGGGCCACACATTAAATACATTGTGACACATAATCACAAAAAAAATCTCATAACGTTTTAAGTAAACTTACAATTTTGTGTTGGGCCACATTCATAGCCATCCTGGGCTGTATGTGACCTGTGGGCCGCAGATTGGACACCGCCAGAAATGAAGACAGGAGGGCATGTGAAGATGGAGATCATTACCAAACACACTTAGCCATTCATCTAAGGTATGTCCTTCAGTCTAGGTTTTATTGACAATAAGGCTGATATATTTATTCTATTATTTTTACCTCCTATATGCAGCATGAGTTCTATTTCTGGATCCTAAAAATTCAATATCCCTTCTATACAGAAATTCTGGATCTATTCACATCTCCAGCTGGGACTCAAATGCAGATCTGAAACCAAAGGCCTTATTCTTAATTATTCATCATCTTTACCTACATGCTCCAATTCTTTTCAGGTTCAAATAAGTTTATGAACCAATATCTCACTCACACTAAATGTTCAATAACTGTGAATTCCCTCTTACTGTCATATGAATAGAAGGAGAATCAAGTAAACTAGAGACTTTAAAATACTGTACAAGGTAATTGTTATATTAATGAACTCTCCATGTGTAGGGCAAATAGTTTTCAAACTAATGGTTGGTTTGTTCATTCATTTGTTGATCCCTTTATTTATACATTCAATTATTTTTTACCTTCTAAGGAAAATATAAGGTAAAATGAGTAAAACTAAATTTATTTTATATGTGGCATTTGTGTTTTTAAATGAATATAGATGGATAGAATCCCACAATGTCACTGTAACTCTCTGGGCTAATATTTTTCTTTTTTATTCTAATATAGAACAACATAGCCAAAGAAGATGAACTGCCTGGAAATTATAATAAATAATACCAGTTCAGCTTTGTGGCCATAACTTTTACTTACATGGCTCCAGCATGAATTCCTCCTTATGTCATCTTACAATAACATATTTTGGCATAAATCTAACAGGCAGTGGCTGAATATTACAGCCCCCATAACAATAAGTAGGTGATTTTAAGACAAAAGTTATTTGATTCTTAAAAATATATTTGTGAACAACATACTCTTCAGTACTATTAGGCTTTTCTGGAAAAGCTAACTACCAACACTTAAGTAACAAACCAATGACAGACTTGCTCTGTGACAGCTGGTGATGTTTTTCAGATCAGTAGATATCTCTGAGGACATCAAATGTGGGATGAGATGAGCTTGCCTCTATGGGATTAGTCTGCAAAGCTCTTGGTGTTTTTGAAGAAAAACAGTGACAGATGTTATATCATTCACCTTTGTTGTTGGGCAGATTTATACAGGCATTTCACTACCACATAGCTAATGTAAAAACCAGAATCTCCACATGTAAAAATATACACTAATGGTTTAAGTATTATGAATACCTTCTGTATTATCTTATGCTGCAGTAGTCAAGTAGAATGTGGAAATTTTACTCTTTGGAAAAATATTTTGGAAAGCCAGTCCTGGTTTGAATTTTTTTTAACTATAATTTTTTTGAGCCCTTTAATACATAGGTACCTTTAATCTTTGTTTTGAGGGTGTGATGATTTGCAATGTAGGATCACATAATAACTCAGAGACTAAGCTCTGGAATCAGAAAATCAGAGCTTGCGTCCTAGTCATCCACTGGAGTTGCATGATCCTGGAGAAGCCATTCAACCTCTCTAATATGTATTTGTAAATTATGCATATCAGCCATAGACAGATATTACACACTTTTGTAAGTAATTTTCATTTCTTAACATAATATTTAGCATATAGTAATATTAACTAGCTATTATATTATTTTTCATTAGTGAGGATTTTAGCAGAAATGTAACAAATTACCAAATTGAAAAGATTTTAATGAAAGGGCCATATAAAGGTGTGGTCAGGCTACAAAGAAGCTAGAGGGAACCCTAGAAGGGTCGCTTATCCAGGAACAAGCAGTAGTCACAAACAATGACTGTCCCTAGATGGGAAATGGAAGGGACTGGTATTATCAGACTCCAGAAAAATCTCTAGCCTTGGGCAGAGGGAGGAAATGGGGGGACTCACTGAACGAGGGCTGCATTAAACAGGGGACATCACCACTGACACAATCACACTTGCTGTGGAGGGAGGGGAGAAGAATCAAGTCTCCCTGGCCTTGCAAGCTCCTCTGATTTGTCAGACCCACTGGAAGCCAGAGACTAAGAAAGCACCTTAATGAACTCCATAGAGGTCAGTCCCTGGGGCATAGGATAGGGCAGAGATGGTAAATGCGGCCGAGCCCGCATGTTGTTAAACTAAGTGATTTCCTCCTGCAGTCCTGTGTCTCCTCCTGCATGAATGTGACAATCTGGGCCTGCTTGCCAAGCAAGTGTTTGCTCTGTCTTATTCAGAATACAACTGTGACCTCTGTCCAGCCCCATAGCTCTAGGTAGGCTCCAGTTACTCCCTCTCAGCCATGTGGCGTTCTTTAGATATAGGGTCCTGGGGTCACAAAAATTCCCTGCACCGGAAGCCTTCTTGACCTGGCCTGGTAATGGAAAACCATTGCCAAGGGTGCTTTGATGGGCAGACAAGGTGTCGGCCTAGTTGTGTGATTCTACTGAATCATTTCCAATACCAGCAACCCTGAGATGAGCAGCCAGACCATCACCACATTTTCCTCTCCCCAAAACTACTTCCTGGATGCAAATAGTATTTACCCTCTTTTTCTGGGCCCTTAACAAAATACTCTGAATAGAAGAGGGTGAATTTATTAAATATCAAATACTTGTCAATAGTTGCCCTCTATTCAGTAAATTTAGTTTAGGAATTCACTTTTTTTCATGAAATGACTTTAAATGTTCTCAATTGCAAAGGATTTCAAGAGGAATGAAATACTGGCATGCCATGTGATTGAACAGAAAACATGTTTTTATAATGTCTCTTCTCTATTGCCATAGAAGCAGCTAGATATAGCTTAAAACAGAAAGACTGAGGTACATTTATGACTCCACTACTCAGTAGCTCAGAGAGCTCACTTCACCTCACTAGATGGTCATGTTGTTATCTGTGACATTACAATATTCACATTTGCCCCACTCTAGAGATAAAATCATATAATAGGTAAGGGACTCTTTATGTAAATTATAATTCACTTGGAATTTGCTCTTTTCTCCCCCTACCCTCTCTCTTTCTGGCAGCAGGAACTGTGCTGTCCTCTGATTCTGGAAAGGCCTGGGCTTTTGGTCCTGAGTTATGCATAGGCTAGCTTTGAGACTTTGAAGAACACACATAACACAAAGATAAGATGTTTTTAAAGATATATTCTTTTAAAAGCATACTGAATAAAAATGCATTCAACATTAACTTTGTGCAATGTTATTTAACTAAAATCATATTTGAATAGTAATTTCTTTGAGATTTGGTTGGTTTTACAGTTTCTTACAAAGTTAATAAAGAATAATATTATTTCAAATAATGTGATTGATAATGATGAATGCAGTTTGCTGGTAGTATAAGTTTAAAAAATGTTTATCCTCATTATAAAGGAAGAATGATATAATATTCCAGATGGAAACTCACTTCCATCTTGGGGGTAAGGAATGCAAATAAAACACCTATGCAATAATACGGTCCAGCTGCACTTTTAGGTTTAGCCATGGCCCCAGTTGTAATGTGACATTTGAAAGATTTTCCACAACATATTTTTCCAGCTGAAACTTGTCATGTCCAGATACAGAGTCTGCCAAATTACAAAAATCTACCAAGATGCTAAATTTTACAAAAGAAAGGATTTGTACAAGTTGGGAATTAAGAAGAAAAAAAGGAATCCAACAACTCAAAGAAATATTGTTCCCTAAATCTATAAAATAGGCAGTTCTACCCTGCTCTATGTGTCTATCTACTTTAAGCTTAATTAAGATGTAATTTACATGTAACATCATACAAGTTTAAGGTGTACACATAATGATTACATACATATATGTATGGCAAAATGATTACCACAATAAGATTAGTTAATGCCTCCATTACTTTTCGTGTGTGTGTAGTGAGAACATTAAAGAACTGCACTCTTAGGAACTTTCAAGTATAAAATACAGTACTGTTAGCTACAGGCCCGCACTGTACATCAGATGGCCAGAACTTACTCATCTTAGCACTGAAAGTTGGTGCCCTTTGACCACTATCCCCTTATCTTCCCCTCCCATATCCCTGGCAACCATCATTCTGCTGAGAGTTTATCTTTACTTCTTTACATAAAAAGCATCAAAAGACCCTGGCAGAGGGTGTGTGAGTGTATGAGTGTGTTTGTGTGTGCATGTGTATGCCCACATGTGTATGCATGTGTGTGTGTTTTCAGAATATGGACCATTATTGGGAAAACCAAAAACACTTAGGAAATGTGCATTCACATATTCATCGCTGTTCAGAAGAACTCAGGCTTGCTGGTCCTGCGTCACTGACTCTCGTTCTACTGGATCAGTCAGTTGGTATAGTGAAGAGCATTATGAACTCTACGGCAAGTGAACTGAGAGTCCAGATTCTCCCATTTGTGTGCTTTGTGGACATGATGACGGTCATTAAATTTTCTGGGTGTGAGGCTCTAAAATGAACAAAGACATGCTTAGACTGGACAATCTCCAAGGACCCCCTGAATTATAAATGCATTGGAACTTATTATTCTAATTTTATAATTCAGTTTTCTGTGGCTTATGTTCCCCAAAATATGGCCTCTAAATGAAAGTTTTTTGAAAACTTTAAAATATTTTAGTTTTAGAGCAATTTTACATTTACAGAAAAGTGGTACAGAAAGTACCAGAAGTGCCTGTTATTACTCACATCTTACTTTAGTGTGGTGCATTTGCTACAATTGAAGAACCACTATCAATACACTAACTAAAGTCCATAGTATACACTTGGGTTTACCTTTTTGTTGTACAGTTCTCATATGTATACAATGCTATATATTCATCATCACAGTATCATACAGAATGGTTTCAACAATGCTGAAAGTGCCCTGTGTCCCACCTACTCAGCCCTTTTCCCTTCTCCTTAACCTTAGGACACCACTGATTGTTTCACCATCTTTATAGTTTTGCCTTTCCCAGAATATCATATGGTTAGAATCATATAGTGTATGGCCTTTCCAGATTGACTATTTTCTCTTAGCAACATGCATATAAGTGTCCTTCATGACTTTTGTAGCTTGATAACTTATTTATTTTTATCACTGAATGATATTCATTGTATGAACATCCTATTGTTTGTTTATCCATTATCCTACTAAAAGATACTTGGTTGCTTCTAATTTCAGGCAATTATTAATAAAGCTCTTGTAAACATTAGGGTGAAGTGTCTACATGAACATAAACTTCAACCCATTTGGGAGCATGACTGCTGGGTTGCATTTTAAAACTATGTCTGACTTGGTAAGAGACTGCCAAACTGTATTACAGAGTCGTTCTATCATTTTGTATTTTACCAGCAAAAAATGAGAGTTTATAAGTAAATATTTTAATTTTAAGAAATACAGTTTGAATAAAATCAGTAAAAATACCGTCTAAGTATGAATCATTTAATAAAAAAACATAAATTAGCTTGTACTTTGTATCAGGAATTACTCACATATTATACAAAAATTTAACATATGTTTAACAGTGTTTTTCAGACTTTAGCATCCATTAAAGTATACAAGATATTCCATATATGTAAAAATGTGCTTTTGTAGAGACTTGTAAGAACAGTTTTATAAAAAAGGGGGGTAGGATCACGGGTAGGAGGTGGGGATGGCTGAGGTGGGGCAAGTGGTGGGGAAAATGAAGACAACTATGCTTGAAAAACAATAAAAAAGGGAAAAATAGATACTTCTAAATTTGTAAATTTCAGAAGTTCTAAAATTTCTTCAATTTTATGGCAATTTATATGGCAGTTAATCAGAATGTACATATTATACCAGAAGGGAAATTATTCATTTTTGTATTGAATCATTCTAGAATGAGCACATCTGTTTGATTGCTTTACTTTCTCATTTAGTGTAGGATTTTCACAAAAAAAAACTTAAAAAATAACATTTTTAGCTACATGCACTGATGTTTATCCCATCTCATCTATGTCTATACTACTGCAAGCTTTGTGTGCCATCGATGAGCCCTGTGAATTTCTCTAACACGTCTGAGATCATCACAAATCACATCGATACTGTTGAATCTCAGTACCTGGCCTCTTCTTGATGCAGGTGTTTTTGGTGATTAAACTTGTCAGTGAAATCCAAGAACGTTGAGAATCCCATTGTGTAAGAAATTAAATTTTTAAGGCCTAAACTCTATATCGATATCCTTTTATAATATAGCTCTTGATAGCCCTTCTGTTTTCATTTATTTTCACTCCTCCAAGGCTCCAGATATGAAGAAATAGTTCACAGAAGAATATCTGTTTCAGTCGCGAAGTTCTGGAAGCCAGTGGTCCATACCGGATTTGGATGTGCGTCCTGGAGTCAAAGTGCTTGGTTGAGTTCCCAGATTCTGCAGCTCTGTTGTTCAAAAATGGGGAAGTCATTTAACTTTTATTGGCCTCAATTTCCCCACTTATAAGAAGCACTTATTTTAAAGAGTTGTTGAGAAATTAAATGCAACAATACCTGTAAACATTTTAGCACAGCAGAGATAGCAAACAAATGGTAACTAGTATGATTTTGATTAAGTGTTGGACTTGTTTCATTTGACTGACAGTTCTTTTTCCCTGCCTCCTTTATTTATAAAAGGCCCTTCAGGGATCTTCCTTGTCACCTCTTCACTGTCCCTCACTAACAGGGTTAGTGAGTTCTCCTTGCTGGATGGACCCGTCTCTTTCCCTTTATCCTAAAACTCATCACTCTACAATTTGTTGCCTTTCTGTTTCTCTCACTAACATGTCAGTCCCTCCACGTTACAGACCCTGTTTTTCCTTTGTTATCAACAGTACTGGGAATATAGTAGCTGTGTCACTTAGGTATCCTTCAATTAAGATAACAGAAAACATGACTCAAACTCAGCCTTAAACCAACAGGGAAACTTAGCCAGGTAAGAAACTGAAATCCAGAGGTATGTCAGGCTTTAGACAAGGTTTGTCTCAGTGTCTCAATGGCATCACAAAACTCTCAGTTCCTTTCCAAGACTTCTTTTCAGTGTTGTCTCAGCCTAAGGCTGCTTTCTTTGGGGTTACAAGACGGTTGCCAGCACCTATTAGTAGCTACCAGGCTTCTTGCTTACAGTGAGCAGGAGAGAACATTATTCAGAGGCGCTCTGTTGGGAAAGTAAGAAAGCTTTTCTCTTAGAACCCCCGAGAAAACATCTCCAACACTCTGACCTAAATTAAAACCACGTAGTCATCCCTGAAGGCCAGGAGCACGGGCCGCGCCTATTGGCCTAGGTCAGTTTGGTCATACCTACAGCTGGGTTTGGAGTTATCTTCACTGTTACATGAACTGCACAGAGAAGAAGGAACCTAGAATAAAATTAGCATGACTGTTCTCCATAAAGTTGGAACAAATGTGGCAAATACAAGAATTGATATTCTCCCTTTTAAAAGGCACAAAACTGGATCAGAAAATATCTTGTGACCTTTGCTATGAGAACACCTATGAAAGAGCATGATTTCCCCCATGTCCACGCATGTCTACCTCTGTGAAATTATTCAAATCACATATATAAGAGCTAGCTTTCAATATGTACATTGTAAGTTGCTTACAGGGTTTAAATTTTAATATGAGCTTCATGAGAACCTGGTCCTGTTTCATCTATATCCTGGTGAATTCCCGTCAGAGTACAATACCTCACACATAGTAATATACAATGAATATTTGTTTAGTTAAATAACTCAATTAATTAATGTTTTCAGTGTTGAAGTTTACCCATGAAGAAGCCACAAACACAAAAGCTGGGGTATAAAAATCAACATTTGTTCTGTCTAGATTATTAAGGTGTCCAAAATTCCTTTGCTAATGACTAATTTACATGGCATTAGAAAAAAAGGAGAAAATAAAGACCATGTGTTCCAAAGAACTTGTTCAAATCATGTGAGCAGCTGCATCACAAGATGACAAATAAAGAAATGAGAAGTGGTGAGGCAAGGACTTTAGACTTTTATGCTAGGGGAGAGCAAGTTTAACCCATTCCAGGCTATTCTCACTACAGCAACCTAGGTGAGGTTTTAACACCTAATTCACAACACACCCTTGCAGTGGCTCTGCATTTCCACTAGAACAAAACAAGACAAACAACAATAGCAACACTAACAAAAAACAGTTAAAAATATTTAAAAGGCCTATGAGACCTTAAGAAGTAACCCCACACCTCCACGACAACGACCACCACCACCACTGCCATGATAACTTCTCTGACTAATCTTGAGACACTCTGCCTTCCTCACTTTCTCCCGCCATCACTACTTTCTTGCTCTTGCTCAGATAAGCCATGCAGCCTCCTGTCACAGGGCTGTTGCACTGGGAGTTTCCTTGGCCTGAAAAATTCTTCCCTTGCATTGCACACCTTTGTTAAGAGTAACCTCTCTCTGAGGCTAATGTGGCCACCCAATTAAAAGCTGAATCCTGTTCCTCCCTTTCACTCTAACCCTAAGTCCTGCTACCAGACTCTAACTGTATTTCCACACCATTTATTGCCTTCACACATGCTACAGAATGCATTTTTACCATTGTTATTCATTTCCTGTAAACTCTATGAAAGTGGTGATTATTATCTTGCTCATTGATTTGTTCTGAGGCACAGAACCAGACTTTGGGACATAATACAGTTTTAACACATATCTACTAAATAAATGATTGAATGAGCTTACATGACATTAAGCATTTATTCAAGTCAGTGGTTCAGATTATTCCCTATAGAACAGTAACCCATAAAGGCAAAGTGAGTATCTGTTTTTTTCTTCCAACATGCTGACCAGAATTTATCCAGGCCCCTTCTATGTTAGGGAACATTCTTGCCAAATAGAATGTATTTTGAGCACATTCAATACTCCCATTTTTCCTGCATTTTAATAAACTCCCACTGTCAGATGAAATAATAATGATATCATTAATAGGCCTAACAGTGACTAGTTCACAGCCAATTTTGTTTTTTTTAACATTTGTCAAAGGTCCAAGTAAATAAAAAACTTTTGAGCAGAAGCTTAAATATGTTTTATCACTTTATTGTGTGGCCCATTATGGTTGAATCTGTTTTCTTAGCACGACACTGCTAGTTAAAAGGATTGTGTATTTAACCATAGAACGGCACAGATCTCTATCTGACAAAAAATTCCTACAATACTATAATCCTGTGTTTAAACTTTTTTTAAAGCACTAGCTGAGAAATCATTGCTAACATGTTTATAAAGGAGATAACTTCTCCTTGGTGCTTTTTTTCCTGATTGAAGTCTTCATTTCTAAACTTTACTGCTACCACTAATATCCTCTTACTTGGAAAATAGTCAACTGTTTTCATGGGTGGTGATCGACTAAGTCCACTCAAGTTTCTATAACAGGAATACTATAAACTGGGAGGCTTATAAACAACATTGATTTCTCACAGCACTGGAGTCTAGAAAGTTCAACATCACCGCACCTATACATTAGGCATCAGGTGAAATCCTAATTCCTCACTGATGATTGTCCACTCCCTGTAACCTCAAGCGCAGAAAGGGGCAAGGGAGCTCTCTAGAGCCTCGAATTTCATTCATGTGGGCTCCACCCTTGTGACTCCACCTTCTAATATCATCATTTTGGGGGTTTGAATTTCAGCATGTAAATTTTAATGGGACACAAACAGTCTGTGATAGCAGTGCTTTTTTGGCACCATTTTGCCCTACAGAGCTTCATTCTTCGAAGACATTCATTATTGTTTTGTTTTGTTTTATTTTCCTTCCAGAATTCTTTATTTATATCTGTTTACCAAATGTTGAGAAAGAATAGTGGCTAAAATATGAAACGCTGTACCTTTAAACTGCTTAGATAGCCTGACCAATGTGGCTCAGTGGATTGGGCATCAGCCCACAAACCAAAAGGCCACTGATTTGGTTCCCAGGCAGGGCACCTGCCTGGGTTGTGGGCCAGGTTCCCTGGTTGGGGGCCTGGGACAGGCAGCCCATCAATGTTTCTCTGGCACATTCATGTTTCTCTCTCTCTCCCCCTTGTCTCTAACAATGAATAAATAAAATCTTCAAAAAAAAAAGCTGCTTAGATAACTTGATTTTCATTCGACTGGGCCGCATATTTTTCCTGTGCGGGGCTTCTGACAGCCTCCTGTCTTCCCTGTGACATCCTACATTTGTCAGAAATCTCTCACCTGAATTCATCCAAGCTTTGTTCTTCAGAACTGGAATTTTTTTATTATCTTATGACAGCCCTTTATTTAATTCCTCCTCTCTTTAATCAACCATTTTTTCCTTATTCTTCATGTAATTTATCCATTCCTTCACTCAATCATTTTGATACGTATTTTTAGCTCCCAGTATGGGCTGGGCACTGTTCTAGAGAAAGGAAACACAGTGGTGAACAATATCAACAAGTTCTCCATCCACCCTCTTGGAACATACCAAACGTGGCGTTGTGTTACCCAGTGAAACATGACTCCCTATACTCCCACTCTTGTGAAGTCCTTCTCCTTAAAACTGGGCTTATTCTGTGACCTACTGTAACCAATACTATACAGAGGAAGTCATTCTATGCAAGTGTTAGCCGAAAGGTTAAGAAGGATGGAAGATTTAGTTACTGCACCCTGGGAAAAGTGCCCACAGGCTTCGACTACCCTGAAACTATCGCACCAGGAGAAAGGCACGTTAGCTCCATGAAGAGACTGTGTGAGTGAGTCTGTCTTCACTGTAGATATTTAATTGCTGTCCCCCAAATAAGCTGCCTTGGGTGGTGTCACCTTGAAAGGAGAAAAACCTCAGTGACCCTGGCCCAAATTGAAGAATTATCATCAAGTAAACAAAATAATTGATATTTTAAGACTGCAATAGATAACCAAAGCTCAAGATCTTTTCAGATAAGATTGATTAGAAAAAAAAATTCACAAAATATCACCACCGTCAACTGTCCTACTATATATTTACAGATTTGGGGAATAAAATGTGTTTACCAGTAATCATATAAATAATAAGCCTGTATAAAAATATTATCCACTTCCATGATGCTCCATTTATTAGATTAGTTATACTCTCACTATGTTTTGAAGACTTTGTTATACAACAACAGATAACTAATTCAGAAGCTCTATTTCCCTCCATTCCCCAAACTAACATTCTTGCTAGACTCAAGATCCATAGATATCTTGGTTTCTTGCAAAACAGATTCAGAAATAAGGTAGACCTTACTTCTGAATACAGATTCATAACTTCCTAACCATGTGTCTTTTTGAGCAAATCAGTTGACAGTTTTGAGCTCTTTCCACATCTTAGGAAAATTGAGCTGATAATATTTATTTCTTGTGGGTGTTGTGAAGATCAATTGAGGCAAACATAATTGTAAGCTCCGTCATTTCTGCTCATAACACATGCCCCTTTAGAAGAAATTTTCTAATTGCTCAATTTGTAATGGAATTGTGGTGTGCGGAACAAGAGTGACTGGGAGAGGGCACGTGACTAATTGCTGTGGAGGCCCTGGCGTGACATAATGGTGACTTGGAGAGACAGTCAATACAGAGAAAATAACAGGTCCAAAATTCATCTTGACAGTGTCCACTGATATGTTCTTAAAACTTCTATAGTTCTTTTAATGCAGCTCCACATCTTTAAGCTAAATATTTTACTTCACTCAAACATTTCTCATATATGATTTTTAGTCATGCATATATAAATGTGTTTTAACCTGTAGAAATCTTTCTAAATTAAGGTACAAGAACTGAAAGAAATAGTCCAAGCGTTTACTAACCAGTATGGAGCTGGACTGTTGCCTTACTTTTAACTACAGTACTTCTCTTCATGAAGTTTAAAATAATATCACTTCTTGGTGATTATATCATTCCCTTACATGACATTGAATTTACTGTTAATGAAAAAGTTGCTAAGTCATGGCCTATTTATTTTTACCAGTGAATTCTTTTGCCTGCACATGTGCGAAAGTATCATATTTACCCTTGGCAAATTTCTCCTTGTAACACCATATCTCAGTTTATCACTATCTTTTTTTTTAAAGAAATTGATGGCAAATGTTTTTTAAAATTTTTGCATTTATTTTTAGAGAGAGGAGAAAGGAGGGAGAGACAGAGGGAGAAAAACATTTATATGTGAGAGAAACATTGATTAGTTGCCTCTCACACATCCCCCACTGGGGACCGAACATGCAACCCAGGCATGTGTCCTGACTGAGAATAGAAGCGGTGATGTTTCAGTTCTTATGTTGTTGCTCAATCAACTGAGTCACACCAGCCAGGGTTATCACCATCTTTTTGCAAACATATTTGTCCAGAGGCATGTTTGTTCTTTTTCTCACAGGTTACCAATGATTTAAATTTACTTAATTCCACCAAAATTGTGTCTAACTGCGTAGGGGAGATATAAATAGCTATAATATAATCAGTACCTACATGTAGTGGAATGTATTTAAAAGTCATCTCAATAAGTATCAACCAAATAACCAGGTAGGCATGATGCACACTTGTTATGGTTACATTTCTTCCATAGCATACATTGGTAGGAACTCATTCATTCACTCATAATTTTCTTTTTTTAAGTATATATTTATTGATTATGCTATTACAGTTTTCCCATTTTATTTATTTGCTTTATTTCCCTCCACCCTGAACCCCACCTCCCACCAGCATTCCCCACCCCCTTAGTTCATGTCCATGGGTCATACATATAAGTTCTTTGGCTTCTCTGTTTCTTTTTAACCTCCCCCTGTCTATTTTGTACCAACCATATATGCTTCTTATTCCCTGTACCTTTTCCCCTAGTCTGCTGCCTCCTCTTCCCTGCTGATAACCCTCCATGTGATTTCCATTCACATGTAATTTTCTTGTGTGTGTGTGTTGTATACTTTATGAGGAGCTGAGGCTACAGCAATGAACATGACAGGCTAGGTCTGTGGCATTACAGAGTTAAGGACAAGCAAAGCATGGCAACCCGTGACATGGGGTCAATTCTATTTCACTGACTTAATCTTTGCACGAATTTTTCCTGTGTAATCATTTTTAATTGCCAGAATAATGGCAACCTTATCACATTAAAATGAATTTCAGAACATTTTGTTCTACTACTGAGATAGAACAGTTTCTCTTCAAATTCTAGGCTGTTTTTGCAATATCAGCAGGCTATTTCAGAATGTTTATTTTACTAGCATATTTGTGATATTATCAGTTTTGTTTTTCATTGATTTGATATATGTAAGAATATATAATCAAGATAAATCTAGCCTGTGCTTCTGTTTTGGTACATCAGCAATTTTTTAAGACGACATCATTATAATGGTTGAATTGCAATGGTTACAACTATTCTATTGTAAGTTCTGTTTTCTTTTTTAAATTGGTTGTAATTTTGCCTTTGTGGTGTAGGTAGATTACATCCCAAGTGTCTATTTAGAAAGAGAAAGGTCACTGAAGATGCAGGGTGTGTTCAGTGGACTACACGGACCAACATATTGTGCTGCAGCCCGTGTGTAAGACGAAATTTCAGAGAGCTTAAAGACATTTGCTTATACATGCATTATGTTGTAGATAAATGACTGAGAAACCAGAAGTTTCCCCAGGGTAGATTAAAAGATTTGGACCCAGATTTTCTGCTTGTTGTCTAGGGGTGTTTTTACCTCACTACACGTACTGATTATACTAAGAATGTTTATGCTGAGGCAGATATAGATAAAACAAGAAGGACTGTGTGCTGGCCAGAAGTCATAGCGATCCTCATTTTTGTCTTTGTTGGAAGATATCCATATAAAAAGATAAGTAGAAGAGCTCATCTCTCATTTAGTATGTCATAATTTATAATGTAGAGGTAACCAAGTGTTATAGTTTCTGAGGAAAGCAATCGCAGATTACAAAATATTTTCCAATTCAAAAAATGCATTCCTAGTCATTCTAGCAAGAAAAAAACAGTAGCTGTTGTGGGGTGGTGGAGGGAAAGGCATGTTTTAAAGTCACCATTTCAGCTTTGGTAGAAAGTTGTTTGGTTTTCTTTTTCTACTGATTGAACTTCACTGCTGTTCATAGAAGTATTATTTCTATGAAGTCCCACATGTGAACATTTGTGACATCTTACATACCATATATCATCTGATACTCAATTTAGTGAAATATTAATCCAACAGAATTCTACTCATTAGGATCCTGCATCAACATTTTGTCCATTTATCTGGGTAAGAATAGAATGAACACAAATAGATTGATAAGAGAAGATGTAGTCATTGAAAAAGAAATTCCAGGATATGTGATTTCTGCAGATTTGTAAAACCTCTTAGAAAAATTCACAAGAACTTATTGCAAATTAGATGTTTTTAAGATACATAAAGATACTGCATCTACATATCTAAAGGAAGATTGAGCTATTTAGCTACACAAAATACAGTCAGGCCCCAAAGTATGTTAATGAATTTTAGAAAGCTGCTAAAACAAAAACAGAAAATAGAGGCTTCTTTGTCCATTTTAACTAAATAGAAAATTTAATAAACAGAACTAATTATTTTCAGTGAATTTGAGGGTTATTCAGTGAGCTTCAGGATAGGAGTGCCATGGGGTACAAGGCAGTACTCAAACAAGTGCAGTGTTGATAAGAGCCCTGAGTGTCAATAACAGTCACAGAAATTTCCTCATGTCTTATCTCATGTTTATAGCAGAGAATAAGGAATGGAAAATTTTGCCAATGACCCTAATGACAGTGAATTGCTAAATTGTTTCCCAGAATCAAAACTATTCTTGTGGCTTAAAACACCAGCAATTCATATTATTTTAATTACTCATTTTAAAGAGCATGTTGTGTTACAAAATTTGTGGCTATAACTTTGAAGATTTATTTTTTTCCAGAGTTTACAAAATGAGCAAAAATATTATAGTGAGCCACTGAACTTTACTGACTTGGAGTTTCCAGACTTCTTCAGAACCACAAACTGCCAACCCTCTATATGTCATCTGAAATGATCCAAATGTTGCTCACCCAGGACACATCCCCAAATTCCCTGTTTGGGCAAACACAGGCGTTTGATGAAGAGCCAAACCCAAAACAGCCTGCCTAGGCTCTTTTGAACATGGAATTGCCTAGAATTAAAACTAATTTATTCAGGAACACCAGAGCAGGTCACAGTTCTTTCACTCATTGAGCTCAGCAATATACCAGAGAACTATTGTATTCGTTTGTTCATCCGTTCATTCATTCATTCATTCATTCATTCATTCATCAAGCACTTATTGTCAGAACCAAGGCTCCTATCCCAGTGAGATTTATATTCTGGTGGGTGTGATGGAGAACAAGTGTGGAAGCAAATAAACAAACAAGACAGTTTCAGTAGGAATTTATGAAAGTTTAATCTCGGATCCCTTTTTATCAATTGTGTGAACTTGGTAATGTTTCTCAACCTTTTTGGTATATTGATTTTTATGATGTCAATAAAGCAAAAGTTTGCCTAGGCTTTGTATGTGGACTAAATTAAATAATGCAACAAGGTGCCTGGGAAATAATATGTGCTTCACTTTCATAGGATATAGACTAAGATGTCTTCAGTGCTATTTGTAATGTAGAAAAAGGGAAATAACCCAATCCCCTCAGAGGCAAGTGGAATGGATAGATGATATATATAATATTCATGTGATGCAATGCTGCCCAGCTGTTAAAATTCACATGGAAAATTTTTAAAAAGACCTTAAAATATAATTTGAGTGAAAAATGTGGCAGAAAACATATAGTATGCTATTAACAATAGAACATTCATATACATATCAAGTATATGTGGAGCAATATTTTTTAAAGAACAGGAAAATACATATCAAATTCATGATGATGAATGTACCATTAGGGAAGGAAAGAACAGTGTAACTAGGAAGAGGACAGAGGAATTCAAAAGCATTGCCCCTTCATATGCACTGTTTATTTTATTTTAAAAATAAAGCGCATGAAAAATTGAATTAAAAGTAGTAAGATGGGATGTTCTGGGGGAGATGATATCCATTGCATGGATAATTGAGATACCAACTAAAACAGTGGTCTTGTGAGAGGAAAATTCTTTGTGTGTTTGTGGCTGTCCTTCCTACCTGGCAGTGACTTTAAGTTTGATAGTTCATTTCCCCTGACTTATAGCAAGGTTTTGTGCAATGAATGTGCCCTGGTTTTAAGTTAGCTTCTGTTTTTGAGGTAAAACATACTTAGGATAGTCAAGTAGGTTTTCTAAATATTTAATTTCCTTTCATTTTTTTTTCTTACTGTTTTGTTTCTACATTGTTTCCAGCCTAAGACTTCATCACATCTAGATATACAACACAGAGTTCCTGATTGCCATTGTTGACTTTCATTTAAAAGGTCAGCGTGTTCCAGCGCAATTTAACAGAATAGTCGACAAAATTTCTCCCTGCCCTACATAATACAAAAACTTGATTGACCTTCACAGATTCCAAGTGGTCTTTCTTCAAGGGCTCTTTACATTGCTAAATATACTCGTCTGCCTAACGTTGCCCGCCTCGATCTTTTCCGGCTTGCGGCTGTGAGTGCTCACTGAGGACTGGCAGTCCGCTCAGAGCTGCTAAGTGGAGTCGTTGAGTTCCTGCGTTGCCCTCACATGAACAGTTACTCTAGTAGACGTGGGCTGGAACGGATGTGCCCCTAGACCAAAGCTCTTTGGCACAGCTTTGTCTTTCCTTACACAGGCTGGGGAAGGAGTTGTGTGGCTAACATTTTCATTCTCCATATTCACTTCATGAAAACCGGAGTAGCTTAAAATAGGTGTTGCTGTTGTGGCAGCTGTTTAAAGTTTTAGTGAAACAAAGCAAAGCAATTTTGATTTTATTTCACTAACTCTTTCTTGCTGAGTTCTTATCAGATCCAGTGGACCATATGTTTTCTGTTTTCTTCGGGGACATATTGCTTGTGAGATTTTTGGTATATCTCACAAGATTTCAGGAAAAATTATAATACCCTTAAAGGACATTCATTTAATGAAGCAAGTTGATAAGAATCCAACCCAGAAGGCTGACAAACTTTAATCTTCTTGTTATCCTCCAAAGTTCAGATGATGGCTTCAGATCCCTGACTCTGTGGAATTCTTTGCAAAAGAGTAAGGGCCATTTTAAAACTATTAAATTTATTTGCTTGCATAATTTTTCATTTTGCCTCACCATGTCATATAATCCATGCCACACCCAAATCATGGAGTTACATTGTAACAACCTTGAGAAAAGTGGGAGAGCCGTCCAGGACCCCAGAATACTTTAGCCATTGAAATAAGTGAATTAATTATTACAAAAATAAACAGAATTCTCTCAACTCCTAGAACTTTTGAATAAAATACTTCTGTTGAATGGTCATCTCTATCTGTCCCATATTTTGCTAACATGTGATACAGCTTCTCTATCAGGTCAAACCACTCTTGCCTGCCCTGCACGTCTCCTGGTACTTCTTACCCTTGTGCCTTTAACCCTCATGGAAACTCCTCCTCATGCTAGTTTCAGTAATTCTGATACAAGAGAATGTTCCAAACTCATATCTTTGTAGTAAATTCCCCAAATTCTTTCTCATTTCCCCAATCAGTTCTACATTTTACATTCTTCTCTTAATACTTTATATGTACAGGTTTCACTATATTGCCCAATATTTCTTCATCTTATCCTTATTAACAGCTTCATATCTTAAGGAAAGCTGTTTTCTGTTCACCCCCCAAACCTTCACTGTCACCATCAACCTGAGACTGATACCGAATCTTTTTCTTCTGTATTTTGTCTTTTAAATCACGATTATTGAACACTGACAATGTGTGAGAGAATTAAAAGAAGATAACATTGGTTATAATCATTAAGAATGCACAATCTTAAGGACTAATCAAGGAAACAAACTATAATACTTATTTTTAAATAATGACAAATATTTGAATAATTTATAACAAATACAGGAGAGAAATCAAACATTGCCAAACAATTTGCCTCAAAAATACTTTTTTTTTGGTTGGTGAGGGGTTCAGGAAAGGGAGAAATTACTTCTAGATGGGTACCAAGGTGTACTATATTAAGAGAGCAGAGAAATTTTAATTCATTCATTTAACTCATGTTTCTTAAGAGGCTAATAGTCACCAGGTACTGTGGTAGACACTTGTTTGATTAGAATTTAATTGGGTGAATAGAAATAGATGAAAAAATCTTTGAGCAGATGAGCAACTGCCAGGCTGCATAAGCAATGGTAATAAATCCAATCTGGTATACATTTATCCATGAACATAGTCAGCAAACAGTTATACTATTTCTATGCACTTGGTATTGTGTTAAGTCCTGGGAATGCAGAAATGATACAGAATAAAGCAATCCTCTTCCAAGAATTCACAATGTACTAAAAGAAACAACTAAACAATTGCCAGAAAAATATATGATACTTGGTATAACAGAGGCATCTAAACCATGCACTCATAGCTAAGAGATTCCAAAAAATAATATACAGTTCCTCACCTTAGTGATTAACAGACAAGTAGTATAATTTATATGATAAATATTGAGGCTAAGAATAAATGCAAGGTGCTTTGTACTTTGGGAGATTTGCAAATATATGGGGGAAACTAGATTATGTGTGAAAGATACTGTGGCTAGAGACTGCACTTAAATGAAGTGGAGTCCAGGTCGAGAAGGCTTTGTATGATGTCCTAGAGAATCTTGACTTTAGACTGTACCCATGGGAATTTTTGAAGAAGTTTCAGTGAGTCAGAGAGGTGATTAGAATAGGCAACTTCAATGGTCGAAGTAATAAAAATGATGTGCCAAAAGTCCAGGATTCAGAAGATTGATTTAAAAACGAGGCTAAAGTGTAATGGATGGTATCACAAACATTACAATAAGCAGGGGGGTTGATAAAAGCAAAGATTACTGAATAAATGATTCAAGAATTCTTTCGTGGTTATTTGCTTGAGAAGGGAAAAACATGCAACTTGGAAGATTGTACTTTTGTGTCTTAGTCCCAGTTCTGCTGTGAAAGAGCAGTGAGGCAGGAAAAAGGGAAGGCTCTGGGCCACACCACAAGGGCCACCTCGGTCCATAAATCTGTGTTAATCCCATCAAAGGGGAAATTGGTCGGCCTGAAGTAAATAAAAATGGGCCTGAGGACCATTTAGTCAGAGTTAAATAACATTTTCTAAGGAAATTTACTTGTTATTATAACTTTATATAAAAGTGAAGTTCTGCAGATAATGGCTCATAGTTTCACAGAAGAAAGTTCTGTTTGACATTCCAGAAACTTCTGCCTCACTTTTCTAGTACTTCAATTACAGGAAATGTCCAGCAGTCATTGAGAGTTGGGAAGTCTGCATTCTGAAATTCCCTTGTCCTATAACTTGCTGTGAATATATTGACATGTCAAACTCTGTGGTCCCTTTCTTCATGTGACAATTTATCTCCATGCCCCTTTTAGTTTTAATGTTTTATAAATATCTTAAAATAATAAATTATGACTATTTTGTTTGAGAAATTAACACAAAATGCTTTTAACATCACCTTTGAGTTCTTATTTTATCATCTTGACTTCACTCAATTTAATGAGTCTTTTTATTATCAGACTCCTAAACCTTTATTTTTGACTATCATACTGCTGTTTCTTTGGCTTTGTTTCATTTTTTAATACTGACTTCCCTTCATCACTGACAAACTCTTCTAATTCATTTTAATATATTCTGCCTTCAGTCCCAAATTATTCCTTTTTTGTCCTTTATGCCTTAGTGAAATTCTATCATCTTAAGGAGGTGATTTCTTTCTGATCAAGCAAAACTACCTATGAAATTATCCCACCTGTAACTTGAATGAATTAGCCAGTTAAGCTAAATGTGTATGACACAATTAATCATATGATCTAAGCTGCACACGCAGGCACACAGATATATGCATTTCTGAAATATAGGAACTCATTAGACTTATTTACCTATTGCAGTATTAAACGTTTGCAGACAGGGATCACAACTAATATAACTAAATTAAAATCACATAGCAATAATATGGATCCATATTTCTTGCAGGTATGAATTAGATGTGGGGCAACAGTGAAGTCATATCTTGTTACATGAAATAAGTGTTCTATTATTAAAGTTATTGAACTAGCTAAGGTTTTTTTAACCTCATGTTCAACTGAGGCTTTATTTTATTTAATTTTTTAAAATTTTTTCTTATTGTTGACATTATTACAGATGTCCCCCATTTTACCCCCCTTTTCTCTCCACCAGGATCCCCCAGTGCTGGCCTCCTCCGTATTTTCGTCTGTGCCCATGGGCCATGCATATGTGCATATGTGTTCTTTGGCTAATCCCTTCCAGTCCCCTCAACCCCCTCCCCTCTGAGATCTGTCAGTCTGTTCCATGTATCTACACGTCTGGTTTTATTTTGTTCGACAGTTTATTTTGTTCATTAGATTTCACATATGAGTGAAATCATATGTTATTATTCTTTCTCTGACTGGCTTATTATGCTTAGCAAAAGCTAAGGTTTTAGATTTCTTGTGTAAACATGAATAAATGAGATTACCTTTCTAAAGGGAGAATATGAACCAAAGAAATAAATATAAATATACAGAAAAAACTTCCTCACACAACTTATACCATTTTTCCCCAGTAAGAATTAAAAAATTTAAAGGAATATCTGATGAATAGACAATAAATAAGATGAAAATGTTAAATTATCATTTAAATACAAATATAGCACTAAAGAGCTATATAAAATTTGAATTATAATATTCCATTGAAGAAACACCATTTTATTTTGTTGCCATTCTAGTCAAATAGGTGTTTAGGGTTGATATATACATAACTACAGGATGGAAGATTTAAAAATTTTTACCCATAATAGACTTTTTCACTAACAATGGGTCAGTGGAGCTCTTTTCTTTAAAAAAAAGATTTCATTTATTTATTTTTACAGAGAGGTGTTGCAGTCACCAGCCAGCAGTGACTGCAAACGTTGTAGAT
>CM052539.1:76008521-76032653 GCA_028533065.1 Trachops cirrhosus
ACAGGATTAGTCTAGTTTCCTGCCACAGCCTACACATCCAAGAGCATCCTAGCAAGCAGGTTTCACAGGATTTTACAAATCTTATGTCCCAGGTCTAATTTACCCCAGGTGTTCGCTGACTCTAGTCTGAGCCTCACAGCCCCTGCTATTTCCGCAGGCCCTGAGTCGGGTGGAGGAGACAAAGGTGGCCAGGAGACTTGGATTTCTCACATCCAGAACAAGGACTCAAGCTATTGGCAAAGGTGAAGGGGCAGGGGTGATGTTGATCATTCCCTCACTTCCACAGCCCCCTGAGTCTCTTCCCTGATGGCTTATTCCCACGTGATCGTGTCTGTCTTAGGTCCATTCTTTCCAGAGAATGGTTGCCCGTCATTGACTATCCAACCAAGCTGAAGGGAATAGCAGAGCAGGCAGTGCCCATGTTCAGGGAAATAAGTTTTGTCTCCTTAGGCCTCCCAGTTCTCAGAGATTTCTCACTCAGCCTTAGCCACGGGGGGTTACGGCTCCTGAAACCAGGCAGAGCAGACACCACAGAGAGAGGATGGGAAGGAGAAAGAGAGGGAGAGAAACATCAATATGTGGTTGCCTCTTGCACACCCCATGCTGGGGATCTGGCCCACAACCCAGGCATGTGCCTTGACTGGGAATTGAACCCAAGACCCTTTGGTTCATAGTCCAGTGCTCAATCCACTGAGCCACACCAGCCAGGGCTCAGTGGAACTCTTGACATGTTAGCAAGCATGTCCAAATACAGATTTAATCTATTTTATCTGCCTCTCTTTGTTTTTTGAAATATGAGGTTGTCATTGGCCTTGTGATAAGTATACATTATTGGGGTTTGGGTTATCCCAAATAGCATATGTTAAACTATGCTAAGTAGAGGTTTAAATTTGAAATAACTTTGAAATGCTACTTTGGTTATAGACATGTGGAAAAAGAATAATGTGCCTTTTCACTGCCAACATCTTCCACATCAAGGGACCTGGGTCAGAGATGTCACTGGTGTGCTTTCTTTTATATTTTGCACCTCAGAAGCTCTTTCTCTCTCCCTTTCTCCCTTCCTTTTTCCCTATGAATAGGAAAGGTCAAAAGGCCACAATACTAAGTCATTTGAAATTGAGGAAGTGTAGGATTTTTGGTTTTGTTTTTGTTTGTTTTGCTCTTTTGTAAGTCCAGGAAGAGGTGTGGTATCTGGAGAGACATTTGCTTAGGTCTGACTTCCTAATGAGGATCATGGTACAGTCACAGGTGAAGCTGCTGAGATAGAAATCTACCTTTTGTTCTTGTTCTCTATTCCCTCCATTTGAAGAACACAGGCAGACAGTCTGTATTCCTTTACTCCAGGAAGGTCTGTGGGGTGTATTCCGCCTCAAATTTCCTTTTCAGTTTTTTTTTTTTGAAAATTTAAGCTCCTTTAAAATAAGATTATTAGGATGAAAGGTGAGATAGAGTAGTCAAAAGAGAGACAATTAATTCTTTCTCATTCCAAAGTAGAGGCTACAGGTTTACACGTTCTATGAGCAGTGCAGACAGAAAACCTTGAACCACCCAGGCAGGTGAGAGGGACATGCATTAAGGGAGGTGACAACTGGACTTCCAGCCCTATCAAGTTATCCTTTGCTCAAGAAGACACGGCATGATAGTGCTGTTGTGCACCAAGGAACCCTGAGATCTCGGCCAATGTATGTTTAACTGGTAACCCAATATAGACAAAGGGCCCTTCCACCTAAATACTCACAGTGGGAAACAGGAAATAAGTTAATGACTAAAACTTAATTGTTTGTCATTTCTAAGGGGTAGAAACTCAGGTTCAGAATCGCTTTAATTTAAAAGGGAAAATGTAATGTGAAATTTTGTACATTTTCTAATTTGTGGAGAAAGAGTCACATCAGGTACAATACCCAGAATGTGCTTCTACGCCGAACCCATTGTTAAATTCAAAATACTTCTGTCTGGTGGATAAAGAGAGGGATAATCATTCATATAAATTATAATACAAATTCAATTTGTCTCATGTCAAAGTACACAGTGAAGCTATGCATGCATTTCTGTGAGAAGGTTCAACACAGGTCCTGCTTTGCTGGAGGCCGTCCTGCACCATGCACGTTGTCCTGGCAAACGTGTTAACAGTACCCACTTTTCACAATGAACTATGGTCCTAGTTTCAGTGATAAATGACTTTGTCAGACATCATATAAAATATACTGGCCTTGAGATAATTGCCAGTTTATTATCATTATCCTAGATATAGACTCCAGTCTCTAAAGAGCACATATGTAGTCAGTGTCTATTAATTCTCCATCAAATAGGAAATGTATGGTGAACTGTTATTCATATATAAGTATTTGTAAGACATACTAAAAACAAACAGCCAGAATAGAGACAAAAAATATTATAAATTTCTTAACTTCCTTTTTAAGTTTGATAAGATTTAAGCTTTTGAATCTGCAGGAAATCCTGAAGAAATTAATAAAAATTTCAGCCTGACACATTTTCTGTGAAAAAATGAGAAAATCCTGAAATACCATTGGATACTGTGCATGAGTTAATACAAGATAGTGGACAAATTATTTGTATTTCTCATGTAGCATAGAACTGTTGACTACTTAAATGAACAAACAAATATAGATGGGTTTTTGGTGCCAGTGCCAAAAATGTTGGATGTAATGGGATTCTGAATTTATTGCACTAAGGTTGAAAATGATAGCACCAATTTGACCAGACTGACAATTACGTATAATGAAAGTTCATGGAAAAATTTTTAAAAATGGCAATCATTAAAGGGGAAATCATATTTTTGAAAACTCTGAAACAACTTTACAAAGCATTTAAAATAATAAAATAGTACAAAATGTTTTGTCAAAAAGCTTAGAAAAAGCAGATAAAAAAACTAATCTGAATGTTTTCCATTATCAGTTATGAAGTTAAAAAGAATAATATTGATAGATGTCATCATGTCTAGATTCCTGACCTGATTTTTTGCAGAATTTTTACTCACAGACTGAGGAAACATGTTCTTGTACAAACTAAAAATGAAATAAAATGTTGATTATCATTGATGACATTTCAACTGCTTCACATAATAACATTCAAACACTTCATTTAAAAGGAAAAATTCATGCTTGGAATGAGCTTCAATAATTTTATTGAACTTGTGAGATAGAAGAAATGATGTCAAACAACTAATTGTTAGAGAAATAATGTTGTCAGTTGAAATGAAATATAGGAAAACCTCACTGGAATTTATAGAGGGAGATTTGTAATACTATGGAGGAAGTCTGGAGCTTTGTCAAATTTTTGAAAAATATTCTTGATCTTTTAATTTGGCACTAACAAAATCATTGTATTCAACGTCTTCCAATAATAAAGTAAGAGATGTCAATCAAGTAAAACATTTTCTTTCAGTAACAACTTGTCCATGCATTTTGTATCGCACATCAAATCAACTTCAGGGGAACTGAATAACATCCCTGAAGAGATGGAAATGGAAATAATGAAACTGGAAGAATATCAAAATCTGACTCTCATTGATATCCTTTCTCTTCACCTGAACTCTACAGATTGCCATGTATTTGGTACAAATCATTTACTATCTTGCACAATGCATAATGCCTTGTTCATTTTATTCCTCAATACTAGTGGGGAAAAGTACAATTTATTATATAAATGTTGTGTCTTAATCTCTTCTATATATAATTTTTTCAATACTGTACCAAAAACCTTGCTGAATAAGTTTGCAGGCATGATTTTAATTCAGTAGATGAGCATCATTGAATATACTGGAAAATGTCAACTAGAAAATATGTATTTCATGTAGATGGTCTTCCATTTGACATTAAATGGGGAGAAGACCTTCAATTCAAAGAGGCTCAGGATGTCATTTCTGATATTTACTATAAATTGGAAACAAAATACATTTTCAGTATCAGGGTTTGGATAAAGTAAAATAAGAAACTCAAACACTAGAATATTAGACATATAGTAAGAATATTTTATGGAAGTTTTAATGACAGAAAATATTGATTTGCTACTCTATGATAAATAGATGAAAGTAACATACAAAACTATATATACAATATGAGGTTAATCATACATATACATGTATTGTGTATATATTTATATATACCAATATAGAAAAATGTTAAAATGTTGATAGTTTGACTGCAGCTGGCTGCAATCAATTATTATATTATTATATTTTTCTGCTTATTTTCTCTTTTATTGTGTACCTTTTCTACAATGGGTTTGTATAATTCCTTATTAGGAAAAATATGCATTCATTTGTTATGGGCAATTTCATACTCTTGTTACAAATCTAGAAAATGAGATGCTATAATAGGCTACCCCAGGAAAATCCAACCAACAGGCTTAGTTTATAATTAGTAATAAAACCTTCCACCAACTATTTGCACCAATAGTATTCTACCACCAATAAAGAAAAAAATCATCAAATTTTAAATGTCTTCATGGGATCTGGGAGATTGAAACTGTAATCTCCATGTCAGTATGTTTTTATCTTATTGGTGATCATTATTGGTAGATGGAATCCTACTCTATGTATTTAATAACACACATACTAATAAGGCCATTGAAAAGATTAAATTAATATAAGCACAACACATAACCAGTGGCTGCCTCAGGGCAGGTGGCTAGCTAATCATTGTCTAAAATTTAGACTTCATTTCAGAAAGTTGTCTGGTTTCTTCAAAGAGCTAGGAGCTGGGCCTTATATAAAAACATATATTAAATACTTTGTACATTTCTATTGAAGTGACTCTGTAGTTCCATTGGATGGTAAATGTTAATTGTGAATGCTGGCTGATAGTCTTGAGATTTTGTCTGTTGAGGATATATTAGCTCAAATCTGCCAAATTATATATCTCTCAGGGAGTAGTAAGTAGGTGAATTTAGAAGTGGCCTCTACAAACTGAGGCAAAAGATAGGCAAAAGGTAAAGTAAAACTTCTAGCAAAATAATAATGCAATCTACATAGTTATGGATCTTGGAAATCAAATTCCCACAGTGTACTTTACCCTTTAATTTATTTATTAGTTAATCTCAGTTTATTTATCATTAATTAAATACTGATATAATGAGTTCTTTTTTTATTTATTTATCTTTAGAGGGGAAGGGAAGAAGAGAGGGAGAGAAATATCAATGTATGGTTGCCTCTTGTGGGTCCCCTGCTGGGAACTGGCCTGCAACCCAGGCATGTGCACTGACTGGGAATCAAACCATGATCTTTTGGTTTGCAGGCCCACGCAATATCCACTGAGCTACACCAGCCAGGGCTGATATAATGAGTTCTTATTAAAGGACATGAACACTTTGGACATATTACTGAAAATAGGCAGTATTTCTGACTTTGTGGAATTTACTGTCTAGGAGGCAAGTTATCAATGAGACACTCTCTTTCAACAAACATAAGAATATTTAAGCATTAACTGTGAGTCTAACTAAAATTAATAACTCCTGAAACAACAATGATGAAGCGAGGTGTTCTGAATGTGGTTGTTGGAAATTAGAGTTTGGATAGTTGCATCCACATGCATGCAGAACATTCAGCATTCATTCTGCATTTACTTATTAGACCCTGGTAGACAGTGTGCTAGCTACTGAAAACACAGAAAAAAAGACAAGATCTCTCTGATATAGATATAATGTGCTCATGAAATAATCCTTACTTAGCCTTTGGTTCTGAAGATCAAGAATAAAGATAATGTAGGAAAGGAAGGAAAGGGGAGGAAAAAGGTAAGCCACTATTTATGGATCAAATACTTTGGATCTGACAGTTTGCTTAGCATTTTACAGGTTACTTCACTTAACACCTATAACAGCCAAGGAAAGTGTATATTATTACCTTATATTCGTGAGGAGAAAACTTAGGGTCAGAATATGGATAAATTGCAAGAGCTACTAATTAGTGGTAAAGTTAGTATTTTTGCACCAGTCACTATTATTTTTCACCTATATCTTAAATCATAGCAAAATATCATTTCCAAGTGTCTTGAAAATCTTTAAAAATATCTGTTGTAATGGAATAACAACATAGATGCAATATGAAATACATGTGTGAAAATTGCCCATATATATTCACTTTAAAAATATCTGGAAAACACAGGATCTGCCATGAATGAATGAATACCTACACATGTACATCAGCTCCCAAATTTAGGCTATTTATTTTTTATTGACTTTATTAGTGTGATATTGCTTAATACAATTATACAGATTTCAGGTGTACAGTTCTATTACACATCATCTGTATGTTGTATTGTGTGTTCACTGCCCCAAGTCAAGTCTCCTATGGTGACATGGGTTGTCTAGTTTTCACATAATTTTGTCATAGTAAGACAAAAACTTTTTCGATAACACATTAACTTCAGGGCAAATGGAATATTGCTTAGTAACCAGGGTAAAATTTATATTTAAAAATCTAAATAAAATTTACCTTTGTCATCATTTCTCTTGGGAAAAAACTGTTAATTTCTATGTGAATACTTAGTCTATAATTTCCACATACAACTTTTTCTAATAGTTGAATCTTACTTGAATATATAAAAATGTGTCAGGTTTGAGAGCTTGATGAAATCTCATATTTTAGAGTCTCTTGTTAGTGTAGGGATAGAGCTATGCAAAATACTTTTCACTTCTGGCAAAAACAATGGGAAAAAAGCGTTAGTCTCTCCAGGATGAGTTTTGGTACATCCCACTCTGGGGAAGGCCAAAAACACAAAGTGAGATCAGAATTTTTCACTAATTTTTGGCTGTTTCTTCCCATTCTGGCAATAAAATGTGGAAAACATATTTACTCAAGGGCAATGTGAACTTTTGCTGAACCTCTCAAGACATCCACTCTTAGAGACAAATAGAACCTTTTAGTGCTCTCTTAATTTCTATTGAAGCCACTAAAGAATTATAGAATGGCTTCTCCTAGTTTCCATCCAATCAGGATTGTTTTCCTTTCTGTATCAAGTTGTAAGTAATGTTATGTCAAGCTCTGGATTTATAGAACACTTGATAGAAGCATAAAACTGGTTTTGTTGCCAAAGTGCCAGAGTGAAATAGCCAATATTCTTTAAAATGTCCCTTTTCTGCCTCCAAAGCTATTGAAACCAAACTACTGAGGAAATAACTGATGGTTAATTTAATGAATTCCTTTTCAAAAGGTCTCAGTCCATGATGTTTATCTTTAAGAGCCTCCAGGGTTATTTGATCATTTAAGGGTGGTCATGCAAAAAAGTTAGTTTAGAAATTGTTTATTTTATTTTATGAATTGAAAAGAAAAAAACTGAAATGACAGAAGGCCACATTTGTTTGGATAAGTGTTATGTTTGATAGAGTCCCAAGAGTTTTTCAGAGTAAATGCTTCTTTAGTACAATGATTCTTAAAAACCAGTTTGTTTAATGAAAATAGGCATGTGCCCAATGGCTAAATGCAAAAGACCTCACCAACATAAAAACTAAATACTAAGCTCCCACTAGGAAGAGAGAAATATGCTGAGCAGAAGTCAACAGTATCTCCGCTATGAAGGAAAGAATAAAGAGGAGTTACCCTTCTATCGTTGCTTGGAGGGGTGTTAAGCAGTTTGCTGTTATGACTGCTCAGCTGAAGATATCATTGTGAGTTGTGAAAGAGGGCCTCAGATATAAGGACTTTTATTTCCTTCCATTCAGTTCTTTTGTAGAAAGCATCGATGATTTTGAGAAAATGGGCTGACACCATATTATTCAAAATAAGTGTATTAATTTATTTGAATTATTTTCAGAAATATTATCCTGAGATTTATGTTTTTCTTTGATTTTTTTAATTTAGAGTTTCACATTTTGGGACACAAATGGTGAGCCAAATGATTGGGCACATACTGAGCCAGACCATGTGTTCTACCAGCTTAAAAGTAACATACATTGCTGACCGTTCTCAGTGTGCTTTGTGCTGTGGCTGAACAAACAGTGGGTTCCCACTCCATTTTCCTTATCTGATGTCCAGTACTTAAGAGTACAAAGAACAATTTATTTAGAAATTCTTTGAAAGCTGTCTAGTTGTTTTTCTGTCTTCAGGAAGTCTCTAAATTCATCTTTGCACAGGAGCATATATAGTGGATTGCAAAGCATTGGAGAAGATTCCTTCACTTCCTAGAAATGATCTTTATTCAGATTCATACTATTAGCTTGGCCAAAAAGTCCTTTAGTCTTTTTCCATAAAATAAAAGACACATTTTTCATTTTCAACAATAACTTTATTGATTTGGATATCTTGAGTATGTCGGCTATCTCCCACTATTGGCTTTTAGTGGGTAAAAGCCAAGGGGTGCTGCTAAACATCTTCCAATGCCTAAGACAGCTCCACAGCAAAGAATTATTTGTCCAAAATGTCCATAGTACCGAGAAACTTCACAAACCACATTTGACATGTTTGAGCAGTTATAGTACCTTCTGCATACACTGAACAAATCTTTTTTCTGTATTTCAGTTGTGTTTTTACCTTTCTTGAAATAATAAAGCATAATATGCCTAAAGGATTGTGTATTTTCTTCCATCTTCATTATTAAAATGGCTGCACAAAAATTCACCAATTCTGATTTAAAAAGAAATACATGCTGATATAATAGCTGTCACAATACAATCTAACAAAATTGTTTTAAATGAAGTTAAAGACAACTAAGCGCTACTAGACGCATCGTTTGGAAAAAACTAAATAAAATTTTTGGCCAACTTAATACATGGCATGCCCTAGTTCAGGGATCAGTAAACTTATTCTGCAAAAAATGTTTTAAGTTTTATGTACCATATGGTCTTTGTGCAACTGGTCAAATATCTGCATTTCATACAAGTTTCATGTGCCATGAACTATTATTCTTTAAAATGTTTTTAAACCTTTTAATGGCTAAATATATGAAAATCATTCTTAACTCATGGATCATACAAAAGCAGGCTAGGCTGGATTTGCCCATGGGTCATAGTTTGCTGAGCCCTAACCTGGTGCATTGGTTAGAAACCTGAAACTTGAGATTAGCCATTGTTGAGTAGAACAAAAGTACCATTATTTATTGTGCAAATTTAGCAAAATACAAACCCTCTGTATCATCTTAATCATAGGCACAACAATTTCTATTTAATAATGTAAAGATTAAAGTTAAATTCTTACTGTATATTCATTTTACTAGCTTCAGTTGAGGCTAGAACTTTTCAGGTAGAGAAGTAACCCTGTGTCACCTTGCTTCTTTCTCTGTACGAACAATTGCCATTGACTATCTTCAGTAAATAACCTTTTATCAAAACTTGAAGTCTCTTTGTGTCATTCTCTTTCCTATCCCAAACTATGCTGATTCCTCCAGATTTAACTCAGAAACTATTTTTTCCTCAACTTTTTAGTCATGTTCTGAAATTCTCTTAAACTCTGAACTGTTTCATAATCCTCTGAACTCATGATGCCAAGAGTGGACTGAATTTTATGACTAAGTGTGAAGTCCTATATTCAAAGTCTTTGCACAACCACACGGAACTCTCCCAGAAGATGAATCACTGGTTATTTTCTAAAAATTGAAGTCTCATAACTAATGCTTTTTCTTTCCAGAAAGAGTAAGCTGTTTTACATGATATTAATTATTCATTTTGCTATCTAGGGGAGACTCAGAAAAACTGGAATTATCTTCTGGAGGGCAGGCCCCTGGTAGTACAGGTTTACCACAGCACTGCTCATAAGAATTACCTTTTCACCTTCATTTTCTCTTTATTTTTAAATATAAATTTATTTATTAATTATCATTGCAAGGGTAATGCTGGTTGTACTTAAATAACATCTAGATTCTTCCACCATCTTCCCATCCATAATGCTTGACAACCATTAATATTTTCTCTATCTCTATAATTTTGTCAATTCAAAAAAGCTATATAAATTGAATCATCACAATATGCAACCTTTTGGTACTGGCTTTTTAATTGAACATAGTTACTTTGAAATTTATCCAAGTCATGTGTATATGATATAGTTTGTTCCTATTTGATAGCTGAGTTCCACATTCCATAGTGTGGGTGTACCACAGTTTGTTTATCCATTCATTCACAAGCTGAATATATATTGGAATCGTTTTCAGTTTGGGGTTATTATAAATAAAGCTAATGTCATTTTTCTAAGATAGATGTTTGAGAATTCAATAGCTGAGTAAGAAAATCACTACATGTTTAATTTTGTATAGAAACTACTAAATTGTTTCCCAGAGTAGCTGCACCAGCAACTGTTCTTACCAGCAATGTATGAGTGATGCACTTTCTTCACACCCTTGTCAGTGTTTTGTTTTGTCACTATTTTTAATTTTAGCCATTCTGATATTTGTATACTAATTTCACAAAGTAGTTTTTTATAGTATGTTTTCCATAACCATTTAACCACCTTCCCTCCCCACAATCTCAATGTGGTTTTAACATGAATTTCTCTAAAGCTAATGCTGTTGAACATCTTTCTGTGTGTTTATTTGCTATTTGTATACTCTCATTATTAAAATGTCCATTCATATTTTGTCCATTTTCTAATGGAATTGTTTTTTAATGTTGAATTTTGAGAGTTTATTTTAAGTTTTAGGTACTAGTTCTTTGTCAGAAATATGGTTTGTGGATATTTTCTCCAAGTGTATAGCTTGCCTGTTTATACTTTTAAAAGGGTCTGTCACTAACGACAAGTTTTTAATTTCAGTAAGGACCAGTTTTTCAGTGTTTCATGCTTGCCATTTAAGTCTGTGATCCCTTTTTAGTTTATTTTTTGTAAAACATGTGAAACTTATCTCAATATTCAATTTATGTCATGAGCTACAGTTGCTCCAGTCCCATCTGTTGAAGAGTATCCTTCCTCCATCAAGTTGCTTTTGAACCTTGTCAGAAATTAGTTGGCCAGACCTAACCAGTGGGGTTCAGTTGGTTGGGCATCGTCCTGCAAAGCAAAAGGCCACTAGTTCAATTTCTGGTCAGGGCACATGCCTGGGTGGTGGGTTTGGCCCCTGATTTGGGCACAGACAGGAGGCAACTGATGTTTCTCTCCTTCTCTTTCTCCCTAAAGAGAAGAATTTCTCCATTCTTTTTCTAAAAATGAATAAGTAAAATCTTTAAAAAAGTTAGTTGGCAATATTTGTGTAGATCTACTTATGTTTTCTTTTTGATTTTTCTTTTTCATCCATTTATCTGTGGTTTTGTCTCTATAATACATTTTTTTTTAGCTATAGTAAGTCTTAATGTCAGGTAGAGTAATTATTTCATTGTATTCTTATTTGTCAAAATTCTTTTAGTTATTCTTGGTCCTATGTGCTTCCATATAAATTTTAGAATAATCTTAACTATATCACAAAAAACTTTGCTGGGAATAGTACTAAACACATAGATCAGTATGGGGCTAAATAACAGCTTCAGTCTTTTAGTCTATTAACACAGTACTACACTGTATGTATTTATTTCTTATTTTATTTCTTTTAAAAGTGTTTTGTAATCTTCAGCATAAAGACCTGGTGTATATTTTGTTAAATTTGTATGTTTCATTTTATTTGGATGATAATAAAAAATATTGAATTTTAATTTCCATTCCCACATATAATTTGTGAATATATTTTTGTGTTGCTCTGGTATCTTACTAACTACTGTACTAACTTAATAGTTCTAAGAGATTTCAGGAAATCCCTTGGGATTTTCTTTATAGACAATCATGTCATTTCCAAATAAGGACAATTTTATTTTATTTCCTGCATTCCAATATGTTTACATTTTATTCATTTTTCTTGCCTTATTGCAGTGACCAGATCTTGTACTACTATATCGATAAAAGGTGAGAGCAGACATCATTAATCTTACTAATCTTAATTGCAAAACTTTCTTGTACCATTACATATGATATTAGCTATAGGCATTTTTTTACATGTTTAGTATCATGTTGAAGTATTTATTTCCTAATCTTAACTTGCTGAGAGTTTTTATGATGAATGGTGTTTAGATTTTACCAAATGGTTCTGCTTCAGTTGATTTAATTATTTTCTCCTTTGGCCTATTTATATGGTAGATTACGGTGATTAGTTTTTGAGTTTTGACCCAGCCTTTCATACTCAAAATAAATGTAATTTGGTCATGGTGTATAATTTTTATGCATTGTTGGATTCAATTTTCTTAAAAATTTTTTCACATATATTCATAAGTAAATATGAATATGTTCTGTCATTTCTTCCTTTCTTTGTCCTTTTGCACTTTCTTTGTATAGTTTTGGTATCAAGATAAATTGGCATAATAAGAAGAATTGAGAGGTTTCCCCTCCTTTTCTTTTTCCTAAAGAGATTGTGTAGAATTTGTGTTCATTGTTCCTTAAATGATTGGTGAAATTCTCCATTGAAACTCTTTGGGTGGGGGATTTTCTCTTCACAAGGTTTTTAATTATGAATTAATTTTCTTAATGACTAAAGGACCACTCAAATGATCTATTCCATGTTGATTGTATTTTTATCCTTTTTGGTTTACAACAAATTGGTCCATTCATTAATCTAGTTTGCATGTAAGAGCATAAATTATTAAAATATTTTCTTCTTATCCTTTTAATGGCTGTAGGAACTGTAGTTATACCCCTGATATGTATGATTTGCATCTTCTCTGTTTTTATTTATGTCAGACCTGCTAGTGTCCATCAATTTTATTTTTTCAAAGAAACAACTTTTTGTCTCATTGATTTTCTTTATTATTTTCTGATTTTCAGTGTCATTGATTTCTGTTCTTTTCTTTATTATTGTACTCATAATGCTTTGCATTTATTTTGCTGAATTTCCAAGTTTCTTGAGTTTAAAATTTAGATGGATTTGAAATATTTCCTCTTTCTTTAACATAGGCTATAATTTCCCTCTCAGAATAGCTTTACCTACATCCCACATATTTTGATATGTTATATTTTCATCCAGGTCTATGCATTTTATTTCCTCTGAGAATTTCTCTTTGAACCATGATTATTAAGGAATGTATTAGTCAACTTTCAAGTGTACAGAGATTTTCTTGTTGTCAGTCTGTTATTAATTTTCAGTTTAAATTAATTTTCATTTTAGTTTTTTTAAAGTTACTGAGGTTTGTTTTATCACCTAATATTTGGTCTGTCTTGGATAATGTTAGATGGGTCCTTCAAAATAACTGTGTGTCTAGTTCTTATTGAGTGACCTGTTTTATAGATGTCAATTATATTATTGTAGTTGATTGTGTTGATTTTCTGTATACTGACTAATTTTCTATTTATTAGGTCTATCAGTTTCTGAGAGGGAGGTTCTTGAATTTCCCAAGTATAATTTTATTTTGTTATTTTAAGGGCACTTAGATTATAGTTTAATCACTTCATAATTTTTAGAGTACTTGGTGGAATGTGGTCTTTTTTAAAAAATTGAGATAACATTGACATATGGTATAAGTTTAAGGTATAGAGGACATTGATTTGATACATTTATATATTATAATATGATTACCACCATAGAATTACCTAATACCCCTATCAGGTCACATAATTATCATTATTTTTTGGTTGTAAGAATGTTTAAGATCTAGTCTCTTGGTAACTTTCAAATATATAATACAGTACCATTGACTATAATTACTATGCTATGCATTAGACTTACAGAACATGTGATCTTGAAAGTTCTTTCACCGGTGTGAATATCTTCCCAAAGTTCGGCATGACAAAGTAACAGAAATTTGACATAGTTCACACAGGTAGTGACAAAGCACACAGATTTGGAGTTGGAAAAAGTAGCAAATTTTGGCAAGGGAAAAAATACTTGGTGGTCTTCAAGAATCCAAGATACTGAAGAATTAAGTTTTGTGTAGTTATTTCTGTCCACTACAACATGTGTATAGTATGTGAAAATTTTACAGCATTTTTTAATAAATAGAATTGACTTGACTTTTTGTGCTAAGTAAATATTGAGTAATAGTTGTCATACGAGGGCATATAGTGAAACCATCTCTGACAAAGTTTTGAATGGAATCCAGTTTATCTAACTTTTACATTCTGTTTAATAGACTGACCAGGTTTATATACATATGTCTACCTTTACCATCTATCACGGAGACTTCTATTAAATTTAAAGTGAGAAGTCTCTTTTCTTAGTTTGGTTTTTGTGTTCCACAACCACCAAAGATCTGTAAGAAGGAATTTAGAAACATTCTTCCTGGTAGTGTTATATCTAATGAATCACAGCTGATTTTGTTGGCTGAATTGTCTCAGAAGAAAGCTTTATAATGTGTCCAGAGTCCCATAACTGCTGAATCAGTACATCTTTATATAACAGGAAAATAAGAAAAATTCTGCAATAAACATGTTGAACAAGGTTTTAATTAAAAGCAGGTCGACAGCTGGCAGCAGACTCTGTCCCAACTGTATTTTAACAAAATTCTCCAAAATATTTTAAAGTAATCTCTACCTTTAGTTATTAAAAGGCAGTTATGTTCTCTTGACTTACATGAATAAGAACCATTTCCAGCTTATGTAATTAGTTAGGGAACAAATTTACGTATATGGTATAGTCAGCCAGCAATGGGTGTGTATGGAATAAGAAGTCCACCACTACATCCTGAGTGTATGACCTCAACTTTGGAGAAGATAATAGAATTGGCTTATGTAAGAGATTAGTTCCTGATGTTTATGGACTGAAAACCCACAAAATATGCTATTTGTTCAAAAAACAAAATATGCTATTTGTTCAAAAAAACAAAAATTGCTCTCATAGTCAGCATCTTATTTGTATGTACACATATCATGTTTTCAAATGTCCTCAAGTATAACTTTATTAGTAGTTTCCAACTTCTATCTCACTGATGTCTTATGACAAGAATATTTTTTCTCATTCTCACTTATTCCTAATTATGGCAAGTGACAATGTGACATTACAAAGAAAAGGCTAATCCAAAAAGCCTGCAGCATTTTTCAATTTTCAAAAAGAGAGCACATGACATGTTAGGTTTTATAAGCCATGTTAAATGTCCTCAGCCCTTTGGTGACTTTGATAAATTACTTAAAAGGAGTTTTGTATAAAGAAACAAATCCCCAGATATTTTCTCATTGCCTCATCTTCTTATTTTTCACATGATGACCCTGGGACTCTTTGAGCACATCTGGGAGAGCTCTGATTACAAACTCTGAACTGCTTTAAGCACAGAGCAGTTTGCAACTCGGATTTTCTTTCATGTTAAATCTTGTACTCTCATCTCTTCTCTGCTCCTTTCAGATAGATGCCATGATCCAAGGCCTCTTGTAAATGGGTTAAATAAACATGAGTTCCATGTAGTCAGGTTTTCTCATTACATAAGGGAAATCTGATATAATAGTTTTTACTATATCTCAATTGATATCACAGTGGGTGTGGCAATTTAATATAAAGAGAGACAAGGGATAAGCTATTGAGGGAACTAGCACTGATCCCTATTTTGGGGAGATTGCAAAGCCAATTTCTTAATTTCAGTATTGTAGCAACAGGTAATTTAGGAATTGATTCATACACCTATTAGGACCTTTTACTTAAAATGTCAACTTAGAATTTATTGAAATTAGTGACTGGATTATACATTTTTCCTGTGTCATTCCCCAGTACCTACCACAGAGACTAGCACACAATGTCCAATAACTCTTGCTTGAATGGAATTTATACACAATTAATAGATAAATAGGTAAGTAGATAGATTAATTGATATATGATTCTTAAAAAAATTATAGGTCCTATCCCATTTTTAAGATATTTAGTAAAATTTAAAGCAACAAAAGTTAGAGATGGGCATAATTTTTGTGAATCTGTTTTTGTCCATTAAATATTGGCGATATTAAGGTAAAATTGGCATTATCAGTTTGATACCATGCAGCTTTGTACTCAATGATATAACAATATGTGTCTCTAATTTAGCTTTGTTGTATGTGCCTAGTATTTTACAAGTATTATTTAATGAGCTCAAAACAAGCTATGAGTTGAGGTATTATTATTCTATCACATAAGAAAGGAATTTAAAAAAATGGAAAATTAAATAACATCTCCAAAACTGAGAGTTGAATTCAGATATACTTGACTCCAAAACCTGGATCTCTTAACCATTTTTGAGGGAACTATCACTGATTGAAAACAAGATCAAATTTTATACTTAGCGCTGTGTCGCCTTGGGCAAGTGATTTAAAATTCTCTGACATTTTTTTCATTTTGAAAATAGAAAAAAACTAGTTAATGTATAAATTTTTTAGTTTTAAGTACAATGGTTCAATAAGCATAGGTAACTGTTCGTTTTGGTCCCAGTTATTTCTTTCCTCTCGATGGCAGCATAGTCATGACCAGGGCAGTGAGTCGGCCGCCATCCCTGCGCTCCCTCACTCGTGAATATACAGGAAATGAATGACTTACAGTTAAGTCACTTTTGACTCTGCAGGAAATACAAGAATGCAAAATAGACTTCAGGCACAAAGGAACCCGAGAATATATCCAATTAAAAGCCCTGATTTTACACATAAGAAAAATTGAGTGTGAAGAATTTATGACTTGCCTAAGTTATACGGTTATTATATTATTATTTTTATTATGATGTGATGCTGATTCACTTCATAAGAATCTTAAAATTTAGATGAGAGAATAGAAGCATAAATAGTGCTACACAAAATCAGTAAAAACATCAGGAAATCTGCATCCCAAACAAATCAGTGTATCTCTGCATTCAGTCAAAAAAAATTCCTTGACAAGATCTGTCTCAATACTGCTTACCCAAGGCATGGTGCTAGATAACAAAGAGCTTCCTATTTAGTGGAGGAAACAGATAAGTAAAAAATTCCAAAAATTCATAGTAAATCCTGTGATGGAAGGAAGCAAAAGTTCCTTTAAGAAGACACATTTTATCCAGATTGGGTGGGTTAAATCACTGACCTCTGATTTTTTTCTCATTTGCCCTCTAAAATGATTTTTTAAACCATGTACTCTCTTGCCTATTTTAAGTTAATATCTAAAATTTAATCAACAATGTATATAGTTCCAAATGATTTCATTTCTAACATATGATAAATATTGGTTTTTAAAAATGAAACAATGTCTCTCTTTTAAATACACTCAATAAGATTTAAGTTGCAGAGCAGTCTGTCACCACCATCATCCATTAAAGTATACATGAACAAGCTTTTCTTTGGCAGTTAAATTCTTCATCATTTCTTTTAATCCTTGAACTCATATTTCCATTTCAATTCTTCTATTAAAATTTTTCAAAATTAATGGATGTTAACAGTTGGAAATATTTTCTTGATTATGCTAATGTCATTTGTACAACAAAAATACTTACATAAATTATATAAACATAAAAAATAATTTTAAAATACAGTTTTATGTAAACATGTAATTTTATACATATATTATGTAACATAATTAAGTGCAATATTATAAAATAATTATATTAATAATATAAATGGATTAGTAAAATTTAATTTATACATTGTTTTCAATTTCCCAGAGTTTTATGACTCTAATTGCTAAGATATTTTGTCTAGAACTATCATTGTAAAGTTTATCATCACCAGCTGATAAAACAACAGAAATATGTGACTAAATTAATGAGATGGATAAGAATTATTCTAATTATTTCATGTATTTTTCCATAAATGTTTTATTATTGCTTGAATAAAGCAAGTTACACTAATTTTAATCCAGATTTTAAAGTTTATTATTATAGAGACTAAAGCTTAAAAAGCCTTTTTTACATAAATATAAATATATAAACAAAAGAATTTTTTGAGAGAAATTACCAATTATTCAAATTTGTTCAATTTATATGTCAAAAATTACATAATAATGTGTCACCAAATATTTCTAATGATGGCTGTTACCTTTCTATTTAAAAGCATTTTCTGAAGCCCAAATTAGGCAAAACAGGAGATAAAAATACCATAAAATTTGAAATTCTACATTTTATTATTTTTCTATCTCTAATTTCAGTGTTCTGTTAGGTCAAAATTCCTTTACAAAGCATGAGCAATTGACAGAAAAACAGACATTTAATGATTATATTAAAAATTTCTCTTTATGCTTGACAAAAATCATGGTTATAATTATGCCTGGTACAGAATTTATACAATTATGTCAATAGAGGAGGAAGGAACTTAATTCTAATTAAATTAAACTGAATTTTTAGACTCAGAACATACTTATACATGGATAACTTTTGTCCTAATCATAGATTTGTTTTAATCTATGTTAAAATGGCTATCATCAATAAGACAAGGAATAAGTGTTTGAGAGAATGTGGGGAAATGCTGTTAAGAATGTAAATTGGTTCAGCCTCTATGGAAGACAGTATGGTGGTTCCTTAAAAATTTAAGAACAGAGCTACCATTTGACCCAGCAATCCCTCTTCTAGGTTTCTACCCAAAACATTTTAAAACACTTATATTCGTAAAGATACAGGTACCCCTATTTTCACTGCAGTATTATTCACATTAACCAAGCATGGAAACAACCTAAATGTCCTTTGACCAATGATTGGATAAAGAAGATGTGGTACTCAGTCACAAAAAAATTAACTATTTCCATTTGTTGCAACATGGATGGATCTTGAGAGTATCATGCTAAGTGGAGTATATCAGACTGAAAAGAACAAGAACTATGTGATTTATTGGGATATTTTTTAAAAGCAACAAATGAACCAGTGAAACAAACTCTTTGACACAAACGACAGTATGATGGTTACCAGGGGGTAAAGGGGCTTCAAATATATGGTGACAGAAGAAGACTAGACTTTGGGGAGTGAGCACACAATGGGATATATAGATGACACATTATAAAATTGTTCACCTGAAGCTTACAGTATGTTATTAAGCAATATTACCCCAACAAATTTAATTTTTAGAAAATGTAGTGAGAATTAGAATCATTGGAGTGTTTGTTAAAACATGGATTGCTTGGTCCCATCTCCAGAAATTCTTGATTCAGAATTTCTTAACACTGGGATGGGTCCCAAGAATTAGCATTCCAGCAACTTGCAGGGCAGTGCTGATGCTGCTCCAAGGACCACACTCTGGGGAGAACTGGTCTAGATCAGAGATTCCCATTTTATAAATGAGACGACTCAGTCTGAGAGAGGTGACAACTTCCCAAAATGCACATGCCTCATTAATGGAGAAATGAGAATTAAGATCTAAATTCCCTGGTTACAGTTGAGCTTGTTTTGTTTTGCCTTGTTTTGTTTTCCCTACTGCATGCTTCTTTTGAGAAAGATGTGAAGGAGGGAAAAGACTTCTAAATTGAAATTATGAAGGGCTCTCCACTTGAGAGGTAAGGAAGGCCATGACTAGCTTTAAGGCAGTAACAATGAAGTGACAAATTGCCTATTTATGGTTAGAAAATTAGTCATTTCCTTTTTTGAACTAATAAGATATTCTGAATAACAAGCTTAACTTCCTGATCTCAAAAGGTCATGAATATAAAAGAATGAAAAATAAATTTTCAACTGCATTTTAAATATCAGTATTAACTCTTTAATGTTACATGAGAAATAAACTCTGACTATTCTAGCATTGCAATGAGGAATAAAAATCAATAATTTGAAAAGAAACATTCATTTTCTAAGCCATATCTAAAATCTTTTTATTAATAACTCAAAGTAGATAGAAATCATACTTTATCTTCTGGCTCCTGATGTTCACTTTACTAAATTATCTGAAAAGATAAAAAAATTACTAATTCTGGGCTTAGAGATCTATGTATATTCTGTTTAAGGAATTAAAGATTTTAAACTCCAAGGTAGTATTTAGTAATATATTCTTCAAATTTATACTCTGGCTAAAACTATGTGAAGATTTTGTTTGACGGGAAATTAAAGAAGGATTTTGCTTAAGAACTTAATTTCCTAAGTCTGACTTTCATTCATTTTTTTTTTTTTACCACAGAAGGTCATCTGGAATTATTTTCTACAGAAATACTAAAAACTAAGGGATTTATTGTGTAGCGAAAAGTGTATTTACTTACTGGGTTTTAAACTCATGCATGTGGGATGGTGTCTTGATATTCTGTCAGTACTTTGAGAGAGATCAACGAGTCAGGGTAAATCATGAGGTTGGAATAAGGATCTTTCATGGTCCTTGAGTTAATGGATTATATGTAACTCTTCTGAAAAATCAGCAAAATTAGTGCAATTTCCACTTACTCTAAGGATTAGACTGTGCCTTTAGTCATCCTCCCCAATGCTGTATCAGGCATTCTCCTCTACATGGTGTGGTTTGTGATGCAACTTGTGCTGTGCAGATCCATGCTGACTCCTACATCTGCTTTACTGTTCAGTGGGCCAGCTGGTCAAACACTAGTATGTGTGAGATTCCTCTGTAAGTCCTTAGTACTCATGCTGCTTTAGGACCTGTGGAGAGAAAAAGTAAATCCATATCTGGAGTATGTATATATTTCTGAGAAGACAAATACTGGTCCTTTTAGAATGAAGGGAGTTCAAGAGCTATGACTGAATTGCTCACTTAAGCAGTAATATATTGAGTGAACTGTGGCTAGCTGGAAGGAATAGTGCACACCAAGATCTCAGTGTTGGTCTCTGTGACTGGCAGGTTGGATATTCTAAGTTGTCTGTAATCTTAGTAAATGGAAACTATTTGGACCAATGCATATTTTTATCTCTGCCATTCTGTTCATGAGCCCATAGCATTGGTTCTGCCATAACTAAATACTAAGGCTGGTTGAATCTTGTTTGTTCAGTGCCTCCTCCAGGGTGAATGCTTTCTGGTGGATATTAATTTGCAATAACAAAAGTATTTGTACTTCATATCCATTCCATAATGTCCATTCCTCTACTCCAAACATTCTTGTCTCTGGTCTTCCAGTCCTTTTCCTGCCAGTATGCTTGTAATGCAGACCCTGTTTATTTTGGGGTCACACCCAAATTTTATGTTAATCCCTTCATAAACCAAACTTAGGCTTTTGCTTCTTCTTTTATCAGGAGGTACAAAACCCTGATATGGCCACAGGTGAAATGAAAACTGAAGAGAGATCACTGAGGCCACTCTGGTGTGGGACGTGGAGAGCTGGGGCTTCTGAAGAGAGCTGACTCAGGCCTTCTGGTGCTGTGGAGACTCAAATACGTTTACTTCTTATGTTGCACCATCCTGAGCCCTTCTGACATTATACTTGGCAGAACTGACAGAACCCAACTTATAATGATCAGTTTCAGAGACGTGGTTCCCCATGCTAAAATGTTTTGTACCTTTTAGTGCCCAGTAACTTACCAGAAGCTGTTTTCCAAAAGTATAATTCTCTGCTGATGGCTTGGCTATGGTCCAGAACACCAGGGCTTGTCATCATGCCACACTGCATCTCTGGCTTACCATTTACTCTACAAACACAATTGGGCTAGATCATATGGCCCAAGTGGCAGGCCTACACTTTCTGCACAACACTTTACTGCTCTTGGCTCTGCTCAGACCTGGCAGGCTTCATGTCTTCTGGAATATCAGCCAGAGATGTAGACCTAGATGTAAAATCTCTTGACTGCAGAGCCCAACAGCTTCCTCCACCCCAAACATTGTGTTTCATCCTCTATAATTACTGGTCAAAATGCAGGAACTTGTTTTTCACTTCATAAGGGTCACATCAGCATCCTCCTCAGCATAGACTCTGAAAGTTTGCAGAAGTGTCATACCCTTGAATCTTCATAAGATTTATCTAATTCCCTGCAGTAAACTCCTGCTCATTATGGTTGAACTGTAAAATGTCACTCATGTAATGGATCAGTGTTGTATGTGGTGGGGGGATATTTCTCTCATATGGTCTATATCTCTTTGTATCACAACATGACAGAGGTGAGAAGAGTTAACATATGAGAAGAATTAACATATTTCTGGGGTAAATAAGAAAGCATATTATTTGTCTCAATTGAAGGTATACAGCCTCTGATGTTTATTATTTGGATAGAAAGGAATGCATTTGCTAACTAAATGGCCACATAGCACGCACCTGAGATTCTGTTAGTACAGTCTTGCGAGGATACTACATCCAATGCAGCAGCTCCAATCAGGGCAACCACTTCCCTGGGCTTTGACACATTCTTTGAGCACAGTCATTCTTTGAGATCTGTCTGTTTTGCACAGGGACCTAAGTAGCACATGATGAGAACCATCATCACTGCATCTTTTAGACTTTTTGATCTTTAAAGATAGTACAATTTTCTTTTTATTCTACCCTAGGATGAAATATTCTTTGAAAATTCAATACCTTGGTGTGAAAGGGGGAGCAGTTATGGAGCTATCATTTATTTTCATGTGGTCTTCCTGCCATCATAGCTCTTATTCCCCAGGCCTGCGACCCAGCATGGGGTTCCCCCAAATGCCAAGTATGACTCTCACAATTATACATTCAGTGGCCAGAAAAATGAACCCAGGTGTCCTATTGAAAAGTAGACTTCATCGGAACCTGGCCATTTACTACCTAGTCTGTATATAACCTGTCTGGTGGGGTGCCAGTGATGATTCTGATTTCCAGGTGTATCCACTCAGACCCCAATAGTCTTTGACATGTTTGGGTATTATCTATAGTCCAATGTGGCAACATCTGAGTAAATGGCCACAGTTCCCTTTTTAGATAAATAAAAAATGAGAAGCAACATCATAAAAATCTAATAACTATCTTACTAGAAATGGAATCATAACTTGTGTTATATATGTCATTTATCTTAGTGGTTTATTCATGCATACAAAAAACACTAAGAACTTTGAAGAGAAAAAATATGAAATCATAAAAAAATAGAATAAAAATGGTGACATTGTGGAAGAGAGAGAAAAACAAGAAAGAATAAAATTATAAAAGAAAATGACAAAAAAGAGATTACTGAGTTATTTCATTATATGTCTACATATTTATAGAGAGATGGAAAATGACATAAGAAATATAGAAAAATTATATTAGTATGGAAATAAATTTTCTTTATTCATCTTGGATAAACTTTCTTTTACATTCTTCCAATAGATATTCTGAATCTGGGCCACCCCCATATCCAATCCATGAGTGGCTTACTCTAAGCAAATTGTTTCTGCTCCCACATAAATGTGAGACCATCTAACATCTGGGCCCACGTGACTCAGTATTTTACCATTTTAATTACAATTATACCTCCACCCACAAGAGCCTTTTTTCCTTTCTCTCAAGTCTCCAAAAAGGAGGCTTACCACATCTTTATTAAGGCTAATACCCTCATCTATACCTTTCATCTCATCTTTAGGCATTGGTTTATCTGCTTTTATTTCAAACTTTTATTTTACAGAATCTTTTCTTTCAGCATAGGTATATGCTTAATCTCTCCATCTTTGAGAAATTTCTCCAAAACATTGTATTGTTTTCTAATCTACACTTTCTTTTTTTATCCAGACACTATTACTGAAACAGTATTTATTAATTTTTATTTATTATTAGTGTTTCTGGCAAAGATAATAAATGACCTAATGACAAAATCCAAAAAGACTTGACCTCAATATAACATTTTCTTTTCAATTATTTTTTTTTCTTTTTAGAAATTCTTAGCCTTGGTTTCTCTGACATTTTTATTTGGTTCTCTTGCTACATGTCATTCATTTACTGGGATTTTCTTTCTTTCTCCTTCCTTCCTTCCTTCCTTCCTTCCTTCCTTCCTTCCTTCCTTCCTTCCTTCCTCCTTCCTTCCTCTCTTTCTTTCTTTCTCTCTCTCTCTCTCTTTCTCTCTCTCTCCCTCCCTCCCTCCCTCCCTTTCTTTCTTTCTTTCCCTCTCTCTCTCTCTCTTTCTTTCTTCTTTCTTTTTCTTTTTGCTTGCTATTTAAATGTCTATGTTTCTGATGTCAACATAATAAACAGTCAAACCTGCAAAGAATTTGTGAGTTTATTTGAGTCAAACTGACAACAATTATTGGGAAGCGAAATCTCAATGGACAGAGAAAACAATGTTCTGGAGAATGGGACCTCTGCACCTTATCTTATACATCACAATCAAAAGAGGAGTAAGGGGGTTGCATGAAATCCATTGGTGATAGAATAGGGAGGAGGGAGAAAGCAAAGAAAAGGGGATTTCTGGGATTGGTTAAAAAGTAAAATGATAGACACATACTTTTACACATGTGGACACAGGATAGTTAACAAGCAACAATTAACCCAACAA
>CM052539.1:76033153-76123788 GCA_028533065.1 Trachops cirrhosus
TTTCACAAGTGGAAAAAGTTAGGTTTCCCACTAATCACTAAGGTTTTGTCTCTTATTTCCTATCTTGGTTAGGGGCACACAGTTTCTCAAGCAAGAAATGTGGGAATCAAATCAAATATTTTCCTCATTACCTTCCTTCATTCATCATTTAGTTTTGATCATTTCCTATATACACTATTGCAATAGCTTCCTCCTCAACTGTTCTTCTTCAGATTTACTCTCCTTTATCCTTCCTTTATATGCTGCCAAGAGGAGTATCTCTAAAAGTAAAATATAAGTCTGATCATGTCATTTTCTTGTTCAGAATTTCCTAACAGCATCCCATCACCTACAGGATTAAAGCTTAAATGTTGTTAAATGTCTTTGGCAGGCATACAAGATCCTGCATGCTTTGGTTCTTATATACTTGTCCAGCCACATATAGCTTATTAATTAAACCACTTAACATGTTCCAAACACCTAATGCTGCTTCAAGATCTTGAATTTTTGTTTTTTCTATTCCCTTGAAAAGACTGGCCTTCTTTCTTTTTTTGAGTTTGGAAAAGTCCTTTGCATCTTTCAAACACAGCTAAATATCATTCACTCAAAGAAATGGGGTTCCTGTCCAGTCCCTCCCTCCACCCCCAAAATCCATACACTGTATTATCATTGTATCTTAAACCTACATCTATTCTTAAACTTTTCACATAATTTTTAGATGCAATTTTTAGCATCTTTTTTTCCTGTTATCTATGACCTTCATGAAGGTAGGGACTTTGTCTTATTTGGTTTGTACTCCCAGTACCTAAAATAGTTTGATTCATATTTCATTTCAACAAATGTTGGTTCAAATGAATTAAATTAAAATGCATACAAGATTTTTAAGGGAATATACATTATATGAATGCACTCTACTTAGTAAAGGAATGAGAGAAGCTGCCTAGCAATGTGTAATTTAAGGACCTTAATTATTATGTCTATTTGAATATTGTACATAAGCTTACAAAGACACTTTTATGTAAACTTCAGATGGTGGTATAACATAGATTTATTTTGGAGGCTGTACTACCACAAAACTGTTAGGAATTCTTCCACATAGCGGACCAATGATAAAGGCCTCTGTTTCTAACTTTCAGTGATGCAATAATGGGTGATGAAGCAACAGCTGGATCCTGGTTAAAAAGATATCAGGATATACCAAGGGCTTCAGGAAAAGTAACAAATGAATTAAGAGTTTTAACTGGAGAATAAGTAAAGTAAAGAGAGTTGTTGTAAGGCAAGATGTCACATATAGTATAGAGACAAGGTATTGTTTTAATCAATTGACAGTGATCAATTTTGATGGAAACAGGGACTAACCAAAGACATTCTATAGATGTGGCTAAAGATATCTTTGATATATATGTAAAAGAGTTAAACATGGGGCACGTTTATTTTGTACAACAAAGTACTGAATTTGGGAGTGAACTCCAATTGAATCTTGGTAAAACTTTGATAGCACTGAAAGTAACCAAGTAATATACATAGGGACAGATAAGAATTAATGACTTTCTCTTAGAGTTAAAAAGTGATTTTTATATTTGAATGAATGCAAATTGTGAAATGCAAAATTAGAAATGACACTGGTACCCTGGCTGGTGTGGCTCAGTGGAGTGAGCACTGGCCTGAAAACCAAAAAGTTGCCAGTTCGTTCTCAGTCATGGCACAGGCCTGGGTTGCAGGCCAGGTTCACAGTTGGGGTGGTGGTGGTACAAGAGGCAACCGATCGATGTTTCTCTGGCATATCGATGTTTCTCTCCCTTTCTTTCTCCCTCCCTTCTTCTTTTTCTAAAAATAAATAAATACAATCTTAAAAAAGTAAAAATGACACTGCTAAAGACTTTCATTTTCTATACACAGCCTGTTTCTATCTTAGGTCACCTTCCTGTCTGGTAAGTCTTGGTGAAGGCAGACACTGCCTCCAAAAGAAGTTAAAACTCACTTTCCCAGATGCAACTTTTGCAGTTTTTAATTCTTTGATTCAAAGGCATTTAATGCCAAAAAGCAGATCTGGTGGGGAATCCATTTTGGCAAGAGCAGAGCAGCAATTGAAGCTTCATCCAGTTCCAGAAGAGGCAATGGCTGTGATTCTGCCAGCCTGTCCAAGTTCCAGCCCCTGTGGTTTCCATGGTACAACAGCTGTGCCTATGTCCCACAATGGGTGCTTAGAGCTATTTATGGGACCAATTCTTCTACATCATTTTAGAGATTCTTCCTGATGGGTGGTCTCTAAGCCCAAGTTCTAAATTTTCTTTAATAAATTCTTTTTCTATTTAAAATAGCCTCAGTTGTTTTATAAGGTTTAAAATTAAAAACTGTGACTAATCATCTACCTTTCCAATAAATCCTAAAGGGCAATTCCTTATCGAGCATTTACTGCATATATGGAACTATATTATGTGCTTGGGTGAAGGGGTAGAGTAGAGGGCAAGCATTGTAAAACAACTATCAACTGAGGCAGGGAGATGTAAGCACTAGGTTGAAGCATAAGCTGTGCAGTGTGGGAGAACTAACAATCATTTGTGATTAATGGAATCACAGAAGGCTTCACAGAAGTAAAAGATTTTTAATGAAGTCTAGAAGAATGAGTAGCATTTTCCACAGGGCAATGCTTGGAGTGAGGAAGTGGAGATTGCTATTGCAGGATATGAGGCTTAAAGGATAATATAATAATTAGAAGTAAATAAGATGAACTAGAAAATGTAAAGGACTCACATTTAGGCTACTGTTTCACTCGACTATAATCAAGTACTGAGGAGCACAGACCACTTTAAAGATGATGATCTTGTTATTCTTACAAACAGGAGCATTCTCAGGCACACACATGGGAGGGCATGAGATTTTCCCACTGGCCTGAGTCCTGAGGGCCACATTCCAAGGCCTCTGAGAAGTGGAATTAGTTCAGTGCCTTGTAGACCTAAATTCCTTTATCAGATATGCTAAGCTTACCTCAGCCCGGTTCTTGTCTCTGTTGTTCAAACTTGCCCAAATCATTAGTCAAATGATGATCTTTATCTTATTTTTGAAGTGAAAATAGTTTCTTCAAAATAAGTAATATTCAGGAGTCCAACATTTAAAACAAATAAAGAGGATTTCTCTGGTGGATGGACACATGGGAGATCTCACAATCTTTCTCTTGGCCCCCCTCACCACCTCACCGTACTGTTTGATACTTCACCATGGGACTCCTAAGAATATAGAAAATTAATGTTTCTGAACCACTGGGTTATGCAAAAATGGAATTCCAAGAGATTGCTTCATGAGGAGAAAGAAAGAGAGAAAATACACATTATAATTTGGGGAATGGAGACATTTTTAGGTACAAACATAACAACAGCAACAACAACTGGATTGAGATAAGGAGTGTCTCAAAGGTAAAGATGAAAAAAAAAGTGACGCTATTTAGTTCATTCTTAAAAAGCAAAGATACACACTATGGAAAGGTTGCTGTCACTGGTTATAGAAGTAAAAACATAGGCATAAATATGTGTCTATTGCCTTCATAATAACCTGTGATGATTATAGCTGAAGTTATACTTTTCAATGCTAACAATGTAATGATATAATTAGATAAGTGATTCTTTGATGTCTTTGGGTTCAAGACACTATGAAGAATACACTGGACTATCTCTGTGAGGATTCCAGTGCCAGACCACCCAGGAGCTAATTGGACTCAGGAAAGGATGTGCCCTGTTTGGATGATAGTTGTGTGTTTTCTGGAAGAAAGAAGTTTTCAGAATGTGGTATACTAATCTATACACATATGCCCTGAAGTGTGTAGTGAATTCAAGCATGTTTATTTGCTCTTCCATACTAAAACAGGCCAGGCAAGATGTTTCTAAATTTCTTTAAGAAACAAATCAAAGTGCTTTCTTCGGATTCTTTGAGGAATGATGATGCAGAGTGCTAGATTACTACCAGGAACTTCAAAAAACAAGCTAGAGATTGATCAATTGTTTCTTTTTACATTAAGCCTCAGTTGTTCTCTTCAATTCTAGAAGAAGGAGAATAAAATGCAAAAGTAAAAAAGAAAATCTACAAAGGTGTCATCAATGATAAATAGAAAAGAAATTAGTTTTCTCATGATATTTCCATTAAAAAGTTATGTGTATACAGGGTCCAGTAGAAGTAAGGCCTGCTTGAGTATGGTTGGTAGGGTAATAAAGTAGGTGTAAAAATTATAGTTTTAATTTGAGCATTTCACCTAAAGTGTCATATGGCGTGCTTGAGTATGATATTGTTATGTTACAAAATTACATGCTTATGGTTTTGTAATAAAAGGTTTTGTAATAAAAAAGGGGCATTTTTGTGGTAGACCCTATATCTTCACATAAAGCTCTCACATTGCCAAATAAGGTTTTAGGGATAGTAAATGTCCTCAACTTTTAATAATGTGAGAGAGCTAATAAAAAGGAAAACAAGATAAACTTAGATTGAAATAACTGTTAATGAGGAAATATCTAGAAGAGGGTTTCCTTTCTTAAAGAGTTTTAGTTGCTCTAATTAATTTAATTTTATCTTCATTGTAAAGAAGGATACCAGCGAAGGACTTTCTGAAAATGTACTGGAACAGTTGGGTGTTATGTTAAAGTTCTAAGGAAAGAATAGTTCAGACCCAGGAACAGCGTATGTAAAACATAGCAGGAAAAAGTTTGCTATGTTTGAGGGAGGAGTAAGTAAGGAGTGCAAAGAGTAAGGTAGATAATGGTATAAACTGGGGAGAGAGCTAGGCATAGGTTAGAGAATGTAAAATATTTTAGGCCATAATAAAAAGGTTGCATCTAACTCAAGAAAACTCGAAAGATACTTCATGATTTTAGTAAGGAAGATGAAGTAGCCTCATTGGCTTTGTAAAGAGTGTATGCAGTATGCTAGCAAAACAGATGGGAGCAGGGACTTTAACTAGAGACCACTGCTGCAGGCCCACTGAGAGATGATAGCGGCTTAGTCTGGGAGTGGCAGTGCAAACTGAGAAGTTGCATTCCAGAAACACTTTGGAGGTGAAATTGATGGATTTACTGCAGTTTCTATATGACAAATTGGGTAGGGTTCACAAGAGGAAGATGAAGACTTAGCAACTGTGCATTTGTCCCCATTTAGGGAAATGGGGAATGTTATGGAGAAGAAACAGGTTTGTGGAAGAAGTCAAAAGTTCTCTGTTAAGCCTGGAACATTCTGGAACATCAAGGTCATGATGCCAAGTATATAGATAAATATATAAACAGGTCTCCCTCATATTCTTATGCAGCTCCTACACAACACAAAGGTCCCTGGTGACCTGTCTGCAGAAGTGGCACTTTTTAAGAATGCTACACAGATGCTCAGGGTAAGCTAGATGCAGCACTGCTGTGATTTGGCTCCAGATTCCAAGTCTCAATACCCAAAGCCTCTTCCAAATCTAAGCTCCATTCACTCTATACAGGACTTAACAAACATTAGCACTGTCTTCCCTTTGAGCATTCTAATCTAGAACATGTAGTGCCGTATTTTGCCGAGTTTAATGTGCTCCCATATATAGTGCACACTCACATTTTTGGCTTAAACTTTCAGGAAAAAAAATCTTTAATTTTTCTTTTAAATTAAATGACTTATTTATATTTAGCTACTTCAATTTTTGTATTATAAAGAAATTTTAGAATTTGTTTTTGAACATATTATAGTACAAGAAATTTTATGTAACAAATAATTACAAAACACAAGAACAGATGCAAGGTATTTCAGGTCCCACCCATGTATAATATGCATCCTTATTTTTCCCTCAAAAATTTGGGCAAAAATGTGAGCATTACACACTGCAAAATACGGTATATTTCCATTATGTCCAATTGGAGATATCCTGTTACTCTTCACCTACCTGCTGTTATTTTCAAAAGAGTAATCTTAGAGGTTATATTGCATAAGACTGTTCTTTATTTGACCTCAAACATTCCTTTACTTCTAAAAGAAAGACAGGATGTGGCCTAATAAGAAAGGGTTCACCAAGCCGCAGTTCTTGGACAGCTGGTGTGCATTGTCTGCCGCCAGCAGGGCTGGGAGATGGCTGCTCTCCTGAGCGTGTCCAACTCTGCAGCTGCGAGGGCGCACTTCTCTGGGAAGAGCCTCCACGAGGGCCCCCAAGTGGGTGGCATATTTATCTTTTCTCTTGAAAAACAAAAGGTCAACTAGGAACACATGTTTCCAGGACAACAATAAATTGAAAAGAGAGGCTAACTCTGAGCAAATGTGGACACAGGGAAGAGAAAAGTTGGCCCAGTTCTGGAGGAGAGGCCTAGGTAGTACATTGAGTTGCTTTTCATTTCAACTTAATTCCCATCAGCATTTCCACAGGAAGAAAGGCTTCAGTCTAAAGAAAACATGTGAAAAATAAATAATGCCCCAAAGAATGTAGTCAGTACACCAAGTAAGAGGGGAGGTCTTAATGTGGTATAAGAAACTAGTAAACTGATGTCACTAAATGATACTATTGATTTTCAATAGTATCACACTTCAATAAGTATTACACTTGTTAGTATTGGAAGTTACTTGATGTAGCCTGCCTCCTGCCCTTATTGAAAAACATTTGTAAATGTGAAATTAAAAATAAATATTCTGTCATTTGTGTTTTCAATAATCCAACTTACTTTATCCTGCCATGAGTTCGCTGTTTTTCAGTACGTGGGCACCAATATGTGAAATGTGGAAATACTTCATCAATATTGCACAGTAAGAGGGGAAAACAGTAGGTATGGGAAATCACATGGAAGGGAAATCCTACTCAGAATCCTTATAATTTAAAAGGAAAAGGAGTGGAAGCAATGATCACGCAGAAAAGTTAATACCTCCAGAACAGGATTTGTGTCATTTTTTTTCAATGTTTCTGCACAGAGTGCTGCAAAATGTTCTCCTCTAAATTGTTCTAGGAGTAGCAAAATAAAACACAAAGCACAATTTATTTTTATTTTAAAAATTACAAGTCTTATGCATACCTCTGAATTCTTTAAAAAATTCATGTGAATACAAGAAAAGGTGAAATTCTCTGCTGCCCCCATTGCCACTGTAGACAGGTGCTCCCTGTTTGAAGTGTGTCGTGTGGTGTTCCAGAGTTGTTGCAATGGCACTTGAAGGGAACTTGGAAAGGGGGCAGCGGGAGGTGAAAAATACCAAGATGGAAAGGTTCCTCTCCCAAGATGGAAAATTGAGTGGCTTTTGGAAAATCAGTTAACTTCGTTGGGACTCCGCTTCCTGTTGTGTACAGTAAAGTAGCTCCGGGAAAGGCGGAGTGGAATTTACCACCAGCCAGGGCAGGTCTGGAGGGTGAGTTTGACAATTTTGTTTGTCATAACGACTAGGAAAGACTCCTGACTGTTTCCCCCCTCAGAACAGGAATGCTAAACATTTCCAAGGCACAATGCAGAATTTTCCCAGTCTAAATCCCAATAGTAGCTTGTACGGGTGGCGGGGGCGGAGAGGGGTGCAGGGAAGCAGAGCATTACTGAGGTCTTCTAACTGACAAAGCCTGGCACAGAGTAGTTTACTGGCGATATGGACCAATACCAACCCTTACTGGCTTACCAAGTAAATTTCCTACCTGGAAACAATTTTTTGTGCATACCATGAACATTTTATTTACAGTAAAATTCAGCCCTGATTGGTGTGGCTCAGTGGATTGAGTGCCATTGTGAATCAAACGGTTACCAGTTCGATTCCCAGTCAGGGCATATGCCTGGGTTGTGGGCCAGGTCCCCAGTAGGGAGCATGTGAGAGGAAACCACACATTGATATTTCTCTCCCTCTCTTTCTCCCTCCCTCCCATCTGTCAAAAAATAAATAAATAAAATCCTTAAAATGGTTTTCTTTGTGTTCTAATTCAAAAGAAAAGGTTGTTTTCAAGTCTAGATTTAGTATTTATTTTGGTGATCTCTCAGCATGCATTTTGCTTTTATTTACATTATTAAGACAGTCTTCTATGGAACCCATTGTTTTGATTATTTTTTCCTTTGGTATCATGTACAACTCAGTTTTTTCCCATAAAAGTTTGCCTATTTTATCACAAACATAGTATCAAACAAAACATAATCATACATATTAAATGCACACTACAGCCCAGAGCCTCAAAGCTGATGTTGCATCTCAGTAATTTTTAAATGATTGTTTAATATTCAATTATTTTTTAAATTGTTCCACATGTGCCATGGTGGCCCAGTAATCAAACCCTTCTCCTATTAATTTTATTTCAGGAAAGCTAAGTTTATAAATTAACTTAATACGAATGGTGATGACACTCAGGAAATGCAGACCAATACTTTATATTAGTATAATATAAATGGAAACCTAGAGCTTATTTCTTCTAATGCTCTCACAAGAATCATCTTATGTGGTCCTCACAACGACCTCGACGGCCTGGGTAGGCCATGCGCTAGTATTTTTGTGTTGTGTTGAAGTGAGGAACAGGGCAGTGCAGAGTTAACTTGACATTCAGAGAGCCACATAACAAACCCATTTTCTTCAAGGGTTTAAAAAACCCAAATGAGAACTTTATTTTCTTGCAAATACACTTAATCTGGCAAGGTTCTTTCACACAGCAATAAATAGCATTTGTTATCTTTGAGGGAGCCAGCTGGTGTCCTTCCTAGTCCTGAGGTAAACAGAAGGCTGCCTGCTTGCCTTGCTCTGCTCTTGCTACTTAGAAAATGTGTAGTCTGTTTTATTTAAGGACCTTCTGAAAAAGTGTAGTTACCTCTTCTCCTCAACTTTTTGCACAGATCAGTGTTAGAAGCCTCTGCTTGATTACCCTTCCCAAACTCTTTGAGGACTCAATGAGAAAATTTCTGAAGTCTGTGGATTTTATGAAGCAGGAGCAAAAGAACACCTGGATAAGGACTTAGTCCATATATGGAATGAAAGCCATGAGGAGTTTTTATGTTTATTCCAATTTAAACTACAACAAAAATCGAGCAAAATTATTTGACTTTAGAGACTTAATGTAAATGCACCTTCCTAGTTTTTTAGTTGAAAATCTTGAGGATCAAGTAAGAATTTTTTTTTTCTTTCTCATTCACTTCTGCTTAGCTCCCACTAGAATTTATTTGTTCAAGAGTAAGATATTAAAGCTTGAGTTTTCACAGCTCAATTTCTTCCCAACTTCATCTAAAGAATATTCTGTCTTTTCAAGAGATTTTGGGGCACTGAAATGTAAATAAAGATTGCAATAGTTCAGAGGGTAGAATAAAGGCAATGGAGGAAAAAATAAAATTAACGTAAGCAAGGTGAAGGGAGAGTTTGGGAGAAAGAGAGATACTTGGGAGAGTCTCTTCTTTGTGGGAGATATTTTAAAATAAGAGAATGTGAAAGGACATATTTTAGAAGTTTTTCTACGTATTAAAAATATATCCTCCTTCTCCCCTTCTATGGTAAGTTTGCGAAAGACCTCAGTAAAAGCTCAAGGTACTTTTACTAATGTGCTTTTTGGTTGACAAGCTGTTGTTCCTTTGAAAGTGATGTCAGCCCTAGAGGTGAGAAAGCTAGTATTCAGTGTGTTCCATCTGAACCGTTATATTGAATGGTTCAGACTTTCTTTGCGGAAGGGCCATCTCAGGGCACTCATTTATCATACATTCAAAAATGTTAACTGCCTACTGCCCAGAGCTGAAATTTTCCCACATGGCTATGACCAAGCAACACAAAGAAGAAAATGAAATGACAATGAGGTACAAATGCTGACAATAAACATGTCTATATTCATTTTTGTTTATTTTTACTTAGACATCTTTGAATTTTTTTTACTTAATTTCCCTTAAATTCATATGTTTCTTCCTTTTTACCCTCTGAAACATTTCATGGTAGTGGTACATATAGGGAAAATATAAAATTTGAAAATGTAACATTTAAATATCTAGAATATTTCCAGAATGTGGAGGACATAAAGCCCAACATGAAACGTTCTCTGCCTCTAATAAGGAAGTATTACGCAAATGCACTGGCATGCTTCACGTAAGAGAAAGTGAGGCAAATGCCTGCCCCCCACATACTCATGTAAGCCTGGGCAGAGAAAAGAGCTAAAACACAGCCCTCCTAAAATCATATTGTTACTCCATTATTATTCACTGAGTCCTCAAAGCGTTTGGGAAAATGAGACATAGGTCTATTTCCTGCTTGCTTTATGACTTTATTAAAGAGTAATCTTTAGGTCATTAGGGTTTTCTAAAACATGAATTATTTATGTCTCCCTAAGTCACATATGTGGACCAGAAGTCTCTAGATTCCCAGGAATTATGTGGTTTCTGAACATCACCATTCCTCCTAAGAAAACTTGCAAGAACTTAGGTAATTTGGGTAGAAACTCTTAAAGTTCTTTTAATATCATTTCTTGTCCTATCCAGGTGGGTGTTCTTTATTAGCATTTTTTACATCTCTTCCTTCAGGCATTGTTAAATTGTTGCTTTTATACCTGCTCATGGCCCCTCTTCTAAAAAGTGAAATTATATGCAAAACAATATTTGCAACAGTGATTTCCTTCATTGGAACAAAGCCAAGGCTCTATGTATTTTATATTCAGACTAGTTATAAAAACTTAGCATTACCTCTGTTTCTGCCTACAAATCTGTGAACAAATACAATAACAATGTGTAGAGTTTCCTAGCTCATTTTTTCCAACAGTGCTTATGTGATCATCCAGGATGATGTCAAGAGCCACATAAACAATCTTTCCAATTTTCTGGTCTCTCTGTTTCTTGATGTCCACTCCCACAATGTCCTTGTCCTTCACCCTACCTCATCAACTACTCTCATGGGCATACATCAGAGTTTGCCATTATTAATAAATGCAACTCTGTCTTAATTTAAGTTAACCCACTTTTGAGCTCCCGTTCCTGAGAATCCCATTTCTGACAGTCTTACAACTATTGGTCCTGTGAATTTGTGTTTGCTCTTGTTATGTCCATACTTCTTTTTTAGTTTAGATTTTATATTATATTATAACCATTACTTGACACATGATTTTAATACCTTTGACTTCTCTCCCTTCATCTCACCTGGTTAAATCCCCCTTCCACCTACTCAGCCTCTGAGTAGATCCACATAATTAAATATGCTGCCAAAAAATACAGAAACATCCTTTGTCACAAACCTTAAGTGTGTCCTTAATGATGGAAAAAATATCATACTTACTTAGTCCATATACTTTTTGATCTTTTCAAACCCCAAAACTTGCCCTCACCCTGATTCTTAGATGATGCCTGTGGATCCTCTAAGGAGGATTCCTCAACTTGCTATCATAAGTAAATGCAAATCAGCACTGGGCAGGTAGCTCAATTGACTAGAGTGTCATCCTGATACATGAAGGTTGCAGATTCAATTCCTGGTTAGGGCGCATACAAGAATCAAGCAATGAATGCATAAATAAGTGGAACAACAAACTGATCTCTCTCCCTATCCTTTTCTCCCTTCCATCTTTCCTTGCTCTCTCTAAAAAAATTTAAAAAAATTAAATGCAAATCAGTACCACAACAATGTTATACATGATAGTCCCAAATTAAAAATAATTTTATATCCATTAACAAGTAACTGGATAAATAAAACTGTGAAAATGAAATAACTAGCTACATACGTGTAATATGAATCTGAAATACAGTCATGTGCTGCTTAACAACAGGGGCAGTTCTGAGAAATGTTACCATCAGGAGATTTTATCACGGCATGGTCTTACTCAAACCGAGGTGGTATAACTTATTACACACCTAGGCTATATGTTGTAGACTATTATTGCTAGGCTACAAGCTTACATAGCATGTAATTGTGAAAAACAACACAAGATTAAATCAATCAAGAGAAGTGATGCAATCAAGAGACACAATAAAAGCAAGATATAAAGGTGGCTACCTTCAAAATATAGCATACTGTTTTACAGCAAACTTTTTTATAAGTAGAAAGAGTACACTCTAAAATAATAATACAAGTATAGTATTTATGTACTTACAAGTACATAAACCAGTAACTTAGTAATTTGTTATTGTTATCACTAGCAATTAATATGTACTATACATAATTGTATGTGCAATACTTTCATATGACCAGCAGCGCAGTCAGTTTGTTTACACTAGCATCACCGCCAGATATGTGAGAAACTCCTTTCCCTATGTTGTAACAGCTATGGCATCAGTAGGTAATAGGAATCTTTCAGTTTAGTTATAATGGTTTGGGGCCATGTAAATACATGGTCTATTGTTGACTGACAGGTTGTAATGTGGTGGGTGAAAGTGCATAACATTGCCATCAAAGAGTCAGAAATACAAGAATATACACTGTATTATTGTTTTTGTCTATTGTTCAATAAAAGTACACACATACTATATATATATATATATAATATATAGTTCAAAATTAAGAAACAGGTGACCTTAGCAGAAGGAAGGGATTGCAATTTGGTAGTAGCATGACAGGGGACAGTCTGGGTGCTAGTGTGAGAGACACACAGATGGGTTGGTTCTCACACAACCCAGCTTGGGACCCGGCCTGCAACCCAGGCTTGTGTCCCACCTGGCAGGAATCAAACTGGCTACACTATTTGCAGGACTGAGCCCAATCCACTGAGCCACAAGACTCACGGCCCATTTATTTTTTTAATCTAAAAGTGTTTACTTAGATGTGTGCTTGGGGTTAATTCATTGAAGTGTATATTTACATTTTCTTGCACTTTTCTTCAGATGCACTCTACTTCTTACTTAAAAACATCTGAATTGCAACAAAATTGCAAATGCCTCGTGACAAAATTATTAACACAGTTAAATTGCCTATATGAAATATACTATAAAACAAAACCTGAATAAATTAGGATATGACTTGGATTCCAGAATATATAAAGGTATCCTACAATTTGATAAAGAGTAAATAAAAAGGAAAAAAGTCAATGAAAGTGGCAAAATAGATGGACAGTCAATTTGCAGAGGAGACAATGCAAAGGTTGAAAAAATTATTTCAAAGGTGTTTACCCCACTTCAAAGAAAAACTCAGGAAAATGAAAGTTAAAACAACAATAACATAATGCATTATACTAATCATATTTGCAAAATTTTATAAAATACCTATAACATTCAGGTCTAATAATGTGAGAGAATTGAAACTGTCTTAGCTGCAAAACTACTGGGAGAGTGTAAAATGAAACTTTTCTGGAAAACATGCTGGAAATATATATCCTAATTAAAATTTTAAATGCCATCTGGCTCTACTGAAATAATGATACCATAATATTAGTGTTTTTTTCCTTTGCACCACTGTTTATAATGGCAACATTGGGAACAATCTGAACATCCATTTTTGATAAAATAAATCTCTGTCTACTCATCTTGAAGAGATGTTCATAATCAAAATTTGCAAAATAAAAAAAATCTTGCAGAAACCTATGGTCATATTTTGGTTCTGTAAAAAGTTTGTCCCACAAACCATTTTATTACATAATGATTTGTGAAAGATATTATTAACCTATTACTCTCTGAACTATGTAAGTGAAGGAGACTGGAGGTCAGCTGAAGATATCTTGTTTATATTCCTCTTTATTTGTTTCATTTGTTACAATGTGCAAGTATTGGTACAGCTGAAAAGCTAAGAATAGGTATTGATAGATGCTTCCTTCACAGATCAAATGTATGGTACTTTTCATTCTTTTCTGTTTCACCTCATTCTGTTTGCCCCAGACATTTAGAGCTCCCAATTCCAGTTGTTTCTTGTCCTCTCTCATTACCTTCCCTGGAAATTGGTCTAGCTATGCCAGCTTTTCTTTTATTGTAAGAGTTATTTACATCCTGCAAGTACTTACAGAGGGTTGAGATGCCTCTGCAGTCAAGTTTAAAAGGGAATTCTGGTAAATCCCTTCCACTTACAACACTTTAATCTATTAATTTGCTATAGTTCATGCCTCTACTTTGTTTACTTAAAGATTTCATCTAGGTTCTTTGTGCTTTGCCAGCACCCAAAGGCACACTTTTCTCTTGATGTATTCGTTTCCATGGTACTATTTGCTGGCTTGATTCTCTAAGAGACACTCCTTTTATTGAATGGCAAAGACTCTAGATTTAAACCAAGATAAATGTTGGATGTTGTTTGGGGTCCTGGAAAGCTTAGATGCTCTGTGAAAGAGTGTCCCAGCCCCTCAGTAATAAGCAGCCTGTTTGAACTTCCAAACACACATTCCGCTTAAGTGTACCCTGTCACCATAAGACTTCCATGCCCTGGGCTCACCTTGACAACCTAAATCCAATTCTTACTGAATCCGTTTTTTCCTCTGGCAATTTAAGTAGAACACAGACTCTAAGATCAATAATTTTTCTCTTTCTGAAAACATTATTCTTGTTTTAAATTCCAGGCTTTCAAAGTCACAATAGCCCCACATATCCTCAAGGTCAAGCACAGACTCTTTTTATGGCTCTCCAGATGCTACACTAGTTTACACTAGTAAAATTCCATCAAAAAAGCTCAATTCAACTGGTTGTCCAAACAAATCTGCCTCACTCCACTCCCTCCTCAACACTCAGTGGTTGAAAGAGTTCTATAGAAAATGTCCAGCTCCTCTCCTGCCCCTTCTCGATGACCACAGCTTGCTTTGCTTATTTTCACATCTCTTCTGATTAGTACAGCTAGTCTTCTCTCTGAGCTTTTACCTCTAGTCTCTCTCACCACATAATCCTTCTATCACACTTCTGTGAATGTCATTGTTTCAAAAACAAGAACCCAAGTTTTTCAATGACCTCCTTAAAGAACTCTGCTGTTTCCCCAATACCTACAGGAAAAAGTTAAAGGCCTTGACATGTTATGAAATTCTCCCCGAATTCATGTCTGTGTATCTTTCTGATCTTGACACCAATATTCTGCCAGCTTTGCTCTCTCCCAAAGATGACAGGCTTTGTCATGCCTTCTTGCATTTGGATATACTGTTTCTTTTCTGGGAATGCTCGTTCTGCTTGGTGGGCCCTAACTCATCCTTTCAGAGTTTACCCAAGCATCACAAGCTCTGAAGCTTTTCTAACTCCTTTAGGCAAATAGCTGTTCTTCATTTTTGTCTTCGTAGTGCTGTTCAGAGGTCTATTTTAGCATGTATCATATTGTATTTTAATCACTCAACTACTTAACTGACTTCCTCCTTAAATCATGAGTTCCTCAAAGTTAGAGATGATGACCTTATACCTACATAGTTATACCACAAGGATGCAGTCAGTTCCTGACATGGAAAAGGAGTCCAGTGAATGCTTATTTGAGAATTGCAAAAATGATAGAGTAAATGGAGTTCTCACGCAGGAATTAAGAGTTTCAACATTTCAAAATACCTCTTGTTAATGCTTGACTAAGTAAGATCAGGAAGTGAATCAGAGCAATGCCTCTGTTATTTGTTTAAAGAATATCCTCCCCTAAACCTCTGTTGAGATTCAGTGGAAAATGACATCAGTTTCCCTCATTTCAATTGTGGCCTAAATACTGTTGCCAAAATATTCTACTATTAAAACTAAACTTTGGTTTCCAAACTAAAAAATGTCCTAAACTCTTGTCTCCTTTCATCATTGCTAATTCAAGGTTGCATTTGGTTTCCTACTCAAAATTTGAGTTTAATCCAGGAGTTCTTAGAGAAACTTCTTGTGTTAGTGAATTTGTGTTTAAAGTGCAAATTCTGCATTTCAGTTTACCTTATTTTCACTTCTCTATTATAGCTATAATTTATCTATTATAATCATATATAAAGCTTGCTAAAGAACATACTTTTTGGCGCTGGAGAGCATTATGCTAAGTGAAATAAGCCAGGTGGCAAAAGACAAATACCATATGATCTCACCTGTAAGTGGAACCTAGTGAACAAAACAAACAAACGAGCAAAATAGAACCAGAGACATGGAAATAAGGAACAAACTGACAGTGACCAGAGTCAGGGGGAGGGGGTAACAAGGGAAAGAAGGACATCTAGTCAAGGAACATGTGTAAAGGACTCATGAACATGGACAATGAGGGGATCGACTGTGGGATTTGGGTGTGTGTCTGGCAGGGGAGACCAAAGGGGGAAAAATTGGGACAACTCTAATTGAACAACAATAAAAAAAGAAGATTATAGTTTTAGCCCTGAGTGGTGTGGCTCAGTTGGTTGGATGTCATCCTGTAAAGCAAAAGGTCGCCAGTTCAATTCCTGGTGAGGGCACATGCCTGGGTTGTGGGTTCTATCCTGGTCAGGGCATGTGCAAGAGGCAGCCAATTGATGTTTCGCCCTCACATTAATGTTTCTCTTCCTCTCTTTCTCTCTCTATTCCCCTCTCTCTAAAAATAAATAAATAAAATCTTTTAAAAAAGAATGCACTTTTACAGATACTATGGTAGAGTATATCAATACATATAGAAAGAAAAATGGTTTAAATTGTACCTCACATGTATACATTTCAGGTATGAGATCTGATACTTATATATATACTTCAGGTAAAGAATCTGATACTTAGAAAACCTAAGTCACTTATTAAACTGAACAATTATCCTGGCTTGCCCAAGATAAAGAGGGTTTCTTGTACGGAGGATGTTTAATTTTAAAACAAGAAAAGTCTCAAGCCAATCAGGAGGAGTAGTTCACACAATGAGTGGCAGATACAAAGTTCAAAATCAGTCCTTCATATGCTCCCAAATTTTATACTCATTCCACATCCTGCCTCCTTGATTTTTATTTCATCCAAAACATGTATTTCTACATTGTAAGGTATATTGTGTCAATAATTAAAGTTTTTAAGAGCAATAGAAAAATGAGAAAATTCCAGTGAGGTATTTTAACTCAGTTTTAATTTATGTATCAGTAGCAGAGTCTGATTTCAGCTCCAGAAGTTTATCTTCTGAATATATGCCAAAATTGCTAGCTAATACATTTATTTTACACACTGTCATACTATAAATCATTTAATTATTTATGGAACAGTTGTTGAGTTTTTCAAATTAGACTATCACTCCACTTAAGATGTGAAAATAAGTACTTCTTAATTTTTGTGAATGTTCATAAACCTTTAATGTCCCTCAGTGTGCTTCCATTTCTCCCCCTCAAACCACGGCCCTGAACGTGACTATGAGAGAGATTTATGATTGATGAATAAGAGAAGAAATGATAACATTTGCATTGATTTCAAGAAAAAGGAACAAGTTAGTCGGTGGATTACGGGAAACAATGTCAAGATAAATTGGACCAGAAGACAGTAATTAGTTCCAGTAATCTTCTCCAAAAGCTTAATATATTTTTTCTTGTGAGATTTTGCCACAAACATCTGTGTATTTCTAAATAAATGTTGCACCTTCTCTTGAATATAATTTCTAAAGCTTCAATATCTCTTGATAACTTTCTCTCAAGGTATACTTGATAGAATGTTATTGATATGATTATATTTCTAGATGTGTCTTTGACAATAATATGGAACTCATATGTATTAATATTAGAAAAATTAGAGGGAAATGTAAAAAATAATGTTTACAGCATTGCATACTTATCCAACAAACAACAGTATGGTAGTTTGCTGAATAAATACAAAATTTAAACCAGGGGTTAAGGATTTTGAGAACATGTTTTCATTCTACTTGTGATTACCTGGGTAACCTAAGAAAATGATGTTTCTCTTTTTAATTTAATTTTAGTAAAATAAAAAATAAAATAATGGTTTTGCCTTGCCCATGGATATAGAAAGAAGTTCATCTGTGTGACCATGATGGATGGTGGGAAGGAGAGTGATTGGTAAATCTGAATAAGGAAAAAGAGTAACTACAAGAACTATGCATGAACTCTGAAATAAACTAGAAGGTTTTGAGACAACATGATTTGGGCACAAATCATAAAATACTTGAGCTTTCTCAGATGATTCTTATATAACCTCAAGTTCATGAATATTGTAGCACACTGGTGCTTCTTATGCTTCTAGTTTAAATGCTTATTACCTAGGGATTTGTTAAAATGAAGAGTATAATTCAGAAGATCTGTGGTTCACCTTGAACATTTGCATTTCTAACAAGTCCCAAGGCATTTTCAATAATTCTAGTCATGGCACCACACTTTGAGTGGCAAGTTGGGAGGTTAGATGGTTTCCATACTGATTGGAGAGATGACCGAGATAAGTGGCACAGTGATACAGCCCAGTCATTCGGATGTACTACACATTACAGCAAGGGACTGATTTGAAATTTAGAGAGAGGGGTATGAATTTGAGGTCGTTATATGACAGGGTAAAGAATAACCAAAAACAGATTGGAAAAAAAACTGAGGTAATCTGCGGCTGAGAAAAGTTTGGGTGTATACAATACAGTGGCAACTTGATAAACAACACAAAACAACAGGTGGTGCACAAAATTTGCATAGAGAAGAAAAAATTGATCAAACATCTCAATAATAAATCAAAATGAATGGAGACAGATGCAGCTGGGTCAGCCTCAAAGACTCAGAATAAAAGAGGAACTTAAAAAATTGAGTGGCAACATCTGCACAGTAAAGGACAGAACCAAAAGTCAATAAGGATGAAGTGGATTAGAAGAGAAAAAGAAAATTAAGATGTTTTTCAGGTGGTGGCAAGACAAAAAGGCAAAGGAAAACAGATTCATTATGGATGTCACATGTCATATTTTTGGAAAATGTAACCCTTGCTGAGGAGGGTGGACAGAAGAGGAAAGTCCATTAGAATCCACTTGGAAGGAAAAATATAAGGGGGAGGTTATCTAGAGAAGCAATTAGGGAGTCTATAGAAAATGAGATGATGTCTGCTGTGTTTTGAACTAAACTGACCAAAAAAGTCAATGCAGGCATTGAGAGAGAATAGATCCTGAGTCAAGAGAGAAATGCAGTACAAGAAAAGAAAAATTACAAGGGAAAAATCATATACAAAGGGTGCCTTTACCAATTGAAATCCAAAGTTGATTTTTTATGACTCATTATTAAGAAGGAGAAAGATGACATCAACTCAAGTTTTGACAAATTCCAATTAACTGTATTAAAGACTGATGGGAAGGGATTGCATCACAAGAATAAAAAATATTTTTAAAAGCTGGAAAGAACAATACAAGTAAACAACATGGTAAAATAACGTGGCAGATAAAATAGTAAAGGCCAATGACCAACTGGTTAGAAAGCGTGACACAGAAAAGAATGAGGGAAAAGAGTCTGGAAATGTAAAAATAAGAACCCTATTCATTTGGAGGAAGTTGGGAAGTCTCCACTCATCCACAGCACAGACACATTGCAGTAGTTGTGTATTTGAGCCTTGTCTGATGATTAGCAATAGACCTTCCTCTCTTTTGGCTCTTCTCCCACCTTCTCATCCTTACTCATTTATTAACAGTATATTGCCCCACCTTCTTTCAAAAGATAGTTGATGCTGTTAAAGAAAATAAGAGCCAGACAGTAGTGAAAATGGTAAAAACAGATTTTTTTCAGGAGGTATTACAATACAGGAAAAGAGACCTCAGTATAGAACTGGGCTCCGTTCCAGGCACAACAAGGTCAACTGAGGATTTATATCCAAGAAGCAGGTTGAAGAGACTGGTGGATGGAAAATTATCAAGAGGAGACATTATGGGTGGGGAGACTCTTAATAAACAGACCTAAAGGAATTCTTAAAGAAAGTAGGCAGGATAAATCAGATATCATCTGGGAAGGTGAGGTAGGAGGATGAGGAATTTGATCAGAAGTTAATAGTGATCATATTTTGAGCATTGGGGATCCTTGATAACTGACCTAGCAAGATTTTTGCTAAACCTGAGGTATGTAGGCCTGGACAAGCCTACAGGTTGGGGTCTGGTAGAGGAAATGGGCCTATAGGAACCACTAAGGTTTTGTTAAGGAGAGAGTCTTTATCAGGCAGAGGATCAACTCTACTCATTCTCTGCCTTACTCTGCTGGTCTTCCCAATGTTTGACCTCACCATTCCCCTAAGACATGTGCTCTTTTCATCACTGCCAACAAAATACTCAGACCTTTCTCATATCCTTTTTTCTTCAGGTCCTAGTACATGACTAATTGAGCATCTGATAAATGAATCTGAATTATGAAAGTAATGTTTAATTGTTTCTATCTCATTTCTTCAAGATATGTTTGTAAGACTAAATAATATTTACATAGGGATACAAGATGAGAGGGTATTCATTTTGAGGGTATTTTCAGCTACATAAACTCCCTGAAAAGAAGATCAATCTTATATGACAGGCAAAGCACTATAATTTTTAAACACCTGGTTGGCCTTTGATACACATCCAATTCTGCCATTACCCAATGTCCTCAAATCTATTTCAGAGTTTATCTGAGGGAGAGAGGGAAAATTATCCAAAAACAAGTAACCACATAAATCATTACTGATTATGATGTATATCATTCAAAAAACCCTTGAGAAGTTCAAAAAAGTAGAGCAGAGGTACAATTACTATCATGTTAATGACAAAAGAAAAAGATGACCAAGCATTAAAAATAATTAAAGATATAATAATTTTAGCAAAATATGTGCACAAAAATAACTGATCTCTTTTATAATAGTTATATAGGTGATATCATACAATAATGTTTCTATTGCTCAATACATTTTGAAACACTTCCTAGCAATTTTTATCAAAATCACTTCATAAATCATACAAGAAAATCATTCCCATAAAATTATGGTCACTGACTACATATTTGTACATTTTCTTCACAGCATCTGGATCTGTATTTTTAAAAAAACAAATGAATTGAAATAATGTTGTTTAAAGTTAGCTTTTATATAATAGACCCAAACTGGAAATAAGTCAAGGTCTTTTATTAAAAAATAAATAAATAAAGTGTAGTATATTTATACAATAAAATACTATGCTGCAATAAAAATTACATGGACAAATCTCAGAGACATAATGTTGCTGAATAAAATTAAGCAGACATAAGAGAGTTCATATTATACTGCCCCATTGACATGCAGTTCAAGAATGAGTAAAATAAACTTGTTCCTAGAAAAAAAATAATCTGTGTGAACATAAATGAAAGGATCAATGTGGTGTGTTGAAATAAAAATCTATGTAACATTGAATATAGTTTTTAATTTGAATTGTTGTAAGAACAAAATATCCTGACTTGTTACTGGTAGTGCTTTTTACTGGCTGTAGTTTTACAAGGAAAGAAAGAAAATAAAGATTGATTCAGAATTTCTTTGAAATAAGCAGTATAACATATTCCCTTTGAGATTTCTTTGGGCATGAGAAAGAAATATTTCTGCAACTGATTAACTTGGAACAATTATTAACACATTCACTGTTGTAAACAGCAAGTTGTGTATTAAACTAAATTTCTGAAAATTTTAGAGCCATTATTCAAAATAAAAATAGCAATGTGTTTTCCTCCAACATGAGCAAGATGGGATCTCTATTGTGCATAGTGACCTGGTGTCTTGTTTAGCAGAATCTGGGTATCATGTTGTCTGTCAATTGTTATATTAAGTATTAACACAACATTTTTGTGTTCTTTCCTTCCAGCGTGAATCAAAACCACTTCATATTAAATTATTTTCCCTTATAAGGAGAGTGTTGATAACAACCACATGTGTAAATGATTCCTCTTTTTTTTGGTACGGATTTTTTAAATTACAAATTTCTGAACTGCTTAGAGACTATGTATAATGAGGCCACATTAAGAAGATGTCATTAAAAAGTTCATTTCTTCAGCAAATTTCCTTTAAACATTTATAGTAAATGACCTCCTACCTTGCATTTTCCATTCAAGAGCTCTTTAGTAATTGTTTTGAGTCAAGCCAAAGAGAAACGGTCATTAGATTTTGAATAAAACTACTGTCTTTGCCTTTCATCTACAAACACAGAGTTTATAATAATCTACTCCTGAACAGAGGTTTATAGCCATTGAAAAGGAAAAAGCGGATGTGTATGTAATTTGTAGCAATTAGAAAATGAATGCACCATCTTTTCAAAGAGGTAGAGTAGTCAATAGGACTCACTCATTCAACAGAGACCAGCTTAGGTAAGGTTTTGACCTCATGCAAAGAAGAGGTCAGGTTGCATTTTGTTTGGAAAGCAATGAAGAGTTTTATGTAGTGATATGTAACACCATACCTGAATTGTTTTGACTGCCATCTGTAGAAATCCTTGAAGGAGAACCAGCCTGGAAACAGCAAGATCGCCTGGGAAACTAGCACCATGGCAGGCGCAAAGTTGATGGTCGTCAGCAGGGAGAGACTTGGGTCGTTCCATGGGAAGCTAACAGAAAGGGAAGGAAGGCCTGGATATTCTGGAATAATTCTTCAATTTTTATCTTAATCAATGGGAATAGATAATAGTGCCACTTAATGAAATCGAGATGTCACAGATAGAAGCGGGTTAAAGAAAAAACGAATCAAACATTTTCAGTTGTCCATGTTAAGTCTGAGATTCTTACTAGACATCCAAACGGAGATACCCAAGAGGCAGCCGAACATACAGGTATTACATTTAGGAGAAAGGACAAATTAGAAACAAATTGATTAGATGACTCTACATGGCATTTTAAAGCCAGTTAGTCAATGAGCTCAACCATGAAAAATGAAAGTGATAAGGAAACTCAAAACACTCACACATTTAAGTTGAATAGGGAAAAAAGAACAAGCCAAGGAAAACGAAAGTATTGAAGAAAGGTGAGGAAACTGGAACAGCATGTGGTATCAGAGAAACTTAGAAAAAAAGTGTTTCTCAAAACAGAGAATGAATGGCGGCCTCAGGGACCGCTGAAAGGGCAGTGAGGGGCTCTCTGCCATGAGAGCACCGAGGGCCCTTTCTGGAACATAGTGCTGCTCGATAAATGTTATTTCTCTTCATTTTCCATTTGTTTTTCAAGAGGTAGTAATAGTTAGCGTGCAGGAGTATAGGCTTGGGGGCCAGTCTGCCTTACTTCAAATTCTTCCTCTAGCATTCCATAGCTGTGTGGCCTTAAACAAGTCATTTCACCTTTCAATCATTGGGTTCCTATAGTTCAAAATGACAGTGCCTACTTCATAGGGAATTTGCTAACACATTGCAATCAATCAGTCAGATTGCTTACTATGTCCTTTCTTATTTAATTTTTCCATGTTATATATTTCAAAATATTAGCTGGTAATAAATATGAATTACTTTTTAATTTTCATAATAAGTACTTGGCTAAGTGACTTCATACTTACTTCTGGTTATGTAGCCAGTGAGACCATGAACAAAACTACCCTTTTCATATTGTGCACACATCTGCCTTTAAATAATATAGTTGTATTTTTGTTGATTGGGGTCCTGTGCGTGGGTGCAGTGAAAGCAGCAACAAGGAATAGCGGGGTGTCCAGAGGCTGTAACAGTGGGAGGTTCTTTCCACCACAGGACCGAAGGGATGATAAGAAATGGTGTAACCAGAGTTCACTGAGAACTGGAATTGCAAAAGAGTGCTTTTCTGGTAGAAAGAGAAATACAACTATTACCATGGGCAGGGTGCTGACAAAAGGGAGGCAAGGGGGAGAAATGTACAACTTGCCCTTTCGCCTTTTGTGTCGTAGTTTACTGGGACTACAGACTAATTCTAAGCAAAAGCCAGTTCACAAGGGAGCCAGGATAAAGCAGTTTTCAGAAATTAGCCTGCTGAGGCCCAGATAGGGTAGATCAGGACGGCGCATAGACGAAGGGTACAAAGACAGAACAACCAAGTACAATTTGCTGTTCTCTAGTGTTTTGTTCTTGGCCAAGCCCCAGTAAATGATATCCAGATAAGGGCGATTCCTCCCCAGGACAACTCCCCTCCTTCCATGCTGGTGGCCAATCCACAAGCAAGAGGATAAACTCCTGTATCTAATTTCACATCAGCCAGGTTTTCACAATAATCAAACAACGTGGAATCCCCTTAGCACTTTCCTCCCAATTGTAAACAGCGCATACACACACATCAGTTGAAAGATTATTTGTAAATTATAAAATTGAAAGGCTTGATCTGAACTTTTAGGGAAAATAAGCCAAAAATTTTGTTTGTTTCCAAGATTTGGAAAGAATTCCTTGATTTGACAACATCCCACAAGAATGCCTTCATTCTTGTGTTTTCTTTTAATTGAAAACTTTTAAACTGTTGACACTATGGATTTTAAAAAATAAGCAGATGGGCATGTCTTCGTGACTTCATTTCATGTTGAAGGTATAAATATTTATAGAGATAGAAGACAATGTCTGCATTTTTTAATGTTAATAAATAAAAGAATTTGTCAATGTCATTTTATCCATCCATTTATTGTTTACATGTTGATGTTTAAGAGGTTGATGGCTGTGGCAGGAAATTCCTCAATCACTAAGTCATACTAGGTAATTTGTAGTTTAAAAATAAAAAGGAAGTAAGTTCTTTAAAAACAGGCTCACGGGTCAAGAAATGTGAGATCAGTGAAATTTGCCATTATCATGACAAGATGACTGAAAATCCTCAATAAAAAGAACAACTTTTCCATATAAAGAAACCCATTTGTTGATTTCACAGGCAAAAAAGAAAAAGTATTTGGCAGAGAGCAGCGCTAGACTCGAGCCAGAGGAGAGTGTGTTGGGAACGCTGGCCTTCAGTCAGCCTGGCGGCTTCCGGCGGCCGCAGCATTGCAGCGTCCAGGGCCCCTTGAGTTTCCACTGAATTCTATTGAGAAGGAACCTTGGAAGATAGTGGCTCTACGCTCCTAAATTTCAGAAAGGACAGCACAAAAATTTTGCTATGTAAAAAATATCAGGAAAGCAGTTTGTTAACTCTCTCCTTACCATATTTGAGATTAACAGGCCTTAATCTTTAGATACAAAAATTCACTATCTCCCCAGTTAAAGTCATTTTATGAAGTAATGGAAACCATTACTATCACATAATAAACTGATGACAGTATAAACTATCTTGCATTTCCAAACAAGAACAATTCGTACACAGTTCTTTTGTTTTGAAGTGTACTATCACAAAATAGATGGTAATTATGAATTGCATTTTGTCAAACATAGAATTTGAAAGAAGCAAAGGTCTCCCATGGCAAGTCAATAAGTAGATATTATGTACCAATTGAGTACAAACTCTAAATTAGTAAAAGCAAATAATTTATGTTACTATGTTCCTTTATTTCTCATGGTCTTTTTTCTGTCCAAAGTAATTTTTGTGCAATATAATTTGATCAAATTTATATCTCTGGAGCATTACTATAGTCCGGTTCTTGCTTTGCCCATGTCATTTTCTCTATCAAGAATAAAGCCACATTATAGAGATAACTGATGAGGGAAAGAGCACCATGACAACAGCCAACAGGTGCTTTCAGTATTCATGGAGCAATATGAGCCCAAATACCCAGCCAGCTTTCATGGAGCACCTGAGGTTTGAGCTGAAACCACATCAAGATTGATTGTGTAGACATCAGTAACTTTTACTTGAAAGCAAAGTCTATAAAGAAATGGTCTGGCTATTTTTGTTTCTGAAATAGTTTTAAAGTAATAACAGATTTAGAATGCATCTGCCCTATGCAAAATTTCCCCCCAATACAAAGAGCCACAAAGCTCAATGTGATCAAGGTACATACTTTTCAAAAAATGCCAGGTTGGCTAGTTACAATGTGCTGTGGCTGTTAGTGGAGGCTTGTGTATTGGAGGCTTAACTGAGAGGAAAGTCAGCTCTGGGCTCCTTCACTCAGTGGACAGACTCCCAAGCCACAGAGCAAATACAAATAATTCCAGCTAAAACCAGTACAAATGCCATTTTAAGTATGTATCCAACTTCCCAATGTGGATTGTTTAAGAATATTGTGGCATTTTCTGATGCTACGTCATATAAACTGGGATACATTTTAATAGTAAAAATTCACTCTTTAGCTAAACACATAAGAATTTTTTTAAAAAATTTGTAGCTAGTATCAGAATATATTTATTTGGCAAAATTTCTAGCTTTAGTTTTACCAGCGGAGAGTCAAACAAATCATCACAACAAAACAAAACAAAACAGAACAAAACAAAACAAATTTTATCTTTGATCAAAGTTCTTGTTTCCCAAAATTACTTCCCCTAGTGATAATACATTCTAGAGACGAATGTTTTGAGTTATTCTTTGTCAAATTATTTACAAGGAAAAAAATTACAAGCTACTATGTTTTTCTAATTAGACCCTTTTAAAAGAAAAGTGATTGAGAAAAATAGAGTACCAGCAATATAGATTTCTTTTTTATTATATACTTTTTACTTCATTTTTAAGATGAGAACATTGGAGCCCAGAATGATAGTAATTTGCCCAAAGCCACATAGCTGGGGAATATTCTGCTATGAAAAAGTTAATGTGTTTAAATACACTGGGCAGTATGTATCATTGAATGCATTAACCTAATTTTATTATGCAAAAAGTATATTTAAAATGCATGAAAACATTGTTGGTTATGAGAATCTCTGAATTCTAAGGCACTAGAGAAAAACCTTGAAAGAGTGAAACCAGTGAACTAGAGATAAGAAGGGGAAGACTCTTTGAACTGCCGAGTTGGGGAGAAAAGAATTTGTCACTGAAAGTAGAAGTCATTCTAAAGAGAATTTTTTTCTGGCTTGTTTGTTTTGTTTTATTTGTTTGTTTCTTTTGGTGGAAAATATTTCTGTACAACAAAGTGAAAAGATAAGAGAATCAGGGCAGTGCTCTATGAAACACTGGAACATTTTTTCAAAAAAATTTTTAAAAATAATTACAGTAGATTAGATCTTGCATGACAAATTTAATGAATAGGAGAGGAAAATATGGCAGCATCACTGGAAGTTTCTATTGATAGAGCTAAGGACAATCTGTATCTAGGATCATCTTAAAAATAAATGAAGCACACGACCCATAACTTGTATGTGTGCGGGAAAGTCTATTATACTAACCTTTATATTGAGTGCTGTGTCGTGTAGGTGGAGCACTACCAAATAATGTGGTGCAGAGACAGCTGGTAATGGGCCCACTTAAAGCCGGTTACTAAGCCACTAGAATGGCTGGGAGGGGTGTCAAATTTCTAAGCAAGGGTGGCTATGAAGAGAAAAATCTATATAAAGCCTAGACTTCAGATAACATCTGGATTTAGGTGTGCCTAAATGAATCACACTGTCACACAGAAAGACTTGGGGGAAAAACTCATAGCCACAGATAACAGTACAGTGGTTACCAGAGGGGAAGAGGAGTGGGGATAGTAAAAAGGGGGTTAAATATGTGATGGAAGGAGGTTGGCTTTGGGTGGTAGACACAATGCAATATACAGGTAATGTATCATAGAACTGTATACTTGAACCTATATAATTTTAACCAATGTCACCCCAGTAAATATATAAAAAGGAAAAATCTTGGGGAGTGTCAGATCTGAGAAGGTGCATGCTACTGATGCTGCCCTGCTTGCCTACGAATACTGTGATTTTACACATCTGGCAACTCATGAGAATTATATCTATGTTTTAATGTAATGAGCATTTGTTTAATTCACATTTAACTTCTGTCAACTCCCAAGAGTTCAAAGTATTGATGTAAAATCAAGCACAGATCAATGCAACACAAAGGCCTTCCACAAGCACTTAGCTAAGAGCTACAAAAAGAAGCCCATGTTAAAACACATATAATTCTGTCTGTATTCAAAAAATTCTGAAAATTAAGCTTAAAAAGAAAGTTGATATACGAGGTCTGTCCAGAAATTGTCCAGCCATTGTTAATATAATGAGAATGGTTTGTGTGACATCGATGTAACCTGGCAGCCAAGGACGGTGGAATGCGCATGCATGAACAATGACGACTTCACTGTACTAGCCAGTGGGGTTGGTAAATGCTCTTGAGTGGGTATGTGTACTGTGTGGCCATTGTCTTCAAAATGAGTGAGTAGATAAAAGAATCCGCATCAAATTTTGCATTAAGCTTGAACATTCTTCTGTGGAAATTATTTGGATGATTCAGAAGGATGCAGCAATGGGCAACTGGTGATTGGCAGCTTCATCACAGCAACGTGCTCTGCTCATGCATCATGTTTTAACAAATCATCGTATCACCCAGGTGATTCATCCCCCCTATAGCCCAGATTTGGCACCCTGCAACTTCTGGCTTTTCCACAAACTAAAATCACCTTTGAAAGGGGAAGAGATGTTAGGCTGTCGATCAGATTCAGGAAAGTACTACAGGGCAGCTAATGGTGATTAGAACTGTGTGAGGTCCCAGGGTGCCTGCTTGGAAGGAGACTGAGTTGTCATTGTCCTATGTACAATGTGTTTTGAATCCTGTATCTTCAACAAATATCTCTATTTTTCATATTACAAGGTTGGATACCTTCTGGATAGACCTTGTATGCAAGGCACAACTTATCTGATGATTCTTTGACAGAAGTCAGGAGAAATTAGGTAGTTGGCATAAATCAATATCTGTCCTGTATTAAGATTAGAAAATATAATGCACTTGTTGAAAAAAAATAATCTCAGTCTAAGAATACCACTTTTTTTTTTACCATCTGTATTGTTTGGGGCAAGTCATTAAACCCTTCAGAATAATCTCCCATCTCTTAATCTACATAATTATGCTAATATTGCTTGCTTTTACTAACTCAAGGATCTTATTCCCTGTCCTGACTGGGCTTTCAAAAAGTTTTCCTCCTGCCTGATTCATTATCGCAGAGCATCTGATTCTTCCTTTTATTTACCTGGTGCAATCAATGTCACACAGTGTGTGTTCAGTGGATATTGTGATATCTAATCAAATAATGCACACAAGAGAGAATAAGTAAGGTACTCCCAAAGATTTATTAAACACTAAAAAGTAAAGAACATTAGAGAAGGCAAAAGTAGAAGAAGAAAGGGGAGGGAAGAAGGCATTAAAGTCATAATTATGCCTGAGAGTTTATCATTGCTGGTTGTAAACTTGCTTATAAACCCACATAAATTATGAGACAAAAGCTTCAGTAGTTATGTACTAGGTTGGCCCATCACACTATGTACCTGACCTTGTGTTGCACTTTCTTCATACTCTACAGTTAATAATCTGTAACAGTGCTATCCAAGAGAATTTCCATAACAATGGGAAGGTCAGTATGTGCCTGGTTCAATATAGTGACTGTTGGCCATTTGAAATGTAGCTGATGTAACTAAGGAACTAAGTTTATAATTGCATTTAATTTTAATTAATTTAAATTGCAATAGTCATGTGGCTAGGGGCTACTGTATTGAACAGCACAGATCTGCAACCTACATGATTAATGAACGACCACAGTCCAGCTTAGAACAGAAGAGGATTTCTAAGATAGCATAGTGGCTCAGAATGACATGTGCCTGAAAGAAGAATCATTGTTAAAGAGACTGCAAGTTTCAAAACTACCTGAGATTTTGTTTTCTAGGACTTGTGCCTTAACAGATCTCTTTGTCAAATCATTGCCTTTTTTCACCAGAAGTAGAAACAGAATTCCATTGTGTTCCATTGAATCAACGCTCTTTCACCTTCCTGGGACTCAGTTTCCTCACCTGTCAATGAAGTGGATGGGCTTCATAAGATCACATTTACCATTCTTTTTAGCTGTGGGGGTTGGATGCAAATGCACATAAATTTCTGGGGGAAACCTGCATGTTTCATTTTAAGTTTCAGCTCTTCAGTCCTGTTATCTCATCACCAGAATCTCTCCAGCATGGTTTCCTTTCCCTCTGTGCCTCTCACTCCTTCTTGTCTGTTCCCAGTTCAAAAGATTTCTCCTGTCTGAATGATTCATCCCTCTGGATTTGTGCTGTCAGAAAGATAGAGTCCAGACGTACTTTTGTGTTGCTTACGCATCTAACCAAGAAGTACAGCTTCAGATGGGCCAAGGTTATCTACAAAAGGAATGAGAAGTTTTGTCAAAGATCAGAAGAGAAAGAGAACATTGTAAAATAAACTTGGGATAAAGAATTCCAAAGTTTAATTCACACTAAGACAGGAAGCATGCTTTACTTTCACAAAGTCAGACTAATTCTCATTTGAAGGCTTCTTTGAGCATAAAGGAGCTACAGTTGCAGAAACACAGATTTCTGACGTGGCTGCTTAAAGTTTATTTTCTGAAAATGCACTGTGGTCCCTCTGGCTCCCCTGGTTCTCTGCACCCTGAGAAAGAGTAAGATGACACGACTGCCACCTCTTGGAGAAAACAGTAACAGCAAAGGGGCCGGATACTAAAAGCATTTGTTCTATTTCACTCTCAAAAGGAAAAATGAAACGGTGAAGATCATTTTAATCTTATTATAATGTTTAGAAGTTATATCCCACAGAGAATAATAAGACTGACTTAAAACCTGGATTTGGCTTTCTTCACTTTTAAAACAGCACTAAGTAAAGTGCATCCGAATGTTTTAAGACAGTATCTCAAATAACCAAAGAGCACAACATGCTACCCAAATACCTGGTGTCATGATTTTATTTTTGCCTTGAAAATGAACATAGGTCTACTGGAAATACTGATTACTGTTTGTGCCCCCAGTTCCTACTCAGATCTAGCTAAGATAATTCTTAACTTTAAGTAGTATCCTGTTTTCAGTATTTACAATAAAAAAAGAGAGCTAGCAAAGAAAATTATTTGTTATTTATTCAGAACCAGGAGAAAGTAGTGCCAGGCATCTGCAAAGTTTCTTGAATTTGGAAAGTCAAAGGCTTTCGAGGTCCTACAAAGTGTGGTAGAAGACATAGCATAATTATTGTTGAATGTATGTACGCACTTTCCACATGGCGCAGGCACTATGGCCATGCTGTTTCCTGTCATCATGCCCGCTGAGCAAAACATTCTGCAGCTGCGCATTGTGCAAGGCTGACCTTTGTTATGCTTCAGGAATAGAGGTGGGGGGATAACTGAATGTCAGTTTCAGCCATGTTGAGATACCCACATTTTTAGCTTAGAAATAGTTCTTATAGGACAGATATATAATAAGTATAAAATAACTCTTTGTTAATGTTTTTAATTCTCTTCTCTCTCTGAGGAACTTTTCAAACATAATCAATTAAAGACATAGAGGCAAATCTGATAAATGGCTGATTGTTTCCATATTTCTCTGAGTTCATTCTTTTGGTATATTTTGTGTGTGCAAAGTGTCATTTTAATGTTTAAATTAACTTATACTCCAAATCAGATCCTACATTATTCTCTGAATAAAATGTTATAAAAGCTGCTGTGATTTTTAAAATAAGAAATAAAAGCTACCATTGTAAATAATAGTGTGACATTTTGAAGAGCAGAACAACCTTTGCTGAATACAATCTATTATACTCACTTCTTATGTATCACTTCCTTCCTCGGTCCATCCTATAAATTTTAACAGAATTCTTTGCCCTGAAAATGAATACGTGAAATGATGATTATTAAAACAGCATTTTGTGTTTATGTTCTGCCAACACGGGAGTGTTAGAGTTGGAGTGAAAATTCCTGAGCACGCCCCGCTGTGGCTGTCACTCATAGCTCCCCGTCTCCAAAAACCTCAAAATAGCCCATAATGCCACGTACCATATGTGGAGTAATAATGAGGCTTACCAGGGTGCTTTCTGTTGGACAATCTCTTTGGCATAGACAAAGTCATAAAATCCAGTATTTTATGCAAAGTTATCCAGCTTTCTTTCAAGTGCTTTAAAGATCATAGCTGTAATATCACTTGACAATTTGGCATATTCAGATCTGACCAATGGGCACTTTTGGCTCTAGAGTTTTATGCATTTTTTTTTTAATTTTTGGAACATCTACCAGAATTTAAATCAATAGTACACATCCACAATCCTTGGATCATGAATATAAAGGCAAGGCAGGCATTTTAGCAGTATCATTTAGAACTGATTTTTGCAAGAATAATTTGGAACTTCAACTGAAAAGTAAATATAAAGAATTTCCAAAAATTTAAACTTTAATAAGCTTCTGGGAGCCCACAGACAATACCAAACTATTTCTCTACTTAGATCCCTGTATCTGGTCTCTCTTAAGGGTGCATAAACCTCTGTAACTTTATTTGGGGTTACTCTCTTGTATTCAATTTGCACCCCAAATAACCATAAACCAAATACATTCAAAACATGTGTCCTCAGATTCTACCACATCGCCACTATAAAGAAGAGGACTTAGCTTTGGCTAGTGTGGTTCAGTGGATTGAGCGCTGGCTTGTGAACCAAAAGGTTGCCAGTTTGATTCCTAGTCGGGGCTCATGCCTGGGTTGCAGGCCAAGTCCTCATAGGTGGGTATGCAAGAGGCAACCACACATCAATGTTTCTTTCCCTCTCTTTATCTCTCCCTTTCCCTCTGTCTAAAATCTGTGTAAAAAAAGAAGAGGAATTATCAGAAATAACTGAAAATAATAAAAGAAGATTTAAATATTTATAAAGTAAGATCCAGATGGCTTAAAGGCATTGTTTTGAGGTCTAGAAAAGGAGACAGGTCTCAAAAGTCATCTTTAGATGCAAACACACATAACAAGGCATATTTGTTCACATAAACACATATAAAACAGGGTCCTTCAGGACTACAAGATTATGATGGTGCCAGAATAAAATTTTAAAAAGCTCCTGGTAATTGTTGATAAACTCATTTTAACCAAACACTAGCTTCTATGAAATCATTGTTTCTTTTAATATATGTTTAATTAAAATTCACAGAGGACATGGCAAAAAATACCCCAAAAAACAAGTATGGATTGCACATTCAACCTATATACCCAGAATGCTCTTGAGAGTTGTCAGCCCCGCTTACAAAACCAGTCCCTTTGTAGTAAATTTTATGTACTCTAGCTTGCATATGTTTCACTATTGATAAAAGCAAGCATCCAAAACATCATTTTTAAAGTTCACTTTTATTTTTTTTAAAGATTTTATTTATTTATTTTAGAGAGAGGGGAAGGGAAGGAGAAAGAAAGGGAGAGGAACGTTATTGTGTGGTTGCCTCTAACATAGCCCCCACTGTGTACCTGATCTGCAACCCAGGCATGTGCCCTGACTAGGAATCAAACCGGCGAGCCCTTGGTTAGCAGCTCATGCTCAATCTACTGACCCACACCAACCAGGGCAAAAGTTCACTTTTAAAATTTCTTTTTCTGTTTCCAATAAAAATAAAAAGATTTGATATATGTACATGCAGATATACATGTGTATGCATGTGTGTGAGATATGGTGTGTTTGTTGTATGTGTATGTGTTATTTTTTCAACACACTGTGTGTGGAAAGGGTGGGATTTAGATCCTGGGGCCATTACTAGGAAACATATAGCCTTTTTTTTTTGCCCCATTAGAAAATGTTATCAACTTAATGCACATAAATAAATACCATTTATATTCTCAATGGGGAAATTATTCAAATCCAGAGGTTCTTTGTCTACTTACACTTTTACAAAATGCAAAAAAAAATAATACCTTGTTCCTTAAAATGATATAGTAGGAGAACATGGGTATTAAATCAAAAGTTGGGTTTTGAATCTTATTTCTAATATATTGTGCAATATCCAAGATCTTGCTATCTCAGAAACTTATTAAGACCCTGAATCTCTAGATTCCTAATGAGAAAAACCCGATTCCATGGGTTGCAGGGAAGATTTAGTGTGATTACAAAGACATATTTTTTCTTTTTTAAATTAATTTTTTATTGTTGTTCATGTATAGTTGTCTCTATTTCCTCCCTACCATTCCCCCATCTCAGCCATGCCCACCTCCCACTCTTAATCCTACCCCCCCTTTGATTTGTCCATGTGTCCTCTATATGTTCTTTGACCACCTTTCCTCTTCTTTCCCCCATTATCCCCCTCCCCCATCCCTTCTGGTTACTGTCAGTTTGTTCTTTACTTCAACATCTCCAGTTATATTTTGTTTGCTTCTTTTTTTGATTAGGTTCCACCTATAGGTCTTTCACTGCCTGGCTTATTTCACTTACATAATGCTCTCCAGTTCCATCCATGCTATCATGGAGGGTAGGAGCTCCTTCTTTCTTTCTGCTGTGAAGTATCCCATTATGTAAATGTACCATAGATTTTTATTGACTCATTTACTGATGGGCATTTAAGTTGCTTCTAGCACTTGGCTATTGTAAATTGTGCTGCTATGAACATTGCCTTTAAGCAGACTCATCAAGGGAAAAAGAAAGAAGACCCAAATAAATAAGATCAGAAATGGAAGAGGAGAGATTACAACTTATGCCACAGAAATACACAGGAAGTTACTTAGTAAGAAATTACTATGAAAAACTATATGCCAAGAAATTTGAAAACCTAGATGAAATGGACAAATTTCTAGAAAAATGTAATCTTCCAAACTGAATGAAGAAGCAGCAAAAAGCTTGAACAGACCAATAACAGCTGGTGAAATTGAAGCAGTAATCAGAAAACTCCCGACACACAAAAGCCCTGGACTGGACGGTTTCTCAGGAGAAATTTGACAAAATATTTAGGGAATACCTAACCACTATCCTTCTCAGACTATTCCAAAAAATCCAAGAAGAAGGAAGACTCCCAAACTCTTTTTATGAGGCCAGCATAATCCTAATCCCAAAACCAGATAAAGACACAACAAAGAAAGAAAACTACAGGGCAATATCGCTGATGAACATAGACGCTAAAATCCTCAACTGTATTATTGGCAAACTGTATCCAGCAATACATTAAAAAGATCATACACCATGATTGGATTCATCCCAGGGATGCAAGGATGGTACAATATTCACAAATCAATAAGTAATACATGACATAAACAAAAGGAAAGACAAAAATCACATGATCATATCAATAGATGTGGAAAAAGCAATTGATAAGGTACATCACCTATTTATGATAAAAACAGTCAGCAAAAAGAGAGGGAGTGCACCTCAACAAAGACATATCTCTTAGATTCCCTGTAATTTCCTATACTTTCCCATAGAGGACACTTAGTGAATGTTAAGTTTACTTATTTTGAAAGCCAAATACTTTTCACTGAAACTAATCTGATGTACAAGATAAATGAACGCTAATACCACCCTAGGGTTGGAATGCAAATAAAAAAATGCTTTTTAGAAAGGCTTTCTTGTTGTTTTTGTAAACATACTTTCCTCCCTTCCAAAGCTTTGCAAAAAGGCCCTTCTTCCAGGATAAACACCTTACAGACAAACTCCACTCAGTTGAATAATCACATTCAATTCATCCCAGCATGCAGGTACTCAATTGAAAATCCTTAAGAGAACAAGTCACTTCTAAGGTTCTGCCACTCATATTTCATGATAGTATCAAGTACGCTAGGAGCCTTTTCTTTCTTTTATTCACTCATTCATTCATTCATTCATTCACTCACTCATTCAGTTACTTAAACACTAAGGTACATGTAGGAGTGTTAGATTTCTCTAGAAAATATGGAGAAGAGAAAGAAATGCAATATGCATAAGTGTTTTACTGAGCACCTCAAAATCTGTAGGATGTCCCACTGTTTACAGAGGGCTGTTAGCTCCTTTGATTTTGACAATCTCAGGAAGCAATTTTTCGCAGCTCAGAACAACCCAGAGACATGTGCAGGCTGGTCCGAAGTGAAGCTGCCCTCAATGTTAATTCTTCAGAAGTAGATTTACTCTGAGGGTACTGTACTGATTTTCTATTTATAATTTTTTATTTTACTCCATAAAAAGGCTCCCAATATTAATAGGTTTCAGACACATAAACCTGGGTCTACTACCTTTGCCTTTACTAGACCTGTTCTCTTCATTTAGTACTGTTTCACTATACTATCAAACTATTGCTTTTAGCACTAGTCCTTAAAATATCCAAACCAGCGATTCTCAACTATACTATGTATAATAGTTATCTGGGGAAATTTCTAAAGTATTATTCCCAAGTTTCCACCCTATGGAGCTTTTGTTTCAGCAATCTAGTTTGCAACTTTAAGAATACACACACACACACACACATATCATATATGATACACATTATATATGACATATATGATATGAATAATATATTATCATCTTCATATATTATATTTATACAGTATGTCTTATATGCAATATGTATTCACTTATGTATATAAGTGCATGTGTGTATATATTCTATATCCTATATACTATGAGTAAAGTCTACCAGTCTTGGGATCATACATTGAGAATCAAATACATGCTAAAAATTTAGAATGGAAATGAACCTTCAAATTTGTCTGCCAGTGACAGGGGAAGGGGCTGGGTGGAGGTGAATAAAGGAGGGATGAGGACATCTGCAATAGTGTCAAGAATAAAAATAAAGTTAGAAAAAGATAAGCTTAAGTCATTGCTCTTCTGTTAGGTAATTTCCAATGAAAAAATGGTGACCACTCCAAGGGGCTAGAAAGGGGGTAGATGGCTCAGTTTGGTTAAATACTCGTTTCAAACAGCCCTTCAAGCAGACATTTGGAGGTATTCATTATGCTCATATCAACCCTGCCATAGACAAAGCTGCTTATTCAGAACATTTCAGTACTGATCTCACCACTAAAACTCAGTTCCACTTTCACAGTGGCCACAGCAAAAATGAAGCCATATAATTGGCCCTAAAATAAAATGTAAACAGTTCCCATATCTCTGCTTTGTAGATTCCATCGATATACAACACTGTTAGTCCCATTGCTAAGTCACCTTATTCTCTTTAATTCTGTATCAATGCTAACCCCCGTTCCCTTCACAGGGCCAGGAATTCCTGCCAACCACCTGGTTCTGCCTCCTTCCTGGCCACCTGTTTCTTTACTCCTCCATTCCATCTACCATAAAGCAGGCACTGCAAATCTGTTTTTAAAATCTTTAGAGATGCCATCTGCTGCCTAGTATCATCTATGAATCATTCAAGTTATAAATATTGCCTTCACATTGTGTGGTCTGGGACCTCTGAGAGATTGGCTCAAATAATTGAAACATCATAATTATCATGGTCTACAGGACTGTAACATTCAAATATTATTTCACCAGTAGGAGCTATGGCTTTTAAATGAGTACATTGTCCTCCTTTTTACTTATCCCCTTCCCTCCATCTAACCAAATCCAGTCCTGAATCAAAGATTCTGGAAGATACCACTCTTTTTAAGTTGTACTAAGACTCAGGTAAGAACTGAAAAGAGCCAAGACTGAAATCATTTGGAGATTTCAGATATAATGAAACTATGAGTTTTAAATATATATATAGTGCTATAGGCTTAGTTGAAGGTAATTAAAGGTAATCATTGTATTCAACTAGGAATTAAGTGAAGAAAAAACAAAGCTCTGTTTCTCCACCATTTCTTTTCCTAAGTAACAAAGATTTCTGTGGTCTTTACCATTTAGCACTGTTATTTTTATAATAGTTACAAATTTAGAGTATATAACATAAATATTTAACCCCCAATACTAACCACATGTATTACTAAAGTACATATTTAAATCTAAATTGTTTAAATATTTGCAAGAAGGACAAACCTAACTGAATGATTTAAATGTATGTGTTTTGTACACAGACAATTATTTTCTTTATTCTAAAGTGCTCACATATGTGCAATATTTTTTATAATATGTACTATTTTATAAACTAATCTTAATGTAAATGGTTCTGAAACCCAAAATATAGGTTACATATTACTTTTAACATAGCAATACTGATAACTAAGTACTTAAACTCGGTAGAATAACTCATTCAGTACCACAACCTTCTGTTTGACACAAAAACTTCAACTTAGGGAGTTCAATTTAGAGTTAAGAAAATAAGAACTTGAAGTGTCATGCAGTTATAATCATTATAAAGAGATAAAGTACCATTATCACCATTCGCTTTCATTAATTAAATATTTGTAAGTAATATATTGTGAGCATATATGCAGATTTTTAAATATCCTGATATTATGAAAGAGAAAGAGTTAAGTGGAAAAAAGAACAAGTAAAGCAAAATCAAATAAATAAAACCTCTCAACTTGAGTATTCTGTGGTACTGTAAAGATAAGAGAACTTTATTTTTCTACCACAAAATCTCATCAGCTTTTACTCTTACTGATTACTCTTGATGACTAGACATGTCCATTCATCTGTATATTTATAACTGGTAACAGGTATAGTATCAGGGTAATGCAGAGGGAAAGCATGGCCTTTTAGATTAGGGTGAACTTGGATTTGAATTCTACCCTTTCCACTTGTTAGCTCTGAGCTCTGTCAAGTGATGTAGCCTTTCTAAAACTCCTGCTACAGGCAAGTGGCATTGTTCCCTCTCTGGCCCCTCCCCCATAGGCAGTGTAGCAAGGAGGGTTGCCCTGCCCTGGTGAACACCTAAGGTCCCTCCCCGCTTACAACATATTGGGTGGGAGGAGACAAAGAAATATGGCCCAAATGAAAGAACAGTGCAAAACTTCAGAAAGAAAGTTAAGTGATGAAGAGATAGCCAACATATTTGATGGAGAATTTAAAGCCCTGGCTGTCAAAATGTTCACAGAACTGATTGAGCTTGGTCACAAAATGAAGGAACCAATGAAAGATACTCAAAATGAAATAAAACAAAATATTCCGGGAACCAACAATGACAGGAAGGAAACCAGGGCTCAAAGCAATGATTTGGGAAAAAAGGAAGAAATAAACATCCAACCAGAATGAAGAAATAAGAATTCAAAAAAGTGAAAAGAGGCAGAGGAATCTCTGGGACAACATTAAATGTTCCAGTATCTGAATTATAGGGGTGCCAGAAGGAGAAAAACAAAACCAAGAAATTGAAAACTTATTTGAACAAATAATGAAGGAAAACTCCCCCAATCTGGCAAAGGAAATAGACTTCCAGGAAGTCCAGGAAGCCCAGAGAGTTCCAAAGAAGTTGGATCCAAAGAGGAACACACCAAGACACATTATCATTAAGTTACCCAAGATTAAAAATATAAAGAGAGAATCTTAAATGCAACAAAAGGTAAAGAGAGTTACCTACAAAGGAGTGTCCATGAGACTATCATCTGATTTCTCAAAAGAAACCTTATAGGCAGGAAGGGGCTGGAAAGAAGTATTTGAAATCATGAAAGGCAAGGACCTACATTCAAGATTACTCTATCCAGCAAAACTATAATTTGGAATGGAAGGGCAGATAAAGTGCTTCCCAGATAAGGTCAAGTTAAAGCAGTTCATCATTACCAATCCATTATTACATGAAAAGTTAAAGGGACTTATCTAAGAAAAATATCAAAACTATGAACAATAAACTAACAATAAACTCACAACTATCAGCAAATGAACCTAAAAGAAAAAAAAAACAAACAATGAAAACAAAACCTAAGCAAACAACCAGAACAGGAACAGAATCAGAGAAATGGAGATCACATGGAGAAGTTTCAGTGGGAAGGGGGAAGTGAAGAATGGGGGGGTAGGTACAGGGAAGAAGAAGCATAATTGGTAGACATAAAACAGACAGGGAGAGGTTAAGAATGGTATAGGAAACAGAGGACTCAAAGAACTTATATATACAACCCATGGACATGAACTAAGGAGGGTGAATGCTGGAGGGTTGGGGGGTGTGGGGCGAATGGGGGGGTATAGGGTGAGAAATTGGGAAAACTGTAATAGCAAAATCAATATAATATACTTTGAAAGTAAAATAAAACTCCTACTACAGATTTTTAAAATCAGGTTATCAACATGGGCCTTCTAGGGTTTTATGAAACTTTCAAATAGCATATGTAAAGCACTGGGAATACATATTAGGCACTGAATAAATGGTATCTCTGATTATCTCTTTTTTCCACAACTTTTGTATAAAAAAAGCATTTAAAAACTTTTATATCTGCAACTAGTTGCCACATACTTTGGTTAAATTGTCTTAATTTAATCTTTTGAGTTCCCTATCGATAGTCTTGGCAACATAGTGAAGCATTATCACTAAAATCCCAAATTTAGGAAGTTCAAATCTTACCAGACCAGGAACAAATATCAGGGCATGACAATGTCAGAAATCTCACCTTTCCAATAAATATAAAGTAGACACTCAATCAACCTTATAAAAACATCAAATTTATGATAGGCAAGCCTTACAGTTTCAGTCTACAATCCCACTGGGGATTGCCTTCTGACAAGGAGGCTGGGAGAGGAGCCCAGACCTGCACACACACGTTCATGAAGGCAGTGGTATTCAGCTGAGGATGTTGGGATCACTTGGGAAGGCACAAAGCTCTGTCTCATGGACAGGCCTCCAACAGATTTTAAAGAATGAAACTTTATCTTGGTTTCTGATGTAATCCCATTGATACTAGTAATTTTTTAAAACCTCATGATTGCTCAATTATCTTTGGAGAAATAATATTGTGAGTAGAGGGAGCCATTACTAAGATTATTTTGTAAACCCTCAGTTAGGTGAGAAAAATGAAATGGGTTTATACCATAGAGCTCTCTGGTTCTACATAGAACAATGTAATGCATAGAAGAAAAAATAAAGAGATGAATGGATGGATAGATGCATAGATGGACAGATGATGAGACCTTTAAAAAGAAGTTCACTAGGGAGAAAAGAAAACTCTACTTTACACTAGAATTTCAACTAATAAAAGTCAAAGAAATGATAGAAATAGAAAATCATCATTCAGAAACTTCTGTAGTAATAATTGTTTCAGGTAAGACTAATGAATGGAATTGTGGATAAAAGTATAGTGAGAAGCAGGATGATTATGTACTCTCAAGGCAGGGATCAATAAGCTAGTTATTAATTACAAGGGGGAAAATGGTAACTTTGCATTAGAGAAAATTAGCAGATTCCACCTTTAATAAGTTGATGAAGTAAAATTACTGTTCCATTAATGGTACACCATGATGCATTAAGAAAGACACATCAGTCCTGTGTTATTCTTGTCAAAAATGTGTAGCTTGAATCTAATGGTAGGCAATACCAGATAAGAGCAAACAGAGGAACATTTTACCAAATAACTGGACTGTATTCTTTAAAAATACCCAAGTCTTAAAGACAAAGAAAAACTAAGGATCTGTTTCATATTTAAGGAAAATAAACGGACCTGACAGCTATGTACAGCATGTGATCCTGGAATGGTCGTGAATGTCAGTAGTAAGCATGACTGGATTGAATATGGCTTCTACATTAGGTACTAGTCTTATTGTCAGTTTCTTGATTTTATTTATTATAATAAATATTATAATATAACCATATTATAATATGGTTAAGTAACAGAAGATGTATACTGATGTATTTAGATGTAAAATGTATCCTGTCTTAAATTTAGTCTCAAATATTTAAGAAAAATATATAGCCATCATCATATTTTTATCTATATTTATATCTATATCCATAGCTGTACCCATGGAAATGCAGAAAGAGAGAGGTGAGGAAAGGAGAGAGAGAATAGTAGTAAAAAAATGTGGTTAAAAGTTGGGTAATCTGGGTTTGGGTCCATGGGAAATTTTTATACTAATTTTGCAATTTTGGGGGGCATCAAATTATTTCAAAATTAAAAGTGAAAATGGTAAAAGAAGGAGGAGGAGTTTACATGACTTCAGTCATATAAGTATGAATTTATTAAATGAGTAAGAAATTTGGCTGGGAAGTAGTAATGAAGAACCAGGAGGTAGAGTTTGAGATAAACTGCGCATATAATTGAATGGATTCCCTGTACTATGAACTCCGTGAGGACGAGAAACAGGCTGTTTTTGCTCACTGTTGCTCATCTAGTTCCAGTATACTGCCTGACTCATAGGGAATGCTTGGTGAGGATGTAGTAGAAGAATAATGTACAATACCTACTCTCTGACTTGTTCAACTCTTAGTCTTCCCATTTGCAATTATTCTAATGCCCTCCTAAAATCCTTCCACTAAATGTGTAGAGACCATACATATATAATTATTTAACCTGAGTATCCCTTCTAAGAAAGGAAAACCAAATTGTGTGAGACAGAGAGAGATGAAATGTGAGCATTACTTAAGAGTGAAACACAAGGATCCCTTTGCTGACCGATGAAAAGAACGTTTGTGGTTAACTTATATTCTTTTTCCCCTAGTGAGCAATTGGAAGTTTCCTTGAGCATTAATTCAATAGTAATAGTTGTGAACAGCTGTCAAAGAGTTGTGGTAAAAATAAGATTGCTGGTAGAGTATAGCATCATATTTCAAACCAAAATCCAAAGGCTCAGCAACATCTAATTTTTTGGAATGTGAATTGTGAAATTATAAATTAACAGAGTAATTGGAAGTGCTAGAGAAGTTTTTAAAAGTCACAATTAAACTTGGCATGTAAACCAGCTAGAGGGGCATTGTGTGGCAAGAAATGTTTCAAACCTGCCTCACTAATTTTGTCTCTATTCTTGGTGACATCTGCATTTTTTTAGTATTAGATGGTGTACTAAACAGTCCAAGTCTGAGTGTGCCTGCAAGCCTTCAACATAAGACAATTCCTTAAATAAAAGGTTTCAGAATGACCATGAATTGATACCACATGCACACTCTACTCACACATGGTAAATCCAAGTGAGAGTCCTATGCCAGCAGACCCCCACACACAGTCAGTGACACCTATGTGGTGGCCCGGGCACAAAAATGGTGTACGTAGATAATGGTTATTGTGGAGTTGCATGCTTAGCTCTTTCTAACAGAATTATTGAGATATAGCTGACATAAAATAATTTCACATATTGATTGCATAAAATATGTTTTAACCTATATGTATACATACCATGTTTTAACATACATAACACCCATGAAATCATGACCAAAATCAAAATACTGAATAAATATATTACCTCCAAAATTTTCCTCTTGATCCTTTGTCGTCCCTTATTTTGCCCCTCCCCACATTCCTCCCACACAAGGCAACCTCATACCTGCTTTCTACCACTATGTGTTACTATTCATTTGCTAGAATCAGTAGAACTATACATTGTGCCCTATTTTATATAGCTTTTATTACTCAGCATAATTATTTGACTGACATTTACATCCATGTTGTAGCCTAAATTCTTTCTATTGTTGACCAGTACTCTTTCCTAAATGCATAGCAGTTTATTCCTTCACCTGCTGATGAGCATTTTGGATCGTTTCCTGTTTTTAGCTATTAAAATAGAACTGATATTAGCATTCATGTAAAAGTTTTATAAAGACTTATGCTGTTATTCTCTTGAGTAAATAACTAGGAGTAGAATACCTGAGTTTATGATTAACTTTTTAAGAAACTGCAAACAATTTTCCAAAGTGGTTTTACCATTTCAGTTTTCTAACAGAAGTGCATGACAGTTTCAACTCCCCAACAGCGTCGCCCACGTTCAGTACAGCTGGTCTTGTTTATGGCAGTCGTTCTAGTAGATGTACAGTGTGAGCTCACTATGTTATCTCATTGACTTATGTTTCCAAAAGAACTGATTACGACGAGCATCTTTTGGCATGTTCATTTGTAGTCAGTATATGTTCTTGCGTGAACTATTTATTCAAATATCTTGCTCATTTTTAGTTGGATTGTTTGTTTTCATTATTATTTCATTTAAAAAATTCTATTTTCTGAATACCTTTGCTAAATTATATCTATCCTTTAACATATATAATTTAGCATATATAATTTAGCATGTATATCTCTGCATTATATATGTTTTGCAAATGTTCTCTCCCAGATTGTGACATCTCTTTATTCCCTGGACAGTGACTTATGAAGATTAGATGTTTTGAAATTTAAGGAAATTCAGTCTATCAATTTGACCTTTAATGGACCATGTTTTTGTTCTATTTTGTTTTGTTACAGTAAAAGTTACTCAAAGTGCAAAAAGTTTAGTTCACCTAAAAATTTCTAAAAACTCTCTACCCTAACCTGGATTTTAAGACCCAAAGCTAATACAAGAGGTCAATACAGCTTCTAGACTTTACAACTTAGTTAGCCGATATTAGTCTTCATTATGCTATGTGCATGACAAGGAAGCCATGACTTCAGAGGAATCCCCCTGAATGGCAGCTGCTCCCCTCTACAACCAATGCATCAGGAAAATTCAAACATCAGTAGAGAGTTGGTCTGTCAAAGGCAGGCAGGGGGGCTCCCAGGCAGTGCAGTTCCTTCAAGAGGTCCACTGGTTGTGAAGCACAGAACATTTCCAAACAACATGCTCTAAAATAAAGTAGAACTAAAGAGACTGGCAAGACCCACCATAAGCACTTAATTAAATACAATATGAAAACAGAAAACTTCATCTGAATTCTCTAAATCAGAAATCTTTTTGGATTGCACAATAAGAATGAACTACATAATAAGCAGAAAGCCATAATTGTTTTCATCTTTTTCAAGACAGTAATCTTCAAAACACATTTTTGGCTTTTTAATGTTTGGATAAAATATACTTCAAAATATTCTAGCAGGCATTACAATAACATTTGAGATACTATGGCAAGATCAACTAGATAATAGATACAACAGTTTAAATGATTTGTCTATTCAATATGTATAAGTTGAGTTCCTGTAGAGTTCCAGGCACTGTTGTAAGCACTGGGGCTACACAGCAGATAACAAAATATGCATTCGGTGGTGATAAATGCTCTGAAGAAAAAATAAGCAAGGAAGGAGATTGAGATGATTGGGGATGTGCTATTTAAATAGAGGAATAGAAAATGTATATTCAATAAAGAAATGTTTGAACAACATGTAACAAAATGATGAAGTGGGTCATATAAATACCTTGGAGAATGTTTCAGGTATGGAGAGCAGCAAATACCGAAAATCCAAAGCAGTGGCATGTTTGGCCGTGTTCACGACACAGAAAGGTGGGCAGAATGAGCTGGAGTAGAGCATACCAAGAAATAGACTTAGGCAGTGGGGGTCTGTTAGCTTCCTACCTCCCACCAAATATACCTTATTCCTCCTTAAATTCAATAACCTCCATGGAAGATACATTAAATAATTTTTTGATTCTTTCAAGTACCTGCGTCAGTCACTTTTCACACATACTTTGTGAATTTCAACACATCTCTATCTTTGGGTGTATTTAATACCACAGAAAAAAATTCCTTTGTATTTTCTATAGGCTTTCATCCCCCCGCTTTTTTTGATGTATATGTGGATGTGTCCATTTAGGAAAAGCTCTGGTAAGTGCAGTTGAGAGAACTGAGCTCTGATCTGTTCAGACTCAATTCAAAATATTTCAAGAGGGCTTATATTTCAACTTCTCATCACCCACTTAAAATATAAGAAGGATAAAAGGCAGAAGCTGAATTTCAAGTATGAAAAATAGAGAAAAACTGAATATTTGGTGAGTTTTACTAGGAGCCAGTTAAAAAATTTTAGCAACACCTTGTCATTGCAAGCATAAATAGAGAAATAAAATTTGTACATAATCATATCTGTTACTTTACTGTAATCTAAGTGGTAAGAAAAAAACATTGTTAAGAATTTTCTTCTTAGAAAATTGTCTTCTACAATTCACTTTCAACTTTTTTCTTGTTACAGAGATATTGTAATAATTTGTTCTCGGTATTTTTTTTTTCAGGAGAAAGAGGAAAGAAAACACATGTGTCATGTAGATTAATTGGCTAAGCAAGGGAAAATTTGTTTATGCACCCACAAAGATGAGGCAATGATTTATAAGCACTATTTTGGTAACATCAGGTTTTTACCAAAATGATGAACTAAATTTCCTCTGTTTTGTATTTGTAACATATCACTCAATTCATCAGTCATGTGTGGGCATAACCTGAGGCCATTTTGTATCTCCGGTTGTGAAAGTATACTTGCAATATAATTCAGACCAATTTCATGATAAGTAGTATGAACCTATTTTAGGAGATCAGGAAGAGGCTAGGAAGCCAGCAAAATAAAGAACCAATAGGATTAACACTGCTGGATTTTTTTCATGAAGAACACCTTGCTTTAAAAATCTTGCATTTAGCAAGTAAACTCATAAAAACACACAGGATTTCCTGACCCAAAGAGTGAAGCAGTAAGGCATGCTCTAGAAATGGACAAATATTCTATATAACCTCTCCAGGCTATTGCTTTATTACTTCTCTATAATAGTATTGCTCAGCCAAGATTAATACAGGAGGGGCAGGCAGTACACACAAATTCTTAAGAGAGTCTGTACTGGTTTTCAAAACATTCATGGAATATTTATAGAATTAAATGGGTCCAAAATATTCACACTAGTGATACTTAATACTAATATACAGCTTTCATGTCAACTTAGCAATTTACCATTTTAAATTGGAAAGGGTGAATATTTATATTAGCTTGACTTAGAATATACAGCTTAAGCTACTGAATCATATGACCTAACCACAAAATTAAAAATAAAGTAATCTCAGTATGATCTTCAAAAAAATGTGACTCAGCTAGAATTCAACTTTTTGAATATTAGAATTAAAGCATACCTAAATTGTGTTGTCTTCTCATTTATCAAGCTGCAGGATATAAATTTCCATATGAACAATAGTTATTTTGGATTTTGTATGCCCAAGCATTTTCTTTGCATTCTTATTGCAGATAATTCAGGTCTTCAGAGAATTTATGCATCAAAAAATAACGCATTCTTTCCATATTATAGAATATTTCTCTCGCTAAGTATAACAAGGCAAATCTCTGCAGTACCCATCTATATTACAAAATAAACACTAGATTTGGAAACATTTGTAGATTCCTGAGAGAGTTCTGATGTTTCATTGGTAAGAGTCACAAAAGGTTGAACCTTTGTTTAAGATACTGATATTTCACAAAATGGGAACAATTTTTAACTGTGCCTTGCTGGTATGAGTATAATAAATAGAAAAATATTTTTGTTCTTATTTTCTTTTTGTTTGAAGAGTGACTTAAACACAGTGCATTTGTTTATATTTCAGTCAAAGGCTTTATCTTCACATGGGGCATATGGTGCAGCACAAAATTTCTATTATACTTGTGTTGTTATGGTTGTTTCCCCTTGTTTCTCCAAATATTCATGTTCTTACTGCTCCATTAGAGCTATTTTAAACATATACATCACTTCTCCCTTTCCCATGTGCCATTTTTGTTCCATTCTGGGCATTTCTCCCAGTGTTCCAACCTTCCATGCCTTATAACGTTCTTTTCAAATTTTCAGATCATCATATAACAGTAATAAACAGTCTTTAGAGCTAAATTACATTCAAAGCCTGAGCTATGTTTTACTATTAACTGATAAATATTTTCAATTGAGTCATAAATCATTTCATCAGCAATAGCCTAGAAGTCATTGAGGAACACTAATAAAATTAGGTGAAGCAGGTCACCATGGACCCTGGTTGGTTTTGCGGGGGTATTTGCTCTCCCATCTCCCCAAGTCCAATGGGATCCTTATGAATACAGTACATATTCCCAAAATGAAAACATTCCCCCATGAGGCATATAAATTGCACAAAAATCCTAATAAAGGGTATAATGATTCTCACTTGCAGCGTTCCAAAAGAGAAACTGAGAGTGTACTCAAGGTGTTTCTCCTTTCCATTGTCTTAAAGAACACACACACACAGGGACACACATTTACCAGGTATAGGGAAATATCAGTTTTCCACAAAGAAAGTACTTTTCAAGTATAAGCATGGTCAGTGATGACTAAAGACCCGCAGAAAGCCTAATCTAAAGATATGAAACAGAAATGTTAAAAAATGAAGGAAAAGAATTGTACTTTAAATATTCTTAATCACTATGACTATTCCTACATATGTGATGTACTCAAAAATAAATGTATCTAAGAAAGATCTAATATAAGCTAAAAGATCTAAGATCAATTGCAATTTTATATATAAAGCTACTGAAAAATTAAGCAAAAAGTACAGTTTATTTTCTAATTAGAGGCAAATGAATAATGTATTTGAGATATATACTATAAGGAATAAGTATCAATTGACCTATTTTCTAAATATAATGTCTGCAAAATATAGCATATAAAATATTTTACCCTACATCTTTTATTTTTATTTTTAATTTTTATTACCATTTAGTCCCCTTGTACCCTCCTCCCCTCAGCAGTCACCACACTGTTGTCCATGTCCATGAGTCCTTTTTCATTTTTGCTCATTCCCTCTTCCTGCAACCTCCCCCCCACCACTAGTTGTCATCTGTTTGCCATCTATGAGTTTGTCCCTGTTTGGCTTGTTCAGTTTGTTCTTTAGATTCCACACATGAGTGAAATCACATGGTATTTTTCTTTCTCGGACTGGTTTATTTCACTTAGCATAATATTCTGCAGGTCCATCCGTACTTTTGCAAAGGGTAAATTTTCTTTTTTCTATGGCTGAGTAATATCCCATTGTGTAAATGGCCCATAGTTGTTTTATCCACTCATCTATTATTGGACACTCGGGCTGCTTCCATGTCTTGGCAATTGTAAATAACACTGCAATGAACACAGAGGTGTTTATGTTCTTTCTAATTAGTGTTTTGCATTCCTTCACATATATTCCCAGAAGTGGAATTGCTGGGTTAAAAGGCAGATTCATTTTTAGTTTTTTGAGGTATCTCCAAGCTGGTATCCACAGTGGCTGTACCGGTCTGCACTCCCAATAACTGTGCAAAAGGATTCCTTTTTCTACATATCCTTGCCAGTACTTTTTGATTTTTGATTTGTTGATGATAGCCATTCTAACAAGTGTAAGATGGCATCTCCTTGTGGTTTTTATTTGCATTTCTCTGATGATTATGATGTTGAGCATCTTTTCATATGTTTATTGGCTATCTGTATGCCCTTCTTGGAGAAGTGTCTATTTTGCTCCTTTGCCAATTTTCTTTTTTTTTAATTTTTTATTTTAGTTTATTCATTACAGTTTCTATCCTTTATTCCCATTCCAGCCTGCCCACCCATTCCTCCCCTCCTCCCTCCCCTTTCCAACCCCCCTAGTTTTGTCCATGTGTCCTCTATATTTGTTCCTGTAAACCCTTCCCTTCTCCCCTGAAATTCCCTCCCCTCTCCCTTCTCCCCTCTGGTCACTGACTACCTGTCCTCTATTTCAGTGTCTTTTGTTATATTTTACTTGTTTCTTTGTTTTGTTGTTTAGGTTCCTTTGCCCATTTTCAATTGGACTGTGTGTGTGTGTGTGTGTGTGTGTGTGTGTGTGTTGAGTTTTATAAGTGCTTTATAAATTTTGGTTACTAGTCCCTTATCAGATGTATCAGCAAATATGTTCTCCCATTCTGTGGGTTGTCTTTTTACTTTGTCGATATTTCCCTTTGCTTTGAAAAAACTTTTTAGTTTGTTGTAGTCCCATTTTCTCATTTTCTTCTTTTGCTTCCCTTGCCTAGGGAGATATACTTGATAAAATATTGCTATGAGCTATGTCTGAGATTTTGCTGCCTATGTTTTTTTTCTAGGATTTTCATGGTTTTGGGTATAACATTTAAGTCTTTGATCCATTTGTGTGTGGTATAAGAAGGTGGTCTACTTTCATTTTTCTGCATATATCTGTCTAATTTTCCCAACCGTTTATTGAATAGACTATCTTTAGCCCATGGTATATGTTTGCTTCCTCTGTCAAATTTAACTATAAAGGTGTGAGTTTATTTCTGTGCTCTCTATTCCATTCCATTAATCTATGTATTTTTTTTACCTTAGTACCATGTTGTTTTGATTACTATGACCATATAGTATAATACAGTTTGATATTAGGTAACATGATTCCTCCTACTTTTTCTTTTTTCTCAAGATTGCTGTTGTTATGTGGGGACTTTTCTGGTTCCATATGAATTTTTGAAATACTTCTTCTAGTTCTGTGAAATACCTCATTGGAATCTGGATAGGAATTGCATTGAATCTGTAGATTACCTTGGGTAGTATGGACATTTTAATGATGTCCTAAAAGCTTGGACCATAGTTGCCAGAAACTGAAATTAGTCAAGGAGCAACAGAAAGTATAAAGAACCATTTTGTGGGTCAAGTTCCTTGGATTAATTCCTACAGACCTGCTTTTGAAATTGTCACTTTGCAGACTGAGACTCAAATGGAAAAATGCAAATTTGTTGACAACTAACTATGTGCATTTTATGTAAAATTTACATGTAGTGTTCACATAAGCTTCTGACCCAGGATTCACCACACCTGTGTTAAGAGTTAGGTATAAGGATCCAGGGGTGTCAGACTCATTTTCATCAGGGGCCACATCAGCCTCATGGCTGCCTTCAAAGGGTTAAATGTAATTTTAGGACTGTACAAATGTAACTACTCCTTAACCAGGGGCAAAGAGCTTGGTGCTGCCGCCGGGTAGAAACAAGGTGCCGTGCTGGATAAAAGAAGGTGGAGGGCCAGAGTCAGCCTGCGGGCCTTATGTTTGCCACCTGTGCTTACACCATTTACCCCAAATTCTCCAGCAAGACTGATCATTGGGTCTATGTGATTCCAACGCTAGCATTCTTTTTCTTAAATTCTATTGTTATGTATTTCATGATGACTGTGGAGTTCAGTACCTGGGAAAACTGATGTTAAAGATCAAGATGCCTATGAGATGGGAAAGACTAAATAACCTTCTAAGGAAAGACAGGATAGGTGAGTTCCTACAGTGCAGATTGTGGACAGGGGGTATTTATGTGGTCCCTGAAGCAACTGTGATAGATGAAATTGAGGGCAGACTGGGAAATTGGGGTAAGGAGAGTGCTCAGAGCAGAGCATGAAAACAGAGTTGGAGGAATTAAGGGAAATAAATAAATACATAAATACCCTCTTATAGCTTCATTTATCCCAGAGTCAAACCTGTTTTTGTGTCTGTGTGTCTCTTTCATGATCTAATGTGCACTGATTGACTGCTGACTTGCTTTGTTTTCCCCATTGATTGCACTTAGCAGTATCTTGGAGGCTGAAGTCAAAGCCCAAATCTCCCTTTTTTTTTTGCACAGTGGTCAGATAAAGCTGGCCAGATTATTAAAACTTTGAGAAGGCTCAATAACAAGAAAGAAATGATTTGTAAATGCATGTGTTAATGCCATGGCAAGAATGCCCTTTCATGTAAATAGGGCAAACCATTTTGTCCTGATATGCACAACGTCCCCTGTGTGTAGCCTTCCACGAAAAATGATACTCGAGGCAGGTTTCCTATGGTTCTGAAAGGATCTGTCCTGGTAGATTCCCTACTCTACGAGCACTGCCGAATCTGCTTTTGTAGTACAAACCACCCCTCTGTGAGGCCAAATGAAGGGACCTTGTAATCAGGCCCATTCACTAGAACCTTGATCATGTGTTTATTCTGTGCATTACTTACTAATTCAGTAGTTACCCAAATCTATTCCAAATCATCATTCTCTCCAGTGTTCACATTTGAACCAGCTTAGTGGTCTACACTCACTCAGGCATGAAAAGGTAATTGTTGGTATTTGCTGTAAAGCACTTCATAATTATCAAGGTTTTATTATATATCTATCTAATTTTATTTTCCATAATACTCTCATGAAGAAATAGTGTATTATTATTTTCTTTATTTTAATATGAGGAAAATAAAGGCCTAAGTTGTCACATTTCTTATCACAGCACATCACTGATGAATTTGGGGCCAGAATCTACGTCTCTTCATTACCAGATGGTCTTATGTATAACACTTTATAAATATGACTTATGAGAGTATTACACAGATCCAATTTTTCCCTAGTATTGGGAACTTCAGGATTTACATTATATTTCATCATATTTCAAAACAAATGTAAAAGGGGATAAGATCTGCTCAATGGAGAAAAATCACAGAAACTTGAATATAATTCTTCGCATGTTTAAAAATGCAAGTAACCAGAACACAGTCTTGGAAGATATTCTAAGGAGAGAGTTTGAAGACAAAGTTGATCCAATTAGTTAAGTGTGAAGAAAATATCTAAAAAATAAACATATGCCATGTACTAGTCTAGAGGTAAATAAAGAAAAGCTGCCTTGGTGTTTAAAAATGAGAAAATCATAAGTCTATAATAATTAGCACAAAAATATTCATCACTGTAACACATACATTAAAACAGATTTTCAGCCTAGACTGGCTTGGCAAAAAAGTAGATTGAGGAACATGGACAAGGACCTGGTGAAAGTTTAATCAATGCTTATTTAATGTATGAATGAAAGAATGGATGGAATTCTTGCCACAGACACGGCTGAGGGAGGAGAATAGGAGATGCTTCCCCAAACACAGATCTCATTCTGTGCCACCCTATAATTTATTCTTCAACTGTTTGGGTTTTTTCTTTTGTATTGAATTTATTGAGGTGACACTGGTTAATAAATTATATAGTTTTCAGGTGTACAGTTCTATCATACCTCATGTGTATATTGTATTGTGTGTTCACCACCCCAAGTCAAGTCTGCTTCCATCAGCATTTATCCCCCCTATATTCTCTTCTACCTCCTCCCACCCCCCTTACTCTCTGGTAATCATACATACAGTTGTCTGTGTCTATGAGGTTTTGTTTTTGTTTAATCCCTCCACATTTTTCATCCAGCCTCTCAAAGCCCTCTGATAGCTGTCAGTCTATTCTCTGTATCTATAAGTCAGTTTCTATTTTGTATGTTAGTTAATTTTGTTCATTAGATTCCACAGATGAGTGAAATCATACAGTACTTGTCTTTCTGACTGGTTTATTTCACTAAGAATAATGCTCTTCAGGTCCATCCATGCTGTTGCAAAGGGTAAGATGTCCTTCTTTTTTATGGCCAAGTAATAGTCTTGTGTTAACACACCACAGATTTTTAACCACATATCTATTGACAAACACTAGCACACAGTGGCAGCTATTATTACTGGAGGCCTAATATTGTACATCTCTCAGTAAATGCCTTACCTCAGTTGGTTCATTTCCACCCTCAACCCCTAAATTCTCTCTTTCAGCTGGACCTTTCTTCAGTCTTTGCTGAGTTAGCAGACACATGGATCCATGAGCTGGGGAAAGTAGAAATTTAAAAATGGCAGCAGAACTGAAATTATAACCAATGTCTGCCTAAATCAATGTTTTCTGCTATCTTTATTAAACCACTCTCAGACTTTAGGGATACTCCAACTTCTTCACTACATGAAGAATGAGAAGTAATTTGACTGATGCCTGAAGATTACAAAAATAGTTATGGATCCAGGTACCTTAAATCCTTTTGGGGTTCTTTTTATATTATGCCAAAGCTAGACTTTGGTTGATTGTTTGTAGATAACTATAAAAGCATGTCATATACACAAATTTAGCATTCTTAATGAAACCTCTAGTTGCATAAGAAAAAGATAAATGAGTTGCCTCCACAGAGGCCTTGCCTCCAATATTACATCATCAAGGTTAACTACTGCTGCTCCCATAAAAATCCTGGTGGCCTTCAGTTCTGGAGAACTTGGCTAGAAGTTGCTCTTGGCTCCTGGCTCCTGGCATCCCTCGTCTACACAGCTGGCTACCCTAGGGCCTGAGATATTAATTTCAGAAGGTTACAACCGATGTATTTATCTTAATATTTTTATTATGTCACAGAAAATAAAGGTTTGTAATTTTTGTATTAATCAAGATCACAAAACTAAACTGAGTCAAATTTAGTGTTTTTCTATCCTGTTTCTAAAATTATTATTGTAGAAGGGAACTAGAATTGTATTTAAAATATTCTATCCAGCATCTAAGTCCATCCAGAATATAAAATTCAATAACTTAAAAGATTTTTTCAAATTACATAATTCTAACCTTTGTTTGTCCTTACATATTTTTAGTATAAATATGATCTCAGGAGGGTAGGTATTTTTTATTTATTTAGAGGAAAAATTACTTTCTGATTTGTTATTTAAATAATTTTGAGAAAGCTGCTATCAAAATAATATTAAAACAAACAGAAATGATATTAAAATACTGACTTAGGCCTTCCAACTTAAAATGAAAAAGAAAAATAGAAACTGGCATGTGCTTGGAAACACTAATTACAGACTTGGGCCCCTGAATATTCCACAAAAAGCAACAGAACATTCTTTCTTTTAAACTATCAAAATAATGGCGTTAACAGACCATAGTCACAGTGAATAACTGGCATAACAAAAAAGTGGGAAGAAATTCCAATGCTAATGCCAAAATGCCAAGACAAAATGCAAAGAATTATGATAGTTCTTTAGTTGTCAAAGATTAATTTTCCAGTTCTTCTGGGAATAAGCATGGGAGTGCGTTACACTGGTGGAATGCCGTGCTTTGCCCCACCAAATGTGCTGCGAAGAGCAATTACAAAATCCTCAGTGGTAGTTATTCTTGAACGCTTGCTCTCAAATATCATTACTTACTAACTCAGAGTGAGGACACTGCTGTTAATTTTCTGATCCAAGAAAACTGCTGTGAAATCTCAGAATCTTGGCACTCAAATAGATGGCAGCAATAGGAAATCAAACAGAGACCCGCCCTTGTCCTTGTCAGTTAGAAGAGGCAGACGTCCCTGGCTGTCTTTGTGAAGATGGTGGAATGGTTTCCTTCACATCTGCTTTCTTGTATGCTGGGAAATTATACCTTCTGAGTCACTTATATCTTAAAAGTGTCCCTCTTGGATGTAAATAGCCCTGAACCCACCTTAAGCCAAATAGATTTAAATCTCCTGTACTGTGCTGATTCTGTTAGTAAATACATTGGCCTATATTTGAGGAAGATTTTGAGAAGTAGAGACTTAGTATGAAGTTATCTGTTGGCTGATGGCAGGAACAAGGGAGAGAGGGACTGGAGATAGCTTGGTGGAGGGTGGGGTGGGTAGCAAAGGTACTTACGATGCTTATTTTCCAGCTGTTTTAAATTGTTATTGGCTGATAAGTAACAGGAATGGCAAGTGTACAAACTAAGTTGTTGAGTTCAATTTTTATCAATTTACATGTCCCCAAAATGCATCTTTATGATGCTAATGAAAGCAGAAATATTCATCTAACAGATAATACTTGTATATCCTGACTTGAGTTCTGGACAAGAAAACAGACTAGATCTATACTGTGCTCACCTCTTCCATGATCATATCAACATTACAACTAAATTATAGAACAAGCACCTTTGAGAACCACCTGAAGACTAGTTAAACAGAACTTCTATAACTGAAGGTACACAGAAGAAGCCACGCTGAGACTGGTAAGAGGGGCAGATATGAAAAATGGGCTCGTCCCATATCCACATGCAGCAGTTAAGAATCAGAGGAATACTTTGGCTGTGGAAGTACCCACTGAGGAGGAAGGCTCCCAGCCCCAGACTGGATCCCCAGCCTGGAGTACTAGTGCAGGGAGGAAGAGCCCCACAATAGCTGGCTGTGAAAATCACCAGGGACTCAGTCCAGGTGAGATGGAGGACTGTTGTAGACCCAAGCATCATCTTAAAAGGCCTGAGCACAAATTCACTTGCTCACAAACAGTCACCCCAAACTTCAGAGAAGAGACAGCTGCTCAAAAAGCACCAGGGACATATGGGGAGGAAATGAATTATCTGGCTTCAGGATGAGGGCTGGAGGGGCAGCTTGCTCCAGCACTGAAGTGCCAGGAGACATTATTATTACTTTGTTGAACCCTAGTCACACAGCCTGCAGGCACAAGCAGGAGCCAAATCCAGTCTCCATCAGCCTTAGCAAACATCACTCTCACAGTACCCTGGTGATTCTCTGAGAACCCAGCCCATCCTGCCTGACAAGAACCTCTTTCAGAAGCTAATATAACAAGTGGCTGGCTTGGGCCCAAACTACTGACTTTCCTAAAAATCTATCAAAGTTCCACAAAACCAAAATAAGCAGTGGCTGGCCTCAGCATCCCCTATATCTCTTGCTAAGTGGCCCCAAGCTTGGTACTTGGGGCAGTGCACCTCGGTTCACAACATAATCACTCCCAGGTGTCTTCAGGCTTGGTATATGCAGCTAATACCTGCAGATCATTTTGTAGCTCCTATAAGGTGGCCTTGGGCTGGACACAGGCAGAGGCTGACCTTAGCCTGCATCAAAGCTCCTTCTAAGAGACCCCAGAACCAACATACCTGGTAGCCAGCTTCAGACCACATCAGAGTACCACACAATTAATGCCACAAATAACACACAAAAAGGATGGATTCAGCAGACACCAGAGCCATGCTACAGTGAATCCTGCCCCATGGGGTCAGCCCCTGCACAAAACTTGTCTACTTGAGTCATGGCCAGTCCTCACAGCCAGTCAGCCTGAGGGCCAGTCCCACCCACTGAGGTGCTGACAGCAATAAGGGCTCAACTACAATAGAAAGACACAGGCATCCCACACAAGAGACACACCTAGAGTACCTTCTCAGGTGACCAGAGAGATTGTACCATTCAGCCTACAGGACACTTACACATAAGGTAACTCTGCCCAGACTGGGAGACATATCATATTCATCTAATGCATTGAAACAAACACAGGGAGGAAGCCAAAATGAGGACAAAACAAAATATCTCCCAAATGAAAGAACAGGACAAAACTCTGGAAAAAAATTAAACAAAAATGGTGACTAGCAATCTACCAGATGCTGTGTTCAAAACTTTGGTTAGAAAGATGATTCATAAACTTAAAGGAACATAGATGATATCAGTGAGAATTTCAAAAGAGATAGAAAACATTAAAAAGGTGATAGAAAACATAAAACAATTAGAAATGAAGCATACAAAAATGAAATGAAGAGTACATTAGGTGGAATCAACAGCAGTTTAGAAGAATCATCAATTTGGAAACAAGGTAGTGAAAAACACCCAGTGAAAACAGCAGAAAGGAAAGAAAATCCCCCAAAACTGAGGATAGTTTAAGGGACCTTTGGGACAACATCAATGTGACAACATTCACATAAAGAGTCACTAGAAGGAGAAGAGAGAGAGCAAGGATTTGAAAACCTATTTGATGAAATAATGACTGAAAACTTCCCTAACCTGGTGAAGGAAATAGACACACAAGTTCTGGAAGCACTGAGTCTTAATCAAAAGGAATCCAAAGGGGCCCACACCAAGACATACCATTATTAATGCAAAAGGATAAAGAGAAAGAGAGAATCAAAATCAGCAAGAGAAAGATGGTTAGTTACCTACAAGGGAGTTCTCATAAGACTGTCAGCTGATTTCTCAACAGAAATTTTACAGGCCAGAAGGGATTGGCACAAAATATTCAAAGTGATGAAAAACAAGGACTTATGATCAAGAGTACTCTACTCAGCCAAACTATCATTTAGTATTGAAGGACAGATAAAGAGCTTCCCAGACAAGAAAAGCCTGAAGGAGTTCATCACCTTAAACCAGTATTACAAGAAAGTTAAAAGGCCTTTTTTAAGAAGAAAAACAATAAAAAATATGAATAAGAAAATACCACAAAGAAAAAGAATTTTCACTGACAAAGGCAAACACATAATAAAGGCAGTGGATCAACAAACACTAAAGCCAGTACACAGGTTAAAAGGAACAAGTAGGAAGATTTTATGTAATTTCAACAGTAAATTAAGGGATACACACAAATACACACATACAGAAGTAAAAAAATAATGACAAAAACGTAAATGTGGAGGGGATGAGTAAAAATGGTAGTGATTTTCGAATGAGTTCAAACTTAAGTGACATCAACTTAAAATAGAATGCTATAAACATAGTTTGGTGTACATAAAGCACATGGTAACATCTACAAACAATATACAAGAAATGAAGAAAATAATCCAAACACAGCATTGTAGAAAGTTACCAACATACAAGAGAAGAGACCAACACAATAAGAAAGAAACAGAGAAGAATGGTAAAAATCAGAAAATGATGAACAAAATCACAATAACTATATATCTATCAATAATTACTTAAATGTAAATGAATCAAATGCTCCAATTAACAGACCAATGGATAAAGAAGTGGTGCATATATACAATGGAATATTACTTGGCCATAAAAAGTAATGAAATCTTCCATTTGCAAACACACAGATGGATCTAGAGGGTATTTTGCTAAGTGAAATAAGTCAGACAGAGAAAGACAAATACCTATGAATTAACTTATATGTGGAATCTAAAAAACAAAATAAATGAACAAACAAAACAAATAAACTCATAGATATTGAGAATGAACTTATGTTTGTCAGATGGAAGAAGGTTTTGGGGACTGGGTGAAAAAGGTGAAGGGATGAAGAAATACAAATTGACAGTTACAGAACAGTCATAGGGATGCAAAGTACAGCACAGGGAATAGAGTCAATGGTATTGCAATAACTGTGTGGTGCCAAATGGGCATAAGACTTATCGAGGAGATCACTTTGTGAGTTATATAAATGTCTAACTACTATGCTGCATGCCTGAAACTAAATATTAAATATTATCTAATGAAAAATTAACTTAAAATAAATTAATTAAAAGTCAAAGTAAACAAATAATAACTATTTGCATCTCCCATGGGAATGCATTTTGTTTTGACAAGTGGAGCCAAACATCCATCAGAAAAGCATATATTATAGGTAGTTCTTGTGGGGGAATGATGGGTGTGTCCTTTTGTATTCTAATTTAATAATTAACAAACCACAGACTTAAGTCTAGTTCAGCAATGGGAATTTGGACAAATCATTTATCTTCTTTTTCATCTGTTCCCCTAGAGTTAACTATCTGTTTTGGAAGCAAAAGTTCTGCCTCAAGATATCCTAAGAAATACTTTTTACCAAATGTTTTGCCACAGTACAAGGACCACCAGGTCTCCAGGTTCAATACCTATTTGTTTGTTATTCACCTCCCACCTGCTATTTAATTGTCACATTTTTTATAATAGTGATTAACACAGAGGAACTCATTTCTGTAGCTAGCTGTTATAACAAAAGTACTTTGAAAATACTATTAAATACTCTTTAATAGTATTTAAGCCACTCTCATAACCAGAGATGAGCTGTTGAGGACTGGGGGCAGCTGCCATCAGCACCCTGCCCTTGAGGAAAGAGGGTGATGCAGAAGTCGGGCCCATTACCTGCACACATGTGCTGTTGAGAGTTGGGGAATTCAGTGACAAGGCTGTGCTTGAACCAAAAGGCTTTTTATTACTAAAGGGAATTAAGGAGAAAACAGTACTGAGAGAACATTGGCAGTCTCTTCCACAATAGACTTTAAGTCAACAAGCAGAGCCGAAACTTAGTATTTACAAGTATTTACAATATTGGAGAACCTTTGTCTTCTTCACATGGGCTCTTTGCTCTGCCCAACCTCTGTCCCTCAGTTTGATGTTCTCTTATTTGAGGTCATTTGAAAAAATTAGCCTTGGCAATAGAGACATATTCTTATAAACAATCTCTGCTACCAGTCAGTACATAAAAAGTACCACCCTTTGTCGGCAGAGGTTGTTTATTTGGATTTGTTCCTCCCATTTTATCTTGTGATATAAAATGTGATTTTTCAGTTCTTTAATGTTTCATGTAATGGGACTGTCAGTCAATTTTATATTACAAGCCATGGGCAAAAAGGCCTCTTCTTGTTTTCTTCCTTCTTTGTTTCCAGAAATGTTTTCTTCATCTGAGGGATATAGGAATATACCGAGTATGGCAAAAGTAGGTTTATAGTCCTGAGTCCTTAAGTTTATTCTTATATTATTAATTATGAATTACTGTATTATTTTCCATACATACAACTTTAAACCTACTTTTGCTCAGCCAAAATATATACATATATATACAGTATATATATATATATATAGTATATATATCAACAAAAAGAAGCATTTTAATTGAGGGTAGACTTAAAAGTAATCTATGCAACTTGGTAGAAGGGATAGAAGGGATATAAACTTTTAAAAACTTCTATGTTTTGGAGCAAAGGACCTGAATAGACACTTCTCCAAGGAGGACATACAGAGGGCCCAGAGACATATGAAAGGATGCTCAGCATCACTAGCCATCAGAGAGATGCAAATTAAAACCACAATGAGATACCACCTTATACCAGTCAGAATGGCCATCATTAACAAATCTACAAACAACAAATGCTGGCGAGGTTGTGGAGAAAAGGGAACCCTAGTGCACTGTTAGTGGGAATGCAGACTGGTGCAGTCACTGTGGAAAACGGTATGGAATATCCTAAGAAAACTAAACATGGAATTGCCTTTTGACATGGCAATTCCACTGCTGAAATCTTGAAAGACCAATCCAAAAGAACCTATGCACCCCAATGTTCATAGCTGCACAATTTATAATAGTCAAGTGCTGGAAGCTACCTAAACACCCACCAGTAAATGAATGGGGAAAAAAACCATGGTACATTTACATAATCAAATACTACACAGCAAAAAGAAAGAAAAATCTCCTACCTTTTGCGACAGCATGGATGGAACTAGAGAGCATTATGCTAAGTGAAATAAGCCAGGCAATGAAAGACAAATAGTATATGATCTCACCAATAAGTGGAAACTGATAAGCAAGCAAAATATAACGAGACACTGAATTAAAGAACAAGCTGACAATAACCAGAGGGGAGGGAGGAAGGGGTAATAGGGAAAAACAAGGGAAGAAGTTTCATCAAGGAACATGTATAAAGGACACATGGACAAAGCCGGAGGTGTAGGCTCAAGGGTGGGAGGTGGGGATGGGTGGGGTTGGGCGCCAAAGTGGGGTGAAAATGGAGACAACTGTACTTGAACAATGGTAAAAAAATAAAATAAAAATAAAAATTCTATGTTTTAATACAGATCCAAATCAAACCTGGGATGAGGGAGCCTTATATCACACTAGGAACTTATCTCTTTGCCTTTTCTCTGCATAGGTTGGACAAGTCTTGCCAACAAAATATATTTTCCAGTCTTCAGGCACAACAGTAATGGTTTCAACTGATGTAATAACATTTTTGGGGTTAAGGATCACCAGGTGAGCCAGACTGAGGCCATCCATCCATGAGGAATTGGCAGATGATGGCTAATGCGAGATGAATCAGAAACCCTGCTTTTTCCTTATTCTGAACCACTGTAAATGATTTTCATGAATCAAGGCAAGAATAAGTATTGCAGTGTGAAAGCTTCCAACTGAATCTCTGGTTATGGTCTGGAATAATGTCATTGCATTTGTTGGTGTGTGCCTCTCCTCTTCCACTGACATATGCTCCTTGTCTCTCCACTATACTACCAATCAGAGTCAAAGACCTTGGTAGTGACCTCAGTATTTTCCTTAATCTCTCTGAGTCTCCTTTTCATTATCTGTAAATAATAAGGGATAAAGCCCTTATTATGAGAGTTTCCATAATGATTTAAGGAGTTAAGTATTAGAGTGCTGAGCAAAGTCCCTGGCATTTAGCAATCAAAATAATAGTAGTCCTTTTTACCACTATTTTCCTGAGACCCAGCACAGAGCCTGGAACAGAAAGTGTCCAGTAAATGTACACGAAGTATGTGATTCCAACTGTGAACTCACAAAATGGTGGCCATCTCTTCTCTAGCCCTGCCACTCCCAGTAGACATTCAGTACATTTATTCTCTGTGTAAGTGTTTCTTGAGATTTCAAAATGGACAAGCCTGGTGTCTTTAATAATGAAGTTTAGAGTCTGATGAGGATCCACAGTCCGGATTTTTTTTTTTACAATTACTAAGTTTGCCCTGGCATGAATATTGTACTTTGTTTTCAGACATTTATGTGAATTCCTTCTTATCAGTGTTCTAGCACTAGCCTGAAGTTAATTGTTCCTCTGGCTTGCCTGTATGAATGGCTGGCATTCTAAAACACATTCTCCATAAGGGAAATCCAGGAAGTCACATATGAAAGAGAGTTGTTGAATTCTTGATTATAATACAGTATCTATCTTTCAAAAATTCTGTCTGTGGGAAATTGACCCAGGTGCATTTTCCTCGGGTGCTGGGTTAAGCTGCATCTCCATCTAGTGGTCATACAATGTGGTGGCCAGATGCAGAGTTTTAATGAGTATGTGTGAGTAGGTTTCATAAATTACAATGGAAGGAGTCACCTAGTCTACTTCTCTTACTTACGCATTAGAAAAATGAATCCAAAAAAGTGACCCAAACTTTATGTTACAAAATGTTAATTGTAGAACTGCCATCCCATTTTACTTGCTATTTCTCTCAACAGTGTGCAATGGGGAGATCATGGCTGAGGCTGAATGTGTGCATTTCCTTTTTCTTTTTGGAGCCATATAACCTACAGTGAACCTGAGTGTTATTTTTAAAATGGGGATGATATCGTGGTTGTAAGTATCAATTGAATGATAGGGAATGTGAAGACGCTTTATAAGCAATAAACTAAAAGAAATCTAAGTTAATATTTAAAAAAATTTGGTATGAAAACAGATGCATCTCTTTCAAAGCTGCAATTGCAGTTGAAAACCACTCATGCATTTATTTATAACTTACTTCCACCACCAGTAGCTCAGTTGCTTAGAATATCATCCTGATACACCAAGGTTGCGGATTCGATTTCGGACACATGTTAGAATCAACCAATGAATGCGTAAATAAGTAGAACAACAAACCAATGCCTCTCTGTGTCCCTCTTTCTCTCTCAAATCAATACATGGCTTACTTTGACAAATATGCATCAGGCATCTGCTTTGTAATCATTACAGGAAGGAAGAACACAAAGATTAAAAAACACACATGATACCTTTGAAAAAAGAAGTCTAATAATAAAGAAAGACATGAATATGTTCAATGTGTTGTGATAACAGATATTAGAGATGGATATCAACTTTAGTGCTGGCACATAAAAAAGTGTTTGATTTTGCCAAGTTAGGTGGAGAGGGGTTGCAGAGACAGAAGAAGTTCATATAGGAAAAAATACACTTGAATTATTCTCAGAGAAATACTAATGGTATGCCACAGAAATAGGTGCGGACATCAGGTAAGAGGAAATTCTAGACATGAAATACTAAAACTCTAAGAAGAACTAGCAAAAAAATATCCACCTATTGTTATAAAAATATTCCAGTTCTGCACACATGTCTTTCGAACTCATGACTGTCATTCATAAGGAATGACAAATTAATCTGGTTTGGAGCCAACATTTCATAACATAATAAAATTTGATATTTTATTTGCAGTTATGAAAACTAAGATCATTTTAAATTGTGGACTATCATATAACCTAAAGAATAAATAGAAAACAATGGGAATTGAATGGTTTCCTGAAATCTCGTGTAGACTAGTCATTCCATTGATTTATCTACTGCATATTTGGGAAGTAGTTCTGTGTTAACAACTGTTGGAGTTTTCTTCTATCTCCCTTTCATGACATGGAGTATTTTAAAATATATATAATAATGTCTTAGAAATCATCCTTTTTCTTTTCCAATCTCTTCTGGTCTTCCTTACCATCCTCTGACATTCAGAGAATTGCTTTTTAGACAGATTGATTGACAGCCATCTATCGACATTCATTCATTCTAAATAGTTCCCTTCTGGGCTATCTCAGTATAAAAGGTGTTCATTAGTCCTTCAGAACTTACCTGTAAAGACAAATCTGTCAAGAAGACATTTCCATGTACATCAAGAGTCCAAAATTACATTCTTTCAGGGTGTGTTTTCCTATTCTTGGGCATGTCAAGGAAAAAAAAAAACTTAAGCTTTCTAGTCAAATAAGGTAACAAAATAATAAAAAAAGAAAGAAATTTCCTTTGATTACAGGAATACAATTTTTCAAATTGCACAAAACATTGACTGTGTTTTAAAAATATGTTTGGGGATTCTCTCCTTCATTTGTTCATCACAAATATTACAATTTTGAAAAGAAATCGTGTCCTGACTTTCACCCTGCTTAGGTCACTCCTTCTGCCTTCAAGTGCCTGCCCCTCCCCTGACTTTGATTTTCACTCCTTCAATGGCAACAATGACTCTAGGCTAAGCCTGGAAATCTCATCCCCTGGGAACATTTCCTGACTTGCTTTGCTGGAACACAGGCACATTCCCTTTGCTCCCTTGGCACCTTGTTCTACTCACTGGGCAGTGGTGGCAGGCGCCGTCCCAGATAATTGTGCCTCTCTGTTCCATGCCCTTTGCAGTGACACTTTGAACCTCCTCCCATCAAGTCTAATTCCCCATCCCTTGAATCTGGATTCACCTTGTGACTTGCTCTGGCTAATAGAATTCAGAAGAGTTTTGGTTTGCCAGTTCCAAGATGGTACTCAGAAAGACTGAATTACTTGATATCAAAGACTGGTGAGATCCTGATAAAAAATACTAAATAATTTCTTAGTTTATCCAGCAGCTCCCTAGCTGGATAAATGGACCTACTCTCATCATGGTCCATTAAAAAGATGAGAAACTACAGATATGTTGAGATGTTTCGACACTGAAGAATTTTACAGACATAGACCAGTACAACTGTGTCCTGAGTCAAGTGACTTCAGACAGTGTCTTTGAGATCAAATGATTACCAAGTCTGATCCTGAGAAGGGGTTATTATCAAATATGTGTGACTGCAGAGGGCCAAACCAATGCAAACAAACTGTTTACATATTTATCCTGTGGGATTCTCTCAGTCTTAAAAAAACTTAATTGCTTTTTGACAACTGTCAGTGTTCATTACTTAACAGAAAAGATTATTGGGGAGCTTGGATTACTTTGAAGTGTTAGACTATTTAGTGACATAACTGTTCTTGGCAGAACTCTGAAAGAACACAAGTAGCAGCACCTCGAGGTGGCTGCTGTGTTGGAATCGAAGGCTTGAGATTGTCTCTTAATGATCATGCCATTCTGCCAAACCTCTGGGAAAACCAGGCATATAGTGTCCCAACAAGGAGAAACCACTCCATCTGAAAAAAATATCAATGATCACTAACATGTTTGGATCCCTAAATCAAAGCGTATGAAAGGCTTTCTTTGGGTTTTGTGGCCCCTACAGAAGATTTCACTGACTCCTCAGTTATCAGAGTAAAGCTGGGATGTTCAGGTTAAAGAAGGAAAAAGGCAAAGTAGAACTGGAGCTGAGTCCTACTTTTCTGTCAGCTCCCCTGAAGTTCCTGCCTTGTGCTTCATAGACTCTATGATGCCTTTCAGATGCTAACTTTCAGTCCAAGGAAGACTGTGGGCATGCTAATAGCTCTTACCATTTAGGATTGTTCTCAATGTCAGACATACTGTCCTCCTCCCATGTTAATCGTCCTGGCCTAAAAACCTTTTATCACAAAAAATTATGTGGGGTACCTTTTGAATTATAGCATAGCAATTCATATGCGTGTATACATAGCAATACTCAGATTCCAAATGGCAACAGTAGACACGGGAGCCTATGTAAATCCAGTAGGTAATATAGTAATTCATGTGTCCCTTCCTGCAAGCATCATACTCAGGAGAATAAAATTATTCCCAGGGAAGAAGTCAGGAAAATCTAGGACTTCAAAGAGACAGAATACATTTCTGAGAGTGAAAAGTGCCTGTAGTTCTGAAAGCAAAAGCCTGAGATGCCTCCCTCCATACCTATGGAGGTATATATCACCTACACTGCATTAGATCACTTTATACCCTCCAGTATATATGTTAAGAAATGTGTTGGTAGCTTGAAACAGATATTAGAAATATGAGCTATCTACCAAGGAAGAAATTTAATTCTCCCTCATATAAAATCATTCCAAGATGTAAAGTCCAGGGTTGCTAAGTTATCTCAGCAAAGTCTTTCTGCTTCACCATCTTATGTATATGGTTTCTATCTTCAAGGTCACCCCCCATCCAGTACAGCTACTGCGTGCCCAGACATGGCATCTATAGTCCAACATGGAAAGAAGGAAAAATAGAAAGGAATATCAGATTTTTCTTAGTAGCATGAAATTTTTTAAAGGTGCTTTCCTGAAAATCCTTACCGAAAACTTCAACCTAATACTGCTGGCCAGAATGTACTCACATATCTATATCTGGCTGGAAGGGAAGCTAGAAATGTTAAGAAATGTTAGCTGGGCACACATTATTGACTTAAATTAGTTTGGGGCTCAGAAATGAGGAAAGAATGGAAATTTGGGGAACAACCAGCCAAATTTGCTAGGGATATGAGAGAGGGAAGTGTCACAATGAGCTGAAAATGAACTGATCGAAATAATGATGGAAGAGGCCAGAAGGGTCAGGTTAGGCACTGAATCCTCCAATTTCCACTGAAGACTGGAACAATTCAGAAGTCATTAGCAGAATGCTTTATTTAGAAGTTCAAGATGCTTTCCAGCCAGCACTGAGCCATGGGTGTCTCTCGGGACAACTGGCACAAATGCTCTAAGTACAGGGGCCAGAGAAAACCTCATCACAAGAAGTGAAAATGTGAACTGGGACACCCCTTGGTCAATCCTGGGTTTGGCCCCCACTACGCACACACTGTGCGTGAGGAGGCAGTCAGACGTACCGAACCTTGAGGCTGAACATGCGCAACTTCTCCTGAGGCTCACAGTGCTGTTCATGCAAAGCAAGGATTATTGATGTTGTCTACAATGCATCCAACAACAAATGGTTCACACCAAGACCCTTGCAAAGAATTGCATCATACTTATCGACAGTACACCGCACCCACACAATTGCGAGTTCTGCTATGCACTGCTTCTGAGCCACAGGAAGGGATCAAGCTAACTCCTGAGGAAAAATAAATTTTAAACAAAAAATGATCAAACAAAATTCAGAATAAATATAAGGAAAGGAAAAAGAATGCCCAAATTAGCAGTCTTTTAGAGGAGTGGTTCCAGCAAGCAAGCTTCTTCATGCATCCTTCAAGACCAGGTCACTGTGGCCGTGCAGATGTGTACCGCTGGAGGGCAAGGAGCTGGGGTTCTATCTCAGGAAGATCAATGCCCAGAAAGACAAATAAATTATCCTCCTTCCTATCTTAGAACATGAAATAAAGGTATATATTGTTGGGAAAATATTAAGAAAGAAGTTTAAAATTTAGCACAAGAAAAGTAAAAATGAAACTGAATACTGAATATTACCTGATTTTGGTAATCTTTCTAGGAAGAGAGCTTTAGGTAAATGTATGTCAATATTTTGTGCCCAAATTGCAGAAATTTTCAATCAGGTCCAAACACTAGTTCTGTGCCTCTGTATCCAGTTGAAGAGTTTGTTCTCAGAGTCTTTACCTGGCCTGGAATGTGTTCACTGCAAAAAGAAGAGACAAGGGTGCACTATCTCTAATCCCTGGAACCAGAAATTCGGGAACTTGCAAAGACAGAATGTCACTTGTTAAAAGCAGTTTCTACTAGACATGTAGACACTTCCCCCTTGGCGCCTGTCTCTCCTAGAATATTCCCATAATGACACCAAAAATAATGCCGCTAGCTTTTCTTCTTAGTTTTACCATTCAAGAGGAGCCTGGTTTGCTCTTGATCTCCATTTCAAAGGGGGCGACAGAGGAATACTCTGTGGGCATCTTTTCCAGTGTTCACTTGGCTTTAAAAATGTGTTCTTGAAACTCAATTTTCCAGACTCTGACACCACAGACCACAATGGGCAATGCTACGACGTCAGGGCAAAGTGTCATGCTTACCAGGGGAGAACAGAGTATTCCTCTCCACTGGGAACTTCTCTGTCAGAGAAAAAGAACTGCTGGAGGAAACCCTGTCCCCTCCCCGTTCTAGAATGTAATGGGAGAGTTAAGGTGCTAGAGGAAGATAAATCAGATCAAGTTAAGGAACTTCACTAGAGTGGGGGCAGATTTTCATGTCTAGGATGATTTACAAGGAAAACTATTCTCATTAAGAGAGTTGAACAAGAACATACACAGCTTTCAGGGGAGAGCACAGGGGACTTTAACTGTAATGCACCAAGTAATTGTCAACCTGAGTAAAGTAGGGAGATGCGGTGTGATCTCTAAAGAGGTGCCATGTGCCTGCCTGTGGGCCAGGTTTCAAACCCCACTGCAGGAGCTCCAATCTGCAAGGCAGAGCAGGGAAAACTGAGACCAAAGGAATAAGGAAAACCAGCTCTGGGAGAGGGTTTTCCATCACAGCAATAATAGGTCTGGCGAAATAAGCAATGGATGAAAGGGGACTACCAGATGGTTCTGACAACCTCAGACAAGTCTGTCTAGCTTGACAACCACACGAGGTGTCCTGGTTATAAAAATTTCTAACTGAGCAGGTTATAATGGGAAATCATGTCTTAAGGCCTGGATGATAGATTAATCTTCACCTTCCATTGTCTTTGTGCATTGAGAGTAACATACTTACAATGTCACAGTGATCTTTTCTCCAGCCCTCTGAGGATAAACACCGTTAGTGGGCCGGAACAACCCCAGCATTCCTAACTGTTATCTTTTATCTGTATACCTCTATAAACCATGTATGTTATGTATTAACTATCCTGCACCCACCGATGTGAAAGGAAGATGTATCTTTCATTTTATTTTGTATACAATCTAGAGATTTTGTTGCTTTACTTTCTCTTCTCCTTTATTCTACCACCAATGGATTTCATGTAATCTTCCTTACATTTTCTCCTTTGAAACTAATGCATAAAATAAACTGCAGAACTACTATTCCTGAGATCATTTTCTCAATCCTTTGAGATTTTGCTTCTGGGTCTGGCCTTTGACTCTTGGCTCAAATAAGCTCTTTAAGCATTTCTTTGGATTTGGAATTTCTTTCCTTGACAGTAACTATTCTCAAAGAGAGCAGTTCAGTTTCCCTTATCTGACTCTTGGAGAACTTGTGGGGAAACACCACTCACACTAGCTTATATATCTTTGAGTGGGAAGATACTGCCCTGGAGAAACCAATCGAAGACCCTTCCTACTTTCACCAAAAGCCAAATATCTAGAAAACTACATGTTATTTTGCAGGGGTGCAATTTTTCCAGGACATATGGAGGAATACTATTTTGAGATACCTCACAATATGTTTGTTTTTTTCCTAGTAATTTATTTTCATGTTCCTCTCTTCTTTTCAGTGTGAAGTTGCACTCAGTGCATCTAGAGAAAAATGTGACCAGGGAGAATGCAGAGAGAGAGAAAGAGAGAGAGAATGGTGCCTTTCTAAAATAAAGACACCTAGCCTTTTTTTTCTCTCCTAGCATTGGGGGAGCACTTAGAAAATCTTTTCCCATAACGTAGAAGAGGGGGAAAGACAAAGAAGGTAGAAATAAGAGAAGTGAAGATTTGGGATTCTATTTACAGAAGCAGAAATAAAGGGGCCACACGGAAAAGAATAAAATGTGCCATGGAATAGAGCTATCCATGAAAGTGCTTTCAACCCAGAGGTTGTAGGAGAATTGAGCCAGCATGTGGCCAACTGCCCAGCCTCAGGTACAGTACAGACCACACACAGAGGCTGCCCTGCATCTATGCTAACCTTTCTTTCCCCTGTTTTTGGGCAAGTTCCTGTGCCCTGACATTGGTGAACATACACTGCATCCTGGGCAAGGCTGCAGCGTGGCCTCCTCCCTTATCTACCCACTTACTCACCCAGTCACATGTGATGCCCCACCTCCTTTCTCCTCTGAGCCTACGGTCCTCCCTTCCACCACATGGCCGTTCCCACTGTCCCAAACACTCCTCTCACCATCTCCAATTGCCCCCGCCACTATCACAACACACGATTAAGTTATGCTCATCCTTCAGATCTCAGCTGAAGCAGCACACCATTGGGGAAGCTCTTTTTGAACTCTGAAGAGCAGTTAGATTATTAAGTACATGCATATTTGAGCTATCAGTATGCTCAAGTAAAATATATATCCCAGATTGTAATTGTGCATAAGTCAGTATTGGTGTGATTATCTGATTAATGTCCTTCTGTTCTATTGGCAGTAAGCACATTGAGGACAGGGATCATATCTTCCTGCCAACTATTGTATTATCAACACTCCTCATAATGTGTGGCAAATACTAGGTGCCCAACAAATATTTTGTGAATAAGTCTATGAGTCCTCATTTAATACCATCTCTGGCATTGGTTTTACATACATGTAAACACACATGTAAATATATAAACTAAACAGGTCCATATGTATTAAATAAATGAATTTATAAATGACTTATATAAGATATTGTGAGGTACAATGAATGAACATGAATATTCCAGCTAGGCAGTTTAGGATTAACTGCATTTCTTCAACAAATTAACTAACTGAGTTTGAGTAAGTTACCTGAACTCTCTGAGCTTCAGTTTTTTCATCTGAGGAAAAGGGTAAGAATTTTGAATTTTGTTGTCAAATTTAAATGAGATAATGTATAACAACTTCCTAGTTCAGTGCTTAGCATGTAGTAATGATTGAACTTGTATGCCAGCCATGTTTTAAATCCAGATATAGAGCTCAGCTCAGTTGCATTCTACACAAACAGTTCTGGATACATGATAAGAATTTAGTGAATAGTGTAGGATAAACAAATGAATGAATTTAGAATGACTTGAGAATTGTATTGTGAACAATTTATCATTCCAGCATGCTAGAACAGTTTAGAATTCTGCCACTAGGTGTCGATAAATATACATTTTACAAAACAAGGCTTAGTATTCTTGGATCCTAATTTTGATGTTAAATTTTCTTGTGTAAGTAATATTAGGGCAGTACACCTATTTATAACCAAAATGAAATGCTCAGTCACTTATTCAAAAGTTTCCAACTATCTTGAAGTATATCAAATCAGTCAAATTTTTACACTCTTCCTTTTTCTCTTTTCTTTCTCCTCCCTTCCTTCCTCCCTCCCTCCCTCTTTTCTTCCTTCCCTTCCTCCCTCTCTCACTTTGCTCTTTCTTTCTTAACAGAGAACAAAGAACAAGGCTTTTACTGTAACCCTCAAGATAACTTTATAAGGAATGCACATACATAAACCAGGACACCAAGAATCCTATTGGAAAAGCAAACTTCCTACTACAGCTTAACTGACTTCGCCTTGCACCAACCCAAGTAACTGCTTAATGGCCATTTCATCTCTTTCATAGTGGTTCAACTTTCTTGACTTTTCCCGCAGTTCATCCATATTTCAGATTTCTCCTATTTAATCACTAGCATTTTTTTAAATGAACTACTTATTCTCTCCTGCTTGCTAGCCTGCTGATGTATGTGACCATCCCTCCCTGGCCACATATTTGCATTCGCAGACAGAGGAAGGACAGCTTATACAGTCAGGTGCACTTCACGTAGCACATCAGTCTCAGCTCAGGCTTTAATATACCATCCTTCTGATGGCTTACTAATTATACAAGCTGCGCTAGCTTGTGAAAGCTGGTGCCCCACGACGCCATATTTAGCACTGCCCTTGATCCCAGACACTGGAGCCTCTGGCCTGGCTTGCATTGCCAGCTGTAGCTGTCACGGTAAGGGAGACAAGGATGCATGGTGCATGGTCATCTATTACCTCCACTAACCATTTTTCTAGACCTTCCTCCAGGTATTCACAGCTCTGAATTTTTCTACCAAAACTGCCCTGAGATTGCTTCTGAGACTTGCATAAGCCCTCTGCCTGCATCCATTCTACTGAGAGCACCCAGGGTGAAGAGAGGGCAGGAGACACCTTACGATGTGGAACAGAGCCAGGTGTGGAATGAAAGAGAACAGAGCATGGGTCAGCGGTCCCCATTTGATCTCTTAGCTCTGTGCCCCAAAATGCAGAAGCAGGCCTGAATATCTTTGCATACGTTATACTCTACTATTTTACATATTAAATTATACTAACATTCATAGAAAATTTTCCCAAGGTGTCCCCCAGGAAGTCTTCTGCCTCTGAGGAGTCATAGCTACTGAACATATGGAGTGCCTAGAGCCAGTCAGGTGTAAACTTGAGTCTCAAATCTACCCTTGTCAAATCCACACTATCTGTGGGACTTTGACAAGATCCTTAAATGCTCTCAGCTTCAGTTTTTCCAACTGAAAAATGGATTTGGGGGAAGTTAATAAGATGATGTATTTGCGACAGAATCTTGAGTGATGTTGCCCACTGCCCTGGCATGCACTGCCAGGGCCTGAGGCTGAGGAGAAAGGGGTGTCATGTATTTCACGCTCAAAGGACAGAGCATTTAATGCACGTTGGGGCCAAACCCTCTCTGCTACCCCCATCATCACCCCAACCCTCTCCCTCAGTCATTGTCAGCAGAATCCTGGCCAAAGTATGAGAGAGACCTGAGAAATGCAAGAAGATGTAAAATATAGCAATTGAAAAATGCATCCACAGCAGAAAGGCAGTAGGAGAAACACTGGTAATGAAATCTGGAAAAGAACAGACCTGGTATTCTTAATGAGTCATAAAGTAAGTGGCTGCAATAGGCAAAATTTGCATTTAAACCATAATTATTTACAGTCTGTTGTACCCATAATGTAAGCTTTCCTGGTTCATCATGTTGGGCACATGCACTAAGAACAATGAGGTCCAGTTTGTAGCCCCCAAGGGAAGGTGAAGAGATCATCAACCAAATGGGGAGTGTCATGTAAAAAGATTGAACAAGCAGTGTTCGATCAGGAAGGAGAAAAGAAGTATAGAAACAACTCACTTCTTTTCTTCAAGTCAGAAAGTATGATTTTTCCTGTTGCCCATTCATTTAAAAAGACAACATCATCAGAGGAATTAAATTTCCAGAGTAGTGGTAGGATTTGGGCCAAGAGTATGCAACTGTTAACCAGAAGTATGCTCCAAACATCTAAAAGAACCTTTACCACTCTTCTGGGACTTTCCTTGAAACCATAAATTAAACTATATAATAAGCAAGTTATGTAAATTAGGAAGGTAGCTTACTGATCGGAATGTTTAAATGAAGCAAGACAGCCGATTCTAGTGGGAATGCTCCAGCTTTGTGTACAAATCCTGGCTCTTCCTATTAGCTGAGTGGTTTCAAGTGAGTCACTCAAACATTCTGGGCCTTAGTTCCTTCTTGGAAGAATCTCTGTCTGGTAGATGTGCTGAGAGTGTTAAAAGTAATTTCAGATGCAAAGGACCAAAAGTGTGTCCTGCAGAGTCCAAATGCTCCATTGATGCCAATTATTTCTGTCCCGGGAGCTTTGAACTTCTGCACTATGAATAAAATGCAGACAATCTGAATCCATTCAGAGAATCAATAATACCTGAAATGTTAATATCCCTTCATATTTAAGGAGTTCAAATTGCCACTTCTCAGACTTTTGAAAATTGCCATAAGTTTGCTCACATATTGAAAAACAGGGGCCTAGAAAAGTCAAGTTATTTATTTATTTATTTATTTATTTATTTCACAATAGTGAAGATTAAGAATCAAATCTAGCTCTATCTTGTTAGGCAAAGGTGGGTTCTTCTTTTCATTTGATTAATAAATAATTAAAGAGAATAAAAACTGCTTTGTCATAAATATCTTATTAAATTGATAAAATAGTTACTTTTTATTTAACCCAGAAGTCAATAAGTAAGCTTCCTGTTTATCTGGTAGAAGGTGGTATTGCCACACCACGATTCACTTTGCCAGCTGTGGCACCAGCCTCCAGTTGGTGAGATCATAGGTGTTCACAACTACCCCATCTCTGGAGAATTTATTTAAATCAGTACTGTCTGGTTTGAGAGGTTACATCTACCACACCCAACCCTTCTACAACCCACAGCTGCTGACAGACTGGCCAGGGATAAAAATGGCGGTGCATTTGCTCAACATGTAACCCACTGTGAGATACAATTTATGCTCCAGAGGTCCCCGGGATCAGACCAAAGTGTCTCCAGCTGAGACAATCCTTGCTTAGTTGCTCCTTCTGCCCTCACTTTTTCTCTGGGAGGTTGTCCCTCAATCAAATAGTTCCACTTCAATCCCTGCCTACATTTCTGTTCCTAAGAATCCTGATCTAAGACACTGAAGGAAGGACATTATTAATTTTAGTTCTGAAAAAAATCCTAAAGGAATAAAAATTAGGTTTCAATTATAATACAAAAGGGAAAGCATTTAAAACTTAGAGTTCTCAGACACTTTACAATCTTTTTGTCACTTGAAATTAGGCAAATTGAAAATGATTATGAATGGAATCTTATAATGTTGAATGCATTCCCATTGCATTTATCACAGGTCAATAATGGCACAGAAAGGAAATTTGCCATAAAAATAGCCCATTCATTTTCTCATTGTTATTGTAGTTTAAGAAAAAAACACTGTGTTTATCTCCCCCTCTTAAAGCTATCACCACCAACCTTTAAGGCACATGCTGCCCAAGTTTGAGGAGGGCACTGGGGGAATTCAATCAGTGAAGAGGCAAATAAAAGTGACAGAGATACCTTTCCCCTGCTGTATCCCATTTTATGGGGTTTTGGTGGTATACAGTGTATAGGATTTCAGAGCTCAAATAGTCTCTCTCTCTTTTTTTTGTAAGACTAAGCTCGAGTATTGCTTGAAATGCCATTCAAAGTCTTTAAGAATATTTGAGATCATTCCAAAGAGACATGGGATTTCAAAACTGTAAAGAATTAGAGAAATAAGAAAGAGAAATTAAGGTCTTAGCATACTACAATGCACGATTTCCAGTTTCTATGGTGTTTTGCCACTAAGTGAAAATATGTTTTTAAATATGCAAGTAAACATTTAGAATGGCTCCTTGCTAAATAGTGACTTGTTAACATACTATACTTGTCTACTTTCTCTTAACCAAAGTATTTTGCTACTGCAACTAGTATTCTTCTTAGATTCATCATCACATTTCTTTTCCAAATCCAGACAGATATGTGTATAAATAGGTTTAGAAGTTACCGGTGACCGTGGAAATCATGTCCAAGAAGAGTCTGCAACCCAGAACTCAGAAGAGCACATAGGGCTGAATAATAATTTTAGCCCCAACTGGTCACATGGAGCTTAATCGATACTTATGAAGGATAATTCAGGTGTTAGGAAGTATAGCCAAAGGAAGACTGACCACTCATTTGCATCTGCCCTTGGAAATAGCTGCATGCCTCTTCAGCATTCTCGACCATGCTCAGATAACATAAAGTGATAAAGGGAAAATCAGTAGGGGGAAAGGAAAATTGGTCAACCTGAAAGCAGGTTTTGCTGTTGGAGTATCTTCTTCCTTCTCTTGTTTTAGATAAGTAAGCCAACAAATATCTGCTATAGACATTGGGGGTCAAGGAAGTTTGTCTAAGCTGAGATGAACAAGTTACTTCTTTTTCAATTCGCTGAGTTACTTCTTTTTCAATAAGCTGAGTCCTACTTCAGCAGTGAAGAGATAATATTTTAATTCCTTAATATTTAAAAAGGTTGTGATAGAAGAAACCCTTTTGTAAACTAAATGATTTTGTATGATTTCTGGCGGAAAACATTTTATCAGATGACTGTCTTCAGACTCCGGATTTCCACCAGCCAAAAATTGTTTATCTTCTTGGAGAACTTTGGCAGGTTTTCTCTCTGTTAGAAAACATCAGTGAGACTTCAAAGCAATGGCTCAAAGTTATCTTCTGATTTATGAAATGATGATTTCCATCACTTATCAGAACAGGAAGTCCTTCCTGTGGAACTACAGTCCAAGTATGTAAATAGAATCGGGTAACTGCTGGTTATCATATTCATTGTAGGAAAAACTCTACCACAATATCCATGCCATAACGATAGGGGTTTTTAAAGCTGTGTAGGGTACAGGAGAATGCTTGATGAGTGTAAAATTTTGGACAATGGGAAACACAACCTTGTTTTCCTTAATATACATTCAGTGTCAAAGTTTTCCAAATGAGGGCATTAGCTACCACCCTAAAACATCTGTTGATTCCCCCCGCATTGTTCAGTTCCCCTCTCTCCCAATAACTGAGAGTCAAGAACTTCATGTCTCATTCTGATTGGGCCTCTGTCTCATTTATCTGAGCTTGAGAAAGTTACAGAATCCCTGTGGAATCATGGGCCAGGAAAACTCATAATAATAATAAAATAAAAAAATACATTTAAAAAGCCTAAAGGAGTCCATAACCCTGTCAAGTGACTATAATTCTCTCTTCATCTCTGGCCCACAATATTTTTCCTAATCTCCATGTCACTGAATTATTTGATAAGACCATTTTCTGTAAATGGAGTATTTCTTCCTCTCCATATACTACATTTTCAGTCATATGTTCCTCTGGATAATTTCTGATCACTTGTGTTGAATTTGGAAAGCCCCCTACTAACTAATCTTGGCAAACCATGTCATAGAACAGGGCATTTTTAATAAAACTTTTTGGCTGGATTTTTTGAATGTTTATTTTAAACATTTTGAATGACTTTATTTACAGATTACAGTTAAATGGGATCTTGTATGTAAAAACATTAATGCAATATTTGATTTATATAAAACTCATAATAAAAAAAGTAACCGTTATTATGTTTGGCACTACTACCCATAGTTTACATTTGTAAAACTTTTGTATTTTATGCTACTGTATTACATACTATCTCATTTACTCTTGTGAAGTAGGTACCAGTAGGACTCCTTTACTGTTGAAAAAATTAAGACTGAGTGGGTTACATACCTTTCTCAGACAAGGTCACAAGATAAAAGCAGCAAATCTCACATTCAAATTCAGCTTTTCTGATTTCCAAATCTGGTGACATTTTACCACACAATTTTCCTATGTGGCAACCTGTTTGTATTTTTCTGTGCACTTATTATGTCATAATACCCCATTTTCTTTTTCATGTCTATGAGTTCATCATGGCCTAAATATGGAGCCAATGTCTTTTTAGCCTACGGAGTTTTGAGGAACCTCAGGAGCTGATGTGTTGGAGACTTCATGTGTTGTTGTCAAAACCATGTTATGGTGTCCCTGTAGGAAGAGGACACTAGAAGTCACACAGGGACATTAGGTTATGCATGCAGAAGGAAGACCACGGGAATACACAGCAAGCCGAGGAGGAAGGCCTTAAAGAAACCAACACTCCCAACACCTTGATCTCATATTTCTAGACTTTATAACTGAGGAAATAAACCTCTGTTGTTTAAGTCACCCAGTCTGTGACCTTTTGTTTTGGAAGCTCTAGCAAACGAAGGCACTGTGTTCTTGAGGAGAAGTCCTAACTTGAACTCACACTGTTTTCTGGGTTATTCTTCCTGCTGACTCTCTGCCTGTGTGCCTAGATGGATCCCAGAGGCTCCCTCGCTTCACATGCCCAATGGCTTTTCCCACTGGCTTTATTCTGACTGGCTAGACCATCTGAACATGAGAACCCTAGAGATGTGAAATCATCTCTGACAACAGCCCTGATTTTTACTCTACTGCTGTCTTCAGAGGCAGTGATCGGTTTGTCAGCCCTTTGGTGAGAGATGTATACAGTTCCCCATTGGTCACCATTCATAATGCTAGCCTCCCTGACCTCCTCCGGAATTCTGAAAAAGCTCTGATGTTTTTCACCTCTAAATTGATTCAGTACATGCTCGCCTTGGATTTAATTGCTGTCTACTGCCACCTTCCCTTCTCCTGGCCAACCCTATCAATCCTTCAATTCTCTACTTAGAAATAACTTCTTTGAGAAGCTTTTCCTGACTGCACAAGAGTGAATTAGCCCCTTTTCATAGTCTTCCATACCACTCAGCATTTACATTTTATTATATTATAATTCAATGGCTCTGAAACTTGAGCATGCATCAGAGTCAAACACAGGGCTTGTTAAAAGAAAGACTGCTGAGCCCTGGCAGGTGTGGCTCATTTGTTTGGAGCCAGTTCCCATAAGTGTGAAAGGTTGAGGGTTTGATTCCCGATCAGGCCACATGGTTGGCTCCCAGTCAGAGGCAACCTATCAATGTTTCCTAACTCTCCCTTTCTCTTTCCCTCCCTTACCCCCTCTCTAAAATCAATAAGCATGCCCTTAGGTGAAGATAAATGAATAAATAACATAACATAACATAAAACGAAGACTGCTGGACCCCAACCCATAGTTTCTGATTTGGTACATTTGGGATGGGTTCAATAATTTGCATTTTTAACAAGTCCCCTGATAAAACAGATACCGTTTGTACTGAGACCACCTTTTGAGAACAATTTCTATAGGCAAATAGCCTATTTTCTTCCACTGACCTCTGTCATTTTACCATAAAAACTTGTCTTCTCTTTAAAGGTAAGGACTATGTCTTTCAAATCACTGTGTGCCCAAGACTGCATATAGTGCCAGGAGCATGATACTCAACAAATAATTGTTTAATATACTTTTTAAAATATGAGCATGCTCAAGAATATTCTATCATACCAAAGATAATTTAAAATACATAAACAAGAGAATCAGTATTCATTTAGAAAAGACTAAGTGTCTAAAACCATAATGTTGCTTATACTGCTTGATATATACACAAAACTGTTTTAGTGGCACTTTGGCTAGGCTCATTTTACCTCAGAGAAATGTAGAATGTAAAATAAGATGCGAAAATGAGGCATTAGGAAAACTGGTCATTATCTAATGAACACAGAAGGAGCCAGGAAGCAAACACAGAACAGAGGAGACTCCAAGACCCATGACCCCTCTTCTGGTAAAACTTCAGATCCCAAATCAGAATCCAGAACACAATAAGTAAGAGCCTAAGGTGTGTGCTCCCTCAAGCTGTGGCAGTCTCAGTCTGAAAGCATTGCATGCAGAAGCTGAAACAGCTACACTCCCTTCTGGCTCAGTTGCTTTGCAACAGTGAATTTACTGAAGCTCTAAAGCACCCTGAAGCCTCCATGCCTCCCTCCCAACGTCCAGTTCATGGTCCCATCAACCCATTATGGCAGGATCATCACACAGGGACCCAGCGGACACACATCATGGACTCAACTGCAACTACATAAGTATCAGTGCTTTGGGACTGCTGAGAAAGAAAGAAGGAGTGGTGGTTATTCAGCAGCTCCCCAGCTCTCTTCCCAACAATTTTCTTTGACTTTCATGAAATGGCAAGACAGTCAAGTAGAGAGCCCCATTTTGCTGACTAGCTCACTCACCATAAAGTGGTAGAGATATAAATCTCCATGGACTCAGAAGAGCAAAGCAACATCACATCTTGACAATCTGAGAGAGGTAGAAATGTTCTAACTCATGACCTGGTTGAGTAATCCTTAGCTATTCAAGAAAAGGTGACAGTCAGGTTCATGTCTCCAGCAAAATGTTGTTTCTGAATTCTGGTTCTCAGTGTCTGAAAATCTAATCCAACCTTCATGCTGGTATCAGAGTGCTATCAGTCTAACATTCACACTTTCCTCTTCAAAATTATTCGGTGTTATCCTTTGCCTATAGTGAGGATAAACATAGGACTCAGTTCAAGAACATTCCTGGTTTACACTTTCATTAGGGTAATTAATAATAACCTTTTTCTCTCACAAGTGTCCTGGGTTAAGCTATAGATGACTACCCCATGAATAGCTTGACATATGAGGCACTTTATGATCTGGCTCCACCTCAGAGTCTGGTTTCATTTTATGCCATTTTTATCCCCTGCCACAAGCCATGTCTAATTAATTGTTTTCTCTGAATGTTTCCCCTCAGTGCCTTTACACTCACAGTTCCCTCTGCCTGGATTGTCCTCTCTGTCCCCACTCAACTGAACCATGCCCTTACCAGACACCTACCTATCCCCAGGGCTTAGTTTAAAGGCTTCACAGTGTCCTCTCTGACTTAAGTTGTCCTGGGCAATGCCCCTAATGCACAGCAAACATGCTCATTAAAACACTTGATATCTTATTTTGTAAATGTCTCCACATTTACTTGTCTCCACACATTACTTATGTATTCCAGCCATAAGTAATTCTCAAGGATAACAGTTATGTCTTTTTGCCTTTACATGATATCTCAATGTTGAACGAGTGAATGAATGTAAAGAATAGATCTAAAAAGACCAAAGGTAAGTCAGAAATAATTTGGAAGGAATGTCCATTCTGAGCATTCTCCAAATCCCCCTTTCAGTCTCAGTGCCTAAACCAGGGGTGTCAAATTCATTTTCACCCGGGGGGCCACATCAGCTTCGAGGTTACCTTCAAAGGGCCAAATGTAATTTTAGGACTGTATAAATGTAACTATTCCTTCACAGGTAAGTGAGAGCTTGGCACTGCTGCTGAGTAGAAACAAGGTGCTGGGCTGGATAAAACAAGGTGGAGGGCCGGATTCAGCCCACAGGCCTTGTGTTTGCCACCTGTGGCCTAAACCAACATGGAGCAACACGGGCACTGGAGGTCTTTGTTTGGAATCATCATCACATCTGCATTTCTTTTGGGACAAGGCGTATCCTTCCTAATTGGGGAACATTCTGTGATCGCTTCCTTGCATGATCTTTGTAACTCACGATCTTTCTTTCTGCCTAAGTCAAATTTAACCTTACCAGGATATATACCAGTACTTTGGTGTACGTAGCTTTTTCTTCCCCCTAGAAATAACTGAAAGAAAAATTCCAACTAGGTGTTGGGGAAGACTCTCCGAGCAGTCTTGCTCTCCAGGTTGGATGAACTGCATTCGCTTTGGGCTGTGAGTATACTGTGTGGTGACGGCATAACTCATGACCCAAAGTCCAATTTGTGAACATACCATATGACCCCCGACACTGCTGGAAAATAATAGTTAAAGAAAGATCAAGTGCTAAGAGGGTAGTGCTAAAATGGATTCATTTGTGGTATTTGATTTCTCTTCCAGGTTCTTTAGTTTGAAGTGAATTCTATAAAATCTAACATGGGGTAAAAGGTTGGCAATCAACATAAATGAATATCTTACGTTTCATAGCCTTTAGCATGTGGAATGCCTACACCTTGTATACTTCTGTCAGAAAATACTTCTATGGTTTCCCATGTCATCCAATTGCCTTTTGATAATGATGACTGCATATAAAGCCAAATTTTCAGAAAGACTGGGATGATTTTAATGAAGGAGATTTAGTCCCAAAGGTTAATGGGGTTGTCCATTGTGTATAAAGTAATGCCTTTCTATGGTGACAAAGTGATACTCAATAGCTTTCAAGCCCCCTCATCCATCATCAGTTTGGATTATATTTTGCTTTTGATGTAAAGTTTAAAAAGAGTCTCATGAGCCACAGAGCATCATGACTCCCTTTCCCGTGCTAGCCCCAGTGGCACAGGTCAGCCAGCATCTGGGCACTGCAGCTGCGAGGTTTGGGAAATGCCTGTGCAAATGCCTCTTTTCAGGGGAAATGTGACGGACAGCACACGTGCTCATTAGAAGGATGCACTCTGGCTTCACAGGCACTGGTCACAGTGTGATGGGTCTTATAAAGTATTCAATCATGTATCTTATTAATTTAATCAAAGGAAGCATAGCACTGACATTTTAGTAAGTAAATGAAGGAGCAAAACAGGACCTTGCCAAGGACTTTAGTACTCATACCCAAATGAAAAACAGATTGGTTAACAGAAGGCCTTTCCAAGACAAATATATGTCATTATGCGTCAAGACAAACTACAGTTGTCCTAGTTTTAATGACTCCATGGAAGGACAAAGAGATGTTCCAGCCAAAATAAAAAGAAAAAATAGTTAAGTGATTTCACAGCATTTTTCCAATTTGGGACCTTGTGTTTGAAATGGGCATTTAAAAGCATTCTTTTGTAGGTCTGTCAGTAGTAACCAAGAAATCATCCTCACTTAAAAATTATAGAGACTTTCAAAATGCATGAAAGGGTCAGCTGTAAATAAGACCGCTTACGCATGCAGCTATGATGAAGGCTCTTCATGGTGCCTCTTTACACTTTTGCTTTCTGTTCACTTACTCTGGGCATATTTTAAAAAGGAAAAGGGACCTTACTTCAGAGCTCGATATCTTTTGGATTTGTAAAATAAATAATTATGCGACTGACACCCAGCCATACCTCCTTCTGAATTGTTTACATCTTATAATAGAATGGATCTTCACATAATTAATGATTTTGAATGCCAATAAAAAAGAATATTTAACTGGTATTTATGGATTCCCTTGACTTGCTAAAATAAAATGGTTTACTTATATATATCGCTTCAAAATTCTTTGCACTTTTTTGCCCTACCTGTTTTTTCTCACCTTCTTTATATATGCTCTTCCAATATTTTCCCTTACTATAAAAGTCATAAAGATAAGCTTTGTTTTATTAAAAACCCAAGGAATATTGGAATTTTGTTGTGTTATTCTGAAGTCTGTTACTACACTTTCCAGTATTCACTTCTGAAAATATAATTGAGTTTATACTTACAATATAATATAAATACAATTATTTTCTCATTTGGTAAATATATTTTAGAGTAAACATTAATAATATATAATACATCTTTTAATAGAAGCCAGAACACTTAAGGCAATACAAATTCCAATTACATGTCTAATTTTTTAATCTTCATATTTCATTTCTCAGATTAGCCATATTTTCATTTTTTTATTGCATAGCTTTAAAAATGTTGACATCTATTTGTTTTTGAAAGTATTGTTAAAATAAAATCTTTATTTTCCCTGCAGCATTTACCTTGTTCTAGTTAAAAGTTTCATTTAGATGGTTTGTTTTAAAATTGTTGTTTTAATTTGTAGGCTTCACTAGAACCTGTACACTAAAATGTAGAAATAGTGCTCACTTCGGCAGCACATATACTAAAGCTGGAATGATACAGAGAAGATTAGCAGGGCTCCTGCGCAAGGATGACACGCCAATTCGTGAAGCGTTCCATATTTTTTACAGGAACAAATATAGAGGACACATGGACAAAACTAGGGGGGTTGGAAATGGGAGGGATGGGTGGGTGGGTTGGAATGGGAATAAAGGGTAGAAACTGTACTGAATAAACTAAAATAAAAAATAAAAATAACAAAAATAAAATGTAGAAATATTAGTTGTCCTTGCACAGTTACACTTCAACTTAAATATTTCTCCAAACTCGCCTTTATCTCAACTTTGGATTCTCATGTCATTAAAATTTTTGATGTCCTACAAGGTCCTCAAAATTTTCTATAAAGGTACTTTTCTTTACCTGCTACTAATCTACTAAATTACACATATGATTCTACTCTTTTTCTCATTTTTAAGCTTTTCATGTTAACATTGCACAAATCATCCGCTCACCAGTAAATCAATTGCTGGTGAGGAAATTTTTTAAAAGGTCAAGGGACATGTGACAGGCAAATATTAAGCCTATTAAGGTGAAATTGTGAAGCCTAGTGTATTTATACAGACTGACTTTGTGCACAGTGGGCTCAACAAAGCTCACAGAGGTCACACCGGAGAGTTTCCCTGGAGCCATACATTTGTCAGATTAAAAGGATGACAATGCAGGAACATAATGGGTGCACTCTGGGCACATTGAGAACCTTCCACTCGGTTGTGTTCAGAGGCACAGTAGCACAGAGACATACAAATACACACACCTGGTAATGAATACTTATTTAAAAAGCTGTCATATTTTCAATTTAACCTAAACAGAGGAAGAAAAAAGGAATCCTATATTCACTCTTCGATCTGCAAGTTTGGAAGATGGGGGAGGAACATTTGGGGGAGTTGGATAGGTTTTGGCCTATCCAACTGAGTATACACAGAGGGAGAATTAAAACAAAATTGGAAAACACTGTATCTATGAGGTGAAAAGAAAGCTGGAGATGCCAGAGGTACCCATGGCAAATTGGCCCACTTCACAGTTTTGCCGAAAACACAGGAAACTCTGCTATTCTGTTAGCAGAAGTGTTAGACCTCAGTTCTTGAATTCAGCAAATAAAAAATTCGGAACTAAGTACTCTAGCACAAGAAGTTTATTTAGCCTTTTAGAAAGAAAGTCACAGAGGCAGAAGAAGTGAGCCAGCAGGGTTGTGTGGACTCAGGAAACAAGTTGCAGAAGTAAAAAAAGGGCCCTTGGAGCTTAGGAGAAAGAAAGCAGAGGAAACTCGCCTAGGGAAAGAAGTGAGAAAAGCATGGGCACCTTCTAAAGAGAGAGTGCCAAAGGAACCGATGGACAGGGAGAGAATCAGGGAGAGGGAGAGAGAGGAGAGAGTGCACTGGGTCCTTTGTGTGAAGGGTTTTGTTTTTGTTTTTGTTTTTTTATCTGTTTTCTAAAGGCAGAAATTTTAGGGGAGGTCTCAGGGGAGGATCTCAATAAAATATTCATCAGCTTGCCAGGGTGTCCTTTCAGGGTCATGGTCTCTACTGATTGGGTGGCACTAGGGCAGGGGGTCATTGGCCATGGAAACCGGTCCTGTCCCAGCCACGACATCACTTCATCTGGTTTTGCTGCTTTCCTGGGACTAGAGCTGAAACACAACTGAGGGCTAGATGTTATCTCTAGTTTGACCAAAACTCTATCTGTGTGGTCAACAGACCAAAGGTTTTGTTTTCCTGAGATTATTTGATACCAATCAAAACCTCATAGTCCTGGAGACTTAGTGCTTAAAGGCCTGTTAGTTGGGCGAGGGAGAAGGAGACTGGTCCATCAAGGTGCTGGACCAGGCCAGTTGGAATGGACTGTCTGTCTCAGTTTCCCTGTTCCACTTGCCAAGGAACTTTCCTGCCTTCTTACTATCCTGCATCAATTCTGAGAAAATATCTACTTCATTATAGGAGAAGTTAACTTGGCCTATTATAATTGTGTTTGGTTTATTGGCATTTATAGGTATCAGTGGTAACACCCAGTTATTTCAGCTATTTCACAATTAATATTAGCACAATCATCTATCTGTTAGTAAACATGTATTTTTTACAAGTACTATCATAGGTCACTCACTATTTCTTTACCCTTACATATCTTTATCTCTTTAGGCATCTTCACCCTTTCCCTTTTCTGGCCACCACACCCATGGAGGTGTAGCTAAATGCAGATTTGAATATTTATCCTCTTACAAGTGTCTCAGTATGCACAGAAAACAAAATGTATACCATGCAGGTCAAAGACTAACTGAATGCTAAGTAGAAAGGTGAAGATACAAAAGGAGTAGAAGGCATTTTTATTTTACTATTTTATTTTATTTTATTTTATTTTATTTTATTTTATTTTATTTTATTTTATTTTATTTTATTTTATTTTATTTTATTTTATTTTATTTTATTTTATTTTATTTATTGTTGCCTTAAAGAAGTTTAAGTACAAAAACATAAAAAGAACTGAAAGTAAACATGAGTCTATAATTATTATTATGTATTATTTTTTAAACCAACAAGCAAAAAACTACTGAATTGCTCAGATGACCAAGTTAGGAGTAAAAACACCTAGCACAAGGAAGTGAGAAAATAAAATGCAGGTCTTGAACAGAAAAGTTACAATGGGTTAATTTCTGCTGGGGTTTAACATGTTATGCCCCAGCAAACAAATAAGAATCACACTGGGTCTCAATTTATCCGATTCCTTTAATTTACTAAGACTGCGTATTAAACTAAATTGTTAGCAGCTGGTTGTCTACAAAAACCCCAGCTAAACTGGGAGCTATTGTATAGCTGCCTTCTTAAAACCTGTCCCAGTGTACACCAAATTGATGTTAGAAAGAAAAGGACAAGTCTTCCCAAAGTGCTTTATTCCAGTTTAATTTTAGCTATTCACATTCATCCGCAGAAATCCAGGGGACATTTCCCGTGAACACTGTATGCTGTACTGCTTAAGGTAAGAAAGCTTCTCCCCAAACTTCTTTGTGATCCCTTTGTTCTTGTGGAATTGTTTGTGAATTCCTGGACCAATGTCCACTATATACCTGGCCATTCTTCCTCACAGAAGATAAGAGCAAACCACTTCTGCAATCCCAGGCTTGGATCTTAAACCTCCTTTTTCTTCTTGAAGACTTCCAGTTTTCTCATCATGTCCATGATCCAGATTCCCTGTTAGCATATGTTTAAATGTCACCCTGATGGCTTGCAAATAAAGTACAAAGGACTTTTCTTAAAATAAGCCAACAGTTCTGGCTGGGTAGCTTAGTTGATTAGAGTGTCCTCCTGACATGTTAAGGCTGTGGGTTAGACCCGAGGTCAGGGCACATATAAAAATCAACCAATGAATGCATGAATAAGTGGAACAACAAATTGATGTTTCTCTCTCTCTTTCTAAAATCAATAATTAAAATAAAAAACAAACAACAAATTAGATCACAGTCCAAGCTTGAGTAATAAATATTGACAAAAATCTACAACCTGAAACATATTTTAAGAATTAGACAAAGATTTGTTCCTCTTTTTCTTTTCTTTTCAGGAAGAGGTCTGTCTTCCTGTTGGTAAATTTGCTTTCTGTTATAAAACTTTGGTTCAGCTTGGCTCTGCCTCCTTTGTGCTCGGTTCAATAGATGAGTGATGGAAAATCAAAGTTTAGGGCATGACTTTTCCCATTTGACAATTTTCATTTCCTGATAATATTGGATAATTAACAAATTGTGTGTTGTAATCTTTTGTCACTTCAAGTGCATTTGGGAAAAATACTTCTTGTGCCCATTGAGTAATGGCTCAAATGAAAAAGCATGCTCAAAAGAATGCTTTATCTCCACACATAAAACATGCTGAATATTTATGATTTTAATTGCTACACACCATGTGTGTACTCATTTGTACAATTCCATACATCTTTAAAGGGCAAGAGGAAAGGATGGCTTTATGACTTTGTAATTCATGAGCAAGTTGTTGAAAATTTCTGTTTACTCAAGACAAAAATCTATTTAAAGTTATTGGGAAAAAACACCTAGTATTCTTCATGTAGTAACTGGCATGTTTGTGTGTTTGTGAAACATTAATAGCCACATACTATCGTACATTTCTTTTGGGTAAAAAAGGAAATATTAATTATTTCTTAGACTTGCCTGCCTTTTAACTAAATGGATAACTTGAAACTGGGAGATATGGCTTTGTTTCTAAGTTCGTTGTTTAGGAAAAGCACAGGCTAATGCAACGTGTATGAGGAATTAAAGGAAAAATGCCAAACATGCTGTGACATGCAAAACGTATTTGGCTGTTTGTTTTAACTATGCTGCTTTCATTCTCCAGTCTACCTCCTCCTAGACCAAGTGTTTTTGTGAGTGAAGCTAAAAATAGCCAGCCAACCCTAACAACTAGCTTCTGATTGGCTTAGTGCAAGATCTACTCAGCCAATGACAGCTTCTGGGAACAAAAGCAATTCTTTTGTGTGAGAGATGCTCAACCCATGTCAAAACAGCTTCAGGCTGTAGAAATGATTTTGGTTGAGATTTAACAAGGTAATAATGCATTTCAGCCCTCTGAAAGGTAGAACAAAGCGGGTAGTGAAATCTACAAAGCACATGGAGCTCTCAGGCTTTCATGGTATGAATCATCCTAGTGCCTGAGCTACACACATTTGCAAACCCAGAAAAGCAAGCGTGCTAAGATTTTTTCCTTTCTGAGATTTTACCTTGTTTCCCAAGCATTTCCTCTGACCGAGGAACTAACTATGAAAGAAGTTATGTTCTGACTATGCACAAGTTTGTTATTATGCTGATTTGCTAATGAACAGAAAGCAACTTGTCTAAGATTCCTGGTTCTTTTAATTCTCACAAAAAGAAAACAAAGATTTATGTGCCTTAGGTAGTAGATAGTGAGGCTTCCAAAACTTTGAACTTTGGATTTTGGGAATCAAAAACAGCCCCTGTTTTCAAAGTAAAAGCAGTTCTTGTTTAATGCTGTGATAGCTCTAAAAACAAAATAAAGCGGGACCTAATTGCAGTTCCAAAAAGGCATTGAGGTGTTTTTTTTTTTTTTTTTTTTTTTTTTTTGGCCATTGGTAGATTTCAGCCACAGTAAAGGCATTAAGCCTCTAGGGGTCGCTGTTGCACAGCTAAGGAACCTCTTCAGTAGGTCTTTAATCTTAAAATAAAGGAAAAAGTATTTGGTAGGTGCCCTCCAGGTAGGACAAAAGGGAGCAGGAGAATCAGTGTTAGAAACCCTTAAGCAAGGTTTATGGTCAATCACTATGAGACAAAGCATCCCATAACAACACAGATTATTTCACTTGCCACTGAAATGCTGTGCAGGACAAGGTGCTGTTACAGTAACCACTGAAAATGTTACATAACACATAGGAGCTCATAAAGCTATTTTATGACTTTAAATTCACTTTATCAGACCGGTGATCATTCAAAGGCAGTGTGACATTTCATAGGCTCCAGGATTTTAGGAAAGGCACAAGGGTACACACTTTAACCTCTGTACAGGTTACCAAGTCTGGAACACTCTTGTCAAAGAAATATAGATAAATATGTAATTTACATGTTTTCTTTTCAGAAGCTACACATTCAACACATTGTCTTGAATTTAGTTTTTATGATAAATGATTAGTAAAGGAAACCTTAAGCACCATTTTTGTTAAGAAATAATAAACCTAAGAAAATCAAACACCTCAGTACAATAGAGTCTCACTTTTATTATGTGATCAGGTGTAATCAAGGAGCAATATTTCTTTAACAGTTACCTGTTTAAGGAAATGTAGAGTCTGTCATAAAATACGGCATTTGCTAATTATTGGTCCCAACTGCATTTATGAGCCTGTAATAAAACTTTTGTCATAAAACATAGATTGAGTGGGGGAAGGAGAATTAGTTAGAGGAGTATCATATTCACCTAACAAATAAACAGAATGGGAACAGCCTCGTTTTTTTCTTGTACTGAGTTTATAATAGTTTCCTTTGGTGAAAGAAAAAGAAAAAGAAAATCCACCTAGGAATTAAATTACTAAACAACTAAATCTCCAGAGGATTGTGTATATGTAGGTTCCAATATGCAATGTTTAGAAAGAATGTGGGTTCTCTTCCCTTAAAGTACTTTTGTGAGTTTTATAGTCTTGATTTGATCATGTTGGCCCAGAGCCAATTAAAGGAATTCATCACCAACTGTGTATCTACAACCCTTGGAGGGAGTGTCCAGGGTTAGTGTAGACATCAGATGGGTGGTTGCAGTGGAGAGGCCTTGAGCTGCGAGAGCAGTTGTGTGTTATCTCCCAGCGCCTGTCAGCTGCTGAATTGCTTAAGCCCCAGCCCTGACAGCTGCCCCTTTGCCACCCTCAGGGTGTGTGGTAAGAGCAGAAGAGATGGGATGAAGAAAAACAAAACAAAACAAAAAAACTCTTCTATCTTTTGGTGCAACTCTGAAGCTGGAGTCAAAAGCATATAGGAAGCTACTGGCCTCACCTTCCTAAAGACCTAAAGTGTCCTTCACAGGAAATGAAAGTTGCTTTCTTTTCATAACTTGTTGTAATAGAAAGCCTTATATGAATGTCTGCATAAACTGCATGTTTTTAAAAAATATTATTGTCCCATTTTCTCCTTGTTTCCCTTCCATTTTGTCTCCAGGGGGTAACAGGCTCTATTCTTCAGGTTCATGTCTTCAGAGAGGCATGTGATACGGCAAGAAGCAGGAGACTGAAAGGTTTCCTGGCTTTAGTTTCTAGGTCTACATCAATGTTGTAGAAGAGGGTCACATTGACTATGGACCACAAGTAGTGAGACCATAGCCTTGGTTCCCTAGATGAATGCTGGAGCAACAGGGATACTCCAGAGTTCAATATTCAATACCATAAGCCCAGAGAAGCAAGGTGGATACAGTGAGAGGTTACCACACCCAGGCTCCCAATCCTCCAAAATTCCCACTTGAGAATGTTAAACAAGCCCTGAGACGTACTGCATCTCAAGGAGGTCTCTTGTTTATTGAGAAAATCAGAAGTGACCATGTTAACCAGGATATGATAGCCTCTTCCCTGTGTTTGGGAAAATTTAATACTCCCAGTTTGTGGCACTATTTTAAGAAAGCTAGAGGAATCCTTGACAATATGGTGGAATTGAGTCATAGAGTTAAAAGTAGATTAATTTAAGAGAAGATTTCTGGCCAAGATGGAGGTATAGGTAGATACACTGTGCTTCCTGACACAACCAAAATAAGGACAATGACAAACTTAAAAACAAAAAATAACCAGAACCACTAGAAAACTGAACTCTATGGAAGTCCAACAACCAAGGAGTTAAAGAAAAAACATTCATCCAGGCTGGAAGGAGGGGCAAAGACAGGCAGCCACTGTGGAGAGAACAGGAGACAAGGCAGTGGCTGGCAGACAGGCAATCCCACATTTGTGTGCAGATAAACCATGAGGAACAACTGGGGAGCAAGACAGACTGCACAACCCAGGGTTCCAGCACAGGGAAATAAGCCTCAAAGCCTCTGACAGTAAAAACCTGTGGGGGTTGTGGCAGCAGGAGAAAGTCCTAGCCTCACAGGAGAGTCCATTGGAGAGATCCATGGGGTCCTAGACATACACAAGCCCCCCCACCCAAGAATCAGTAACAGAAGGGCCCAATTTGCTTGTGGGTAGCAAGGGGAAGTGACCTAAAGTGGGGCAAGAGCTGAGCAAGCAGCATTGTTTCCTCTCTGACCCCTCATGCATACACAGTGCCAAAACTCAGCAAAGTGGGGCACACTGAGACAAATAAAAATATGGGCCAAATGAAAGAACAGATTGCAACTACATAAAAAGAACTAAGAAATGAGGAGGTAGCCAACCTATTAAATGCAGTGTTCAAAACACTGGTTATCAGGATGCTCACAGAAATTATTGAGTATGGTCACAAAACAGAGGAAGAAGTTCAGGCTATGCAAAGTGAAATAAAGAGAAATATATAGGGAACCAACAGTGAAGGGAAGAAAACAGGGACTCAAATCAACGATTTGGAGTAGAAGGAAGAAGTAAATTTTCAATCAGAACAGAAAGATGAAACAAGAATTTAAAAAAATGAAAGGCTGAGGAACCTCTGGGACAACTTTAAACGTTCCAGTATCTGAATCATAGGGGTGCCAGAAGGAGAAGAGGAAGAGCAAGAATCTGAAAACTTATTTGAAAAAATAGTGAAGGAAAACTTCCCCAATCTGGTGAAGGAAATAGACTTCCAGGAAGTCCAAGAAGCTCAGGGAGTCCCAAAGAAGTTGGACCCAAGGAAGCACACACCAAGGCACATCATAATTACATTACCCAAGATTAAAGATAAGGAGAGAATCTTAAAAGCAGCAAGAGAAAAGGAGACAGTTGCCTACAAAGGAGTTCCCCTAAGACTATCAGCTGATTTCTCAAAAGAAACCTTGCAGGCAAGAAGGGGCTGCAAAGTATTCCAAGTCATGAAAGACAAGGACCTACATCCCAGATTGCTCTATCCAGCAAAGCTTTCATTTAGAATGGAAGGGCAGTGCTTCCCAGATAAGGTAAAG
>CM052539.1:76124288-76150949 GCA_028533065.1 Trachops cirrhosus
GAAATGTCCGTTTAGTAACCTCCTGTGCCCTGGGATCTAACCAGTTCCTTTTGCCCTTGAGCTAGGTTCCTATTCTCTCATGGTCTAAGTTTTCCTCGCTCCCTACATTATTCTGCAGTAGTCTCCTTACCATCTGGTCTTTCAATATCTGCTACAATTTTGATTTCCTATTTTCATGTATGCTGCGATGTCCTCTGTAGTATGGCAAGGTTTTCCTGCCATTTGAAGAGGGAGGTGGCGTGTGCTCCCTCCTACCACGCCGCCATCTTCCCCTCTAAATACACAATTTTTATAAATAAATTTCATTTTGGGGGGTCTCCTATATACATATCTTTAATTAATCATGATTTTTCTCATGGTATCTAAAAAATCTTTGCCTAAGAGAACTTTCATAGTTTTATATTTTACGCTTAGGTCTATAATCCATTTTGTGTTAATTTTTGTATATGTTGCAAGTTATGGATAAACAATGCATATGGATATCTTTTTACATATGGATATCTATTATTTTAGCACCATTTGTTGAAAAAATTATTCTTTCTCCACTGAATTACTTTTGGACTTTGGTCAAAAATCAGCTGATAATATATGGGTGGGTTCATCTCTAAACTCTATTCCATTCTGTTGATCTAATATTTAATTTTATGCAGACTCCACATTGTCTTGATGACTGCTGATTTATGTCTTAATGGCAGACCATGTAAATTCTTCTAAGTTATTACTGTTTTTCTCTCCAAGTACAGGTCTTTTATTCTATTTTATTCTTTTTTATTGTTGTTCAGTTACAGTCATCCCACCTTTTCCCCCATTGCTCTCCCCTACTCTGTTCCCCCTACTCCCACAGTCAGTCTCCCCATTGGCCATGCCAGTGAGTCCTCTATTCATGTTCCTTTGTTTGCCCCTTCCCCTTCTTTCCCCCATTATCCCTTTTCTCCCCTCTATTCACTCTTTTACAAATATATTTTTTAAAACCTGTTCTTGATATTTTTTCATTTTTATATGACTTTCAGGATTATCTTATGGTTATGCTGGCTTCACAGAATGTGTTATGAAGTATTTCTTCCTCTTCAATTGTCTTAAGTATTTTTTTAAGTATTGGTATTATCACTTCTTTCATAAATGTTTGGTAGAATTCATAAATAAAGCCAGCTGGGAATGGAGTTCACTTTGGATCTGGAGGATGGTTGATCAAGAAGTGAGAGAATTCACTGATTTGGAGATGCTCTTTGAAGACAAGAGATAGGTACCTATTACAGGTATTGGCTTACCTTCTGAGTTCCAGTCACCTCAGATGTCCAGGGTTTATAAAATGCCTAATCCATAAGCATTACTTCCTAAAGAATGAAACATCCAATCAATGGGCCTACTTCATAGCAAAGAAGATACAGGAATGGGCTGCATCATATACTGGACTATCCAAAAGAAAATAACTCATAAAAAGCTGGAACATGCTTCTAAAGACACAACTAAAGCATCAGAGCAGAGAAAAAAATTGGAAAGGATAGTGTGACATCTTTTATTATGCAGTATTGATGTTAAATCATGTTTCTCTATAGTGCTGCATCCAAAATAGTAAGAATATATGAGATCTTAAATCTAAGGTACGGAAACAAGGTGGCCCCACTTACCGTCACTGTTGAGGAAGATAATACTCTCACCTTGTGGGTAGGGGCCAATTACACTAACATTCTCCAAGGTACAGGACAAACCTCATACCCCAAAGACTTATTCAGCCCCAAATGACAACAGTGCTGAAGAAACTTTGCCTTAGAGTATATACATTTATCAGGGAACAGCAAGAGAACTATTATACTACCAGCACTTAGGACTCCTTGTTGCAAGAAAAAGAGTTACCATCATACAGGAATAATTGAACCTCATTGGTAGAAGGAGGTAGAGATGCTTTACACAAAGGATGGGGAGAAATACATGTAGAACTTGAGATCTTTCTCACACTCCCCATCCCTTAATTATGAATGGACACAATCAATCACTCCTGCTGAGAAAGGAATGGTTGCCAAGGGCGTAGATCTATCAGAAATGGAGGTTGTCCTGGCTGGTGTGGCTCAGTGGATTGAGTGCCAGACTAAGGGTCTCTGGTTGGATTCCCAGTCAGGGCACATGACTGAGTTGCAGGCCAGGTCCCCAGTAGGGAGCACATGAGAGGCAACCACACATGGATGTTTCTCTCCCTCTCTTTCTCCTTCCCTTCCCCTCTCTCTAAAAATAAATAAATACAAACTTCAAAAAAAAAAAGAAATGAAGGCTAAGTCAAACCAACCAGGTAAGCCAGGTAGAACTACTAAAGTGATAGCTGAGGGTGAGAAAAATGCAGAATGATTAGTGGAGGAGAGACTGGATGAGCAACAGTTTCTGCCCCAAGACCAACTGCAGAAGGGTTTGTGGGGAGTTGTAGTTTAACCCATTAACCTCCTCTACATCTTCCCTCATCAAAATAGGTCCATGGATACCACTGAGGAGCTTTTCCCTAACACACAGGAGTAATTGGCACAAGGTGTGGACTGTGATAGCTATGAGGTGCTGAGGTCGGATTTCCCTTTAAGAAAAAACTTGCCCCAAGTTCTGCAGCTAGCTGACTGCCTCTGGCTGCCATGTTGGTAAGATCTGCTTCAACTTCTAATTGCTGGTTTTGCTTTCTTGCTACTTAATATAAAGTGCTATACATGCATATAAAGTTGGAAAAACAGACTGATTTATTATTAACATGAATTATAATATATAATTGGTAGTGGCTTGTCAGATGTCTATGATTGCCGTTAGCATTCAGCTCCTTGTTAACATTCTTCCCCCTCCAAGAAAGAGCTATTAATTTGCATTTCAATTTATATTTCTTTTTGTACACTCTGCAATGGAAAGGAAATGCATATTTAATTATAACTTTTACCTGTAGAACTTGGCCGGTTAACAGGGGAGATGAAATTAGTAAAATAATCTTATTTCAGGGGATACATTCTCTGCATTTTGCTCACAGCCCCGCAGGCCTGACACCCTCTGCCTGGCTCCATAATGACTCTTCATTACACTTCTGTTCAGTCTCGGTCATTGACTGTTTCCTGGCTGTGTCTTATTTTTTCATTGTGTGGCATCTCAGCAAACTTGATTTATAATTCATTTTATGTACTTGGATAATTATTGTATTATTTTCCATATGAACAACTGTAAACTGACTTTTGCCTCACAGTATTGTATACCTTTCAAATTTGGAATATCCCTGTTCTACGTGATTTCTTGCTTTCATTTAAAAATTTTTGTTGATATTTCAGCACATCTGTTTGAAGAATAATTTTCTCTTTCAGCAATTTTTAAAATCTTACTTATCTTTCTCCCTTTTGCCCTCTCTGCTTCCCCCACCCCCTAATGATACTTCGTTAGCTCCTGCCTGCAATGCTTACATTCTATTTTTCTCACCATGTAGGTCAGGGGAGCCTTATGGCCATTAGTCTCAAGGCTTTGATTATTGCTCGCTCAGGTGCATTTGTATAATTAAGTGTTTTTTTTAAGTTTCTTTTTTAACAATTAAAAGTAAAACCTTAAGAAGTCATGGAACTGCAGTATGGATAAAAACAGAATCATTCCCCATTAATTATAAGAGAACTAAATGATAATGCAAAAAGAGGTATGAAAAGGAAAAAAATATGATGGGCACAGACACATCTAAACTGAAGAAGTCTAGGATACATTAGCTTTGGAAAGTGATTTAGCCCAGGTGACACAGCATTGCAAAATAGTTCCTATGAATATTCTAGTGAATATGTGAATAAATCAACACTTGCAATATATAAGATAGAGGGATTCCATATTAACAAAGTTGCCACAAACTAATAATCCATTACAAATAGTGCAGGTAAAGTTAATCAGTGATAAGTTACTTTTTTGCCTGAGTAATATTGTATATTTTAATAGCTTTTGGGTTTTTTTAAAAATATGCAGACAGTTAACCAGTTTAGAGGATTAAAATATCAAAAAGCGCTTTTTTTTAAAAAAAGGAAATAACCTTGAGAATGAGAATTAATGCAAGTATAATCCATCACTGTCTGATCTGAGGATTGAGCCCAACCACATCCACATAACTTAAGTATCACGACTGAGAACTGAGCCCACCTGTATCAACATGACTCAGATGTTTGTTCCAGGAAAATTCTCACTCAGAAAGATAAAAATATAACCAATAAATAAGTTCCCTCTTGGCTTCAGGAAATCTGTACAAACCAACTTGGATGAATAGTTTGATCTTCTAGGCCAACAGCTATCCTGTCAGGGCAATAAATTACTTGAGTGGCCAGCAGCTCATTTACCAAACAATGTTTTACTTCCTGGGTTGGCTTCCCCTCACCTCACCAGGTCCACCAAGTCTCTGTCTCAAACTGTCCAATCCCAATTATTTTCACATCTTGAAAGATCGACCTTAAGCCAGTTGTGACCAAATCACAAACCTGACAGATATCCTCCTGTGAACCTCCCCTTCAGAGGCAGAATTAAGACTGTTGAAGTGATGTTTACACTTACAGCAGTGGGTCCGATGAACTTAACTTTGCTTGATGGACATGTTTTCTGTGCTTGTGGGTGGGGAGTAGTTGATGGTGATAGCTACAGCACACCCAGAGGTCCCTCACTGCTACCCACACCATTCACTTACCACTATCAGCTCCATCAAACTCTACTTAGATTCCAACTGGACTAACATAAAAAAATAAACACATATTAAAATTAAGAAAAGAAAAATTCTCCTCTATGAAACTTTTCTCATTCTTCTGATGAAGGCTTATTTGACCAAGCAGGTACTTAAAAGTACAAACCTTGTTAATTCTACACTTAGATGAATACCTTTGGATGTGAACAAAATATGGGCAATAATATCTGGACTCCATGACCTTGAACAAAGTTTCTAAACTTTCTAAGTCTCAGCTACCTCAACTATACAGCGATGCTAATATAAAAGTAAAAACTGCTAATACATACCCATCACTTACTACATCTGATGTGAAAACTGAAATCAACATACTTTCCTGATATTATGCTAAACAATACTAGGAACAGGCAAAAATAACAGCTACATGGGCCAGGAAATAATTTTTTCCTGGAAGATACACCAACTAAAACAATTCCTTTAACAAGATGAATTGCTTTTACATCAATATTTGTACCAAGCCCCTTGCCTCACTGTGCCTAACAATTCATAACTCTCATGTTATAGTCTGCTCAATTCCAATCGGTCATCTGCTTTGCAAAACTCCTCTCAAAATTATAAGTTCATTTTCTAATACCATATATGTATACACATATATATGCATGTATATACACACAGGTACTTATACATATATACATATATGGTATATGTATTTTTATATATGAAATATATGTATTTTTTTCTCTCCTGACTTCCATTTTTTGACACTCTCCTCAGACTGTAGAATGATGTTCCTCTTTCTTGCACTAGGTTTAAGAAACTCAGCTCTACTGGCTCAGCTGGCTTCTGGGGGGGTCCTTTTGGGGTTATCAGATGGCACAGGCCTTCTCCTAAATCATACATGTAATAAAATTTTAATCCTCAAAATAGCCATATGAGGTAGGTAATATTATCCACATTTTACAGAAGAAATTGAGATATCTAAAATTTAAATAACTTAGGAAACCACTTTTATGAAAATTAAATATAAAATACAGGAAAAAAGCACAAAGTTAGGTTTATAAAATCTGACTGTGTTTCTGTTATGTTAATAATAAAAGCATAAAAGTAATCAACTCACCAAAGAGACCTCTACCATAGTGCTGGGAGAATGGTATGCATTTTTCAATTCCCAAAATGTTTGGCCACAGAGAATCTAGAAGTTTCTAGAAGTTTCAGTAAATGTTCATTTTTTACTGTTATGTAGTAGAAGATAACTGTTTAAAAATTAAATTTAATTTTTGTTGACTTTATTGAGGTGACATTCGTTAATAAAATTATATAGGTTTCAGATGTACAATTCTACAATACATCATCTGTATATTATATTGTGTGTTCACCACCCCAAGTCAAGTCTCTCCCTATCACCGTTTATCTCCCCTACACACTCTTTTATCTCCCCCTACCCCTCTTTCCCTCTGGTAATCACCATACTGTACTCTGTGTCTATGAGGGTTTATTTTGTTTGTTTGTTTGTATGTTTAATCCCTTCACCTTTTTAGAATACTACTTGGCCATATAAAAGAAGGACACCTTAGCCTTTGCAACAGCATGGATGGACTTGGAGAGCATTATGTTAAGTGAAATAAGTCAAACAGAGAAAGGCAGGTACCATATAATTTCACACATATATGGAATATAATGAACAAAATAAACAAACAAAATAGGAACAAACTCACAGATGGAGAACATACTGACAGGGATCAGAGGTGAGGAAGGTTGTGAGGGACAATAACATTTATATGCTTATTAGTGTTCTAATAATATCTTTTATTTAAAAAAATAAGGACTTTTTATTTTTATATCCTTCTAATCCTTAATCTAGAATGAGAATGTGGCATTCACAGAAGTTTTGAGTTATCACCAGAGCTGAGAAGCTAAGGTGCATTGGCCACATACGATATAGACCAGACATCAGCGATCTTTTCTGTAGAAGACCAGTAGTACCTGCTCTGGGCTTTGCCCTCCACATGGTTTCTGTTACAACTACTCAGCTTTGCCATTGTAGCACAAAAGCAGCCGTAGGTCATAAGCAGCTAAATGAGTGTGAGCATGTTATAATAAAACTTTACTTACAAAAACAGTTTGTAGGCAGTTTTTCGTCTATGGGCCTCAGTTTGCCAACAGCTCTTCTATGTGGAGCCCTGAAAGCTTCCACAGAGGAGTTTTCCCTGGTTGTTTCTTGCTCAGGTTTGAGAATTTTGAAAGGTGCTCGTTATAGATGCAACATTTCTTCTCTATGTTTGTGTTGATCTTTGCAGTGCTGTCATGACATTTAATATTGCACGTTGGTGGCTTCTGTGACAAAATAAGGACATTATAGGCAAGCTCTGGCTTGGAAACAACTCAGCCGCTATACTGTGCAAGATCTGAAAGTCTGGATGGTACGATGCTGGCGCCGGCCGCCTGGCTGTCCTTTAGAGAAGGGGTCTCTGTATGAGCTCAGACAACAATTTCACTAGGGATAATTGAACTATTTTGTCAAATTCAGCACCCAGTCCAGTTTCATTATTATAGAATAAAAAACTGTTTGGTGATAAGCTTTGTTTACACTTGGCAAAGTGTTGCTTCCTTTTCTAAGAGGGAAAAAAGACAAAAAAAAAAGCTCATAAAAATTTCAAAAAGCTTTTGACTTCAAATAGTTCTTGCAAAACTACGTTTGGATAAGTTAAGTGTGGAGGAATCAAAACCATATGGATTATGCTTTTTAAAAATAAACAGTGATTCAAGCACTGAGGAAAATTCTTAGAAAAGTAGGCTTTAGTCTTCCCAGACTCCAAATAGTCAAAAACAACACTAAGAAATTTGATAAACCCAAAGCACAGCTGGGTTTACCCATTCTTAATTATAGTGTTTTCATTGTATATCATGTAAAAATAAACAGTCACAGGAGTGGCCCACATTCAGTTATTTTAGAAGATGGTGAGGATTTTTTATACATCTTTAGAGTAACCTTTGCCCAAACCCTAAATCTGAGATAAATATTTTAATTTTTCAAAAATATTAAGTGCTTGTCACTCATCATGTTTTATTTTAAAATGTCTAGTCTTTGCCCCCAACATAATTAGGTAAGAGTTCAGAATTCTATACATGATTCTTATAAAGTGACTTAATTTGGTGTCAATCTGTACATCTAAATATTTAGTTATCAAAAAATGAGAACCTGGTACTACAATTAAATGACATTTCTTGACTGGGATCAATGCTTATCACAAATAATCAAAATCAAGTTTTTATAACCACAGTCTTAATTCAAACTAAATTAATTCAACTAATGATTAATTCATTCTCTACCATGTTGCAGGAACTTTGCTAGGTGCTGAAGTTTCAAAAGCAAGAAAACATGGTCTTTTGGAGGAAAAATGGTGAAATGTGGTTAGGACACTTATTAGAATACAATGTAATATTTTTTTAACACAGACAAATGTAAATCATTATGACTCCAGGGGAGAAATGAACAATTTCCTGGAGGAGAGAGTTAAGCCCTTTTAGATGAAGGGACATTTGAATTGGACCATAACAGCTCAGTAGGAGTTTGCCTAATGAAAAAAAAAATGAAAGTAAAGCATTCTATGTAAAGGGAACTACATGAACAAAAACTGAGATAATTTGGAAGAATCTGGAACATCCATGTGTGGCTGGAGTATAGGTGGGAAATGACCAGAGATAAGGGTAGAATGTAGGGCTAAGCCACACAGAAAATAACTTTGTAGGCCATGCGACTGAGTCTGGAGTTAACAGGGTGGCCATGCATAGTTTTCAAGATCAGTATAAGGTGTAGTGAGAAAGAAGATTTTAATAGTGAAGGATAACTTGTGTGTGTATGTGTGCATGTGAGAAGGAGAGAGGTAGAGGAGGGCTTAAAAATTAGGGAAGCTTGTTAGGATTCTCCAAAAATGCACACTGGCTACTTCAACATAGCTGGTTTTGGCAAATTCAGCTACTATATTGTCACTTCAAAATAGGTTACATTAGTATGGACCTCATCTGGTCTAATGACTACAGTATTACCAGCCCCTAACACAATCTTGGAACAAAGGAAGTGATCAATAAGAACTTGTTCTATGAATGAATGGCAGGTGGAAATGTATTAATATGAATCAGTGTAATAAGAAGTCAGGTCTAGCCCTGGCTGATGTAGCTTAGTGGATTAAGTGCGGGCCTGTGAACCAAGAGATCGCGGTTCGATTCCCAGTCTGGGCACATGCCTGGGTTGCAGACCAGTTCCCAGCAGGGAATGCACAGGAAGCAACCATACATTGATATTTCTCTCCCTCTTCCCTTCCCCTCTAAAGATAAATAAATAAAATCTTTAATAAAAAAATAAATATTCTAAAAAAATAAAAGAAGTCAGGTCTAGAAAATCTATAGTAGAAGTGATAGAGAGGAAACAAATCCAAAAGGGGACCTCAGACTTTCTATCTCATTTACTGTAATTTGGGAGGAAGAGGAGGTCTTTCCTCATGGCAGGGTCACTGGCTGAGGGGGCAATCTCTTAACCCTCTTACCTCCCATGCTGCCTGACCATTTCTATTTGTTCCTTATATGCTGTGCCCCTACCTCTAAAACTGTCCTCCCAGTTCAAGAGAAGCATCACTGACTTGGGAATCATTAGGAAGTGAGTGAAATTCTGTCTTGTGAACCCTCACTCCCCCCTTCCTTTCCCCTTCCCTTGAATGATATACATGCCATTTATATATAGGGGTCCAGCACAAATAACACCCCTTTATATTACAAAATTGTAAGCATGTGATTCTGTAACATAACAATATCACACTCAAGCACACCATATGACATTTTAGGTGAAATGTTCAAAATCAAACTATAAATTATTACCCTACCACACTCAAGCAGGCATTACTTCTGCCGGGCCCTGTATTATGTAAAAGCAGCACAGGACTTTGGGTTTCTGGTGTTGCATATAAGGAGTTTGGAAGTTACCATCTGTCTTAGCAACTGAAAAAACCCACTGAAAAATCAAACCTTTTACTAGATTAGTATGAGAGGGCAAACTGCACCACTAAGATTGGAGAGTCAGACTGGTGAGTGCAGGGTGTCACGGCTTACCAAAGCAGAAGCTCCCTGCTAGACACTACCTGAGGAACTAGTGCTGGGGGAAGAAAAACAGAACTGAAATTGATGACTAGCAGGAGGCTCCATGTGGACAAGTTTGAAAGTTTAAAACTACAAGGACACCCAGTTGTACTGAACCCCTCACAGTATTGTGTGATTTACCTTCAGGAGTTTGAGCAGAATCCCATAGTGAATATTGGAGAAAAAATCCACTATGGCTCTGGCAGGAGGAGGGGAAAATAAATCATTTTTAATTATGCCAAAGCACTCTGATGTTTTTTAATTAGGCATGCCCTTAGAGAAAATAATTAACCAGAGCCTAACCTTTTCAGACATTGTCAGAAACTGAACTAGGGGAAGGGAAACTCCCAAGTCCAGTACACTGTAGCCATTCTGCTTACCTAAGTGAGTGAAGTTACAGTAGAGAAACATATGCTCCCTGAAAGACTGAGACTTATTCATAGGACCATAGACCAATGTTTTTCCTGATGCCCACATCTCATTGTCACATTAATAAACACTTTGTTATAGCAATTCTTTTTACTCAACATATCCTGTCTTACCATCAACAAAAAAATTACAAGGCACACCTAAAATCAAAAACAATGCAATTTGAAAAGACAGAGCAAGCATCAGAATCAGATATGGCAGGGATTTTGGAGTTATCAGGCTAGGAATTTAAAATAACTATGATTAATATATTCAGGGCTCTAATAGATAAACAATATGCAAGACTAGATGGAGAATCTAAGCAGAGATGGAAATCTTAAGAGAAAAACTGAAAATAAATGCTAGAGATAAAAATAACAACATTGTAACAATAGTGAAGAAAGCCTTTGATGGGCTTCTTAGTAGACTGGACACACCTGAAGAAAGAATCTCTGAGATTGAGGATATATCAATAAATTCCTCAAAAGTTGAAAATCAGAGAGAACACAGACTGAAAACCAAATAAACAGAATATCCAGGAACTGTGGGAAGACTACAAACATATGCTTAATTATAGTAACAAGAGAAGAAAGAGAGGTAGGAACAGAAGAAATATTTAAAACTATTAATAACTGGACATTTCCAAATATTTAAAACTATAATGACTGACAATTTCCCCAAGTTAATGTCAGAACCAAACAACAGATCCAGGGAGCTCAAATAAAATAAATCAAGATAAATAAAAACAAAAACAAACAAAAAGTACACCTAGGCATTCATTTTCAAACTACAGAAAATCAAAGATAAAGAAAAACAATCCTGACAGAAGCCTGAAGGGGTTGGGGGAGAATACCTTACTATAGAGGGACAAAAATAAGAAATACTTTTGATTTCTCAGAAGTCATACTAAGAAGAACATAGTGGAGTGAAATATTTAGTGTTCACAGGGGGGAAAAATCACCAATCTAGAATTTTATGCCCTGCAAAATCATCCTTTAAAAATGAAGGAGAGCCCTGACTGGGTTGCTCAGTTGGTTTAAGCATTGTCCTATACACCAAAAGGTTGTGGGTTTGATTCCCAGTCAGGGCACATTCCTGAGTTGTGGGTTCAATCCCTCGTCAGGGCACATATGGGAGGTAACAATCCATGTTCCTTTATCACATTAGTCTCTCTCTCTCTGTCTCTCTCTCTCTTTCTCACTTCCCTTCATCCCTCCTTCCCTGCCCCCTTATCCCTTCTTCTCTCTCTAAAATCTATAAATATATCCTTGGGTGGAGATTTTTTTAATTAAAGACAAATAATAATTATGTAAGTAAATGAAAGAGGAACATTTTGTCAGAACTGCTTTGTAAGGAATGTTTAAAGAAATTCTTTGGTGAGAAGGAAAATACCCAACATAGGTCCAAAAATAGCTCTACATAAAGGAGGGAAGAGCATCAAAGAAAGAGTAAGTGGAAGTAAAACAAAATTGGTGGTTGCTAGGGACACAGAAGAGGGATGAATATGCAGAGCACAGAGGATTTTTAGGGCAGAGAAAATTCTCTCTATGATACTCTAATAGTAGATATAAGTCATTTGTTATACATTTGTCCAAACCTATGGAATGTACAACATCAAGGGTAAATATTAATGTAAACAATGGACTTTGGGCAAGTATAATGTGTCATTTGTAAGAAATGTACCAGTCCGGTGGAAGATATTGATGATGAGGGAGGCTATGCATGTGTAGGTACAGGGAATATATGGGAAATATCTGTACCTTCCCCTCAATATACCTGTAAACTTAAAACTGCTCTAAAAATGAAGTCTTAAAAAAAGAAAAAAGAAGCAGCATAGGATAGAGAAATGAATACTACCTTTATTGACTTTGTAGTGGTGTGAAATTCAATAAGACTCAGTTTCAACAATGGTAAAATAGACACAAAAATAATAAATAGTATGAAAAAAAATGTTTAATGAGAGCATGGTCCCGAATAAGTGTTAGCTCCTTTATCCACTGCCTTTTTGTCGCATTCCATAGCCTGCTATGTGCCTGCCCATGCCTTTCTGTTAAAGTTGAAGCAATATATCTTCAGCTATAGGTATTTAAATGGAAACTTATATTTAACTGTTCAAAGTTAGGGGATTTTGCATCTGTGCATTAAACTTATTTTCTTTTTTTTGAAAAATAATTGTACCAAAGGTCATTTTATCTCTTCCTAAAGTAAATAATATATTCAGGGAGACTCTAGTGTAAAATCCTAATTAGGGCAAAAGAAAAAAAGAAAACACCTTTAATTCTGTAAGGGCACAGGCTAGTTCCAGTATATAACTTAAGACTGTGACTCACAGACCTCTTAACTATATGGACAGCACCATTGGCCAAAGGCTCATACATTGTGCCACATGCCCCAAGGGCCACACCCACCAAATTACTGAGCACTGTGGGGAAACTAAGGCAGATTTTTCATGGAAGACAAGAAACTCCTAGATAATAGACTTTCGCTCATGGCCTCCTGATGGCCTTGTGAACATTCCTTAGACCGTGAAATGGTTTATGATGCTTCTGCTCGGTCTTCCATTATTACTGGACAGGGTCCAGCTCAGAGCAGGTCTGCCTCTGGCCAGCCTGTAGTGTGTAGGTTCCCGGCTTCATGTAGGGAAAATTTCACAATATGAGTCCAGGTGATTTTGAGAGTACACTTATTAAAGTTGGGGACAGTGAAACAATGGAAAGACTTAGGGTAGATGAAGTAACAGGAGAGAGCCTAGGCGGTGCTCTGCTTTGGCTCACTAGGAAAGGAGTGAGCAAAGGCGGGGCTGCTGTTAGAGCACTGGAAAGTCAGAGAAAAAGGAGCCCTTGGAGACAGGATCAGGGGTTAGGTCCGAGTTGAGCTCCCCCTGCCTGCTGCTCCCCTTGCTGCAAGTCTCATGTGGAATCTTAGAGCTCAGGAGGGAAGCAAAAAGTTCCTTCCCAGGAAGAGGCGTGGACACACTCTAGAGCAAGCCCTCACTGAGTCTTTGTCCTCAGAACTTTTTGTCTTTTCCTTTTCTGGGGGTCAGAATCTTAGGGGAGGGTTTCAGTAGAATATTCTTCAGCTTTTCAGATGCATTTTTAATATGCTGATGCATCAAAATGAGGGTATGGCAGGGGCAGATATATTCTTTGGTCTGCTATACTCTTTTACTTTTATCTTGGGTCTGTCTGGCTATTAATGGGGTTTTTGTTATTTGTTCCCCTGACTTCATCTGTCCTTGGGTTTAGCTGGCACAGATGGCATTAATTGTGTCTCTATTCTCTATTTCCCAGACCAAAGAGATTTAAGCTATGTATTCTTTGGATAAGAAGGAGAGGTATGAACCATTTGCTCTCAAGTGTCGTTGGTTAGGGAAGATAAGATCTGTAATTCACCAGCTAGCTGTGAGTTGCTTAAACTGTTTAGCCTTATTTAATTTTCTTGTCTCAGTTTCCCCAGTCCACTTGCCAGGAATTTTCCTAGCTTTTTACTATTCTGTCGCACACACTCTCTCTCTCTGTTTTATCAGGGGCCAGATCAGAATCATCTTCAAGCATCTCCCAGTCGCTTCTAGCTCCCTGTTCATTTGCTTTCACACAGTTGTGTTCCCTAATAAAATCCTTGCAAATTTAATCATATCTTTTATTTGTTTCCTAGAAATAATATACTAAAAGGGCCCAATGAGAGATTTCTTCCACTTCAAACATAGTTATTAATGTCTCCACCTACAAAAATCAAAATTGCTAACACTATTTAAAGAACAGTTTACATTTTTGAAATGCAATGAACACTTAAAGCATGACCTAGCACGATTGCTACAACTACACATACGATAAAATCCAGACATTGAGTCTATTTTATATATGGTCTCTTATCTTTTCCTCCACCACCCATATACCTTACACTATAAAGTGACTCATTCATAACCTGCAGATGCTTCTGTCTTTGACAGTTTTTCCTCTTGTGTTTAAACTGACCTTCACAATTCCACCCTTAGCACTCAAGGCTTAGCTGAATGACTTCCTTCGATCAGAGGCTTCCTCCCAAGCTTTCAAACAGGGGTACCACCAAAACAGTTGCTTCATCTACAGGTGTGTGTATGGCTGAATAATAGAGCTAACTGTATTGCCAATCACACTATGTGATTCCTTTCTGTGTTCTCCACAGTGTTTAATCAAGAGGCTGATAGACTGTAAATTCTAAGGTTAATAAAAAGCCAAATCAGTTAATGTTATGTAAAGAAAATAGAATGAATTTTGGAAATAGGACAATGTGAGTTTAAATATCAGATTGCTCACTTACTAGTTATGTGACAAGGTAAATCACTTAATTTTCCTGAGGTTTGTAAAATGGGGATAATAGACCTCACATTACAGGGGCTTTATGAGGATTAAATAAGATAATACATTTGTTTTCATTCATCTGAAAAATTGAGTACCTACTAAGAGCTAGGTACTGTGTTAAGTCTTGTGGATACATCAATGATCAAGAGTTAGGTTACCTAACCTCAGAAACTTACTTTATTTGTGTAGAAAGACAGTAAAAAATTAAACAAAAAACCCTGCATATTTGTCATAAATTTTTTGAAGACAATTGGTATGATGCTATAGATAATGATGGAAAGGGGAAGATAACAATGTTAGGATATCAGAAAAAGTATCTTTGATGAAGAACTGGATGGAACATACAATATGCTCTGTATCAATCAGGGTTCCATTAGACAGAGTCACAAAACAAATAGGACACACATACACAATTATTCCTCAACAAAAAAAAATACAGATATTTTGCAATTTAACAGAAAATCCCCTAACTTCAAACACACATATGTACAGTGTGTATGTATATGCATGTTTATAGAAATATGTAGTAGGAATATCTATAGTATGAATATATGCATAATCTATATGATTTATTACAGGGATTTGGCTTATCTGATTAGTTAGTTAGGCAAGTTCAAAACCTTATCACAGGCTGTAAACTGTAGAGCAAGTGCTAAAGCTGCAGTCACAGCGGGTCTTTCCTTCCTTCCTTCCTTCCTTCCTTCCTTCCTTCCTTCCTTCCTTCCTTCTTTCCTTCCTTCCTTCCTTCCTTCTCTCTTTCTTTTGTTTTCCAGTGAAATCTCAGTTGTTCTCTTAAAGACTTTCAACTAAATGGATCAGGCCCACCCAAAATATTAAAGGTAATCTCCTTTACCTAAAGTCTACTGATTGCAGATGTTAATCGAATTTATCAAAAACCTTCACAGCAACATCAAGATTAATGTTTAATTGAATAACTGCATACTATAAAGCTATTCAAGTTGACACATAAAATTGACTATCACATGCTCTAAGATGCTAATTGTTTTGCCATAAATCCTTTAAATTAAATCATAATTTGGAGAACCTGGGTGTTTGATCAGCTTTCCAATGAAAATCATTCCCCCATGGCTTTCAGTACATCTCTCTTATCAAAACCACAATAAATAAAGAGTTTTAAAAGAAAGATGTTTCATTTTACCTGAAATGAAACAACACATTAGTCAGTCTTTTCTGTTGTGAGATTCTATACCATGACAGCTGAACAGGCTCAATTTTAGGTCATTATTTTTAAATATTAAAAACAAATTAAGAAAAGATCCCATTGCTTTGTAACACCCATCAAGCAGTGCTGTTACTGAACAGAAGTAAGTGGGGTCTTGCTGCCCACAGCCACCCTCTAGGCAAAATTCTGGACTTAAAGATTTGGTGATAAAGAAAATGAGCCTTTAATGATCTCTCCTATAAGTGGAACCTAATCAAGAAAACCAACAAGCAAGCAAAATAGAACTGGAGACATGTAAATAAAGAACAAACTGACAGTAACTACAGGGGAAGGGAGAGGGGAATAACGGGGGAAAGAAAGGGAAGGGTCATCAAGGAACATGTGTAAAAGATCCATGGACAAAGCCAAAGTGGGGAGGATTGAGTGTGGGAGGTGGGGGTGGCTGGGGTGGGGGAGAGTGGTTGGGGGAAAATGAGGGCAACTGTAGCTGAACAACAATAAAAAAAAGAAATTCAAACTAAAAAACAAAACAAAAAAATGAAGCTTCTTCCTTCGGAAACTGTTCTACCCTCCACGAGATGTCTGAGCCGCAGCCAGGTTTATTGCCTTTGCCCCCCAGCCTTCCTTTGGAAGGCCTATGTCAGGTCCAGCTGGACAAACACAAACAAGTCACTTAAGCACTATGACCTTCATCTCCACGGGGAAGTTATGAGGATAAATTGTGACAGTGCATGCCCATCTTCCAACACAGTGTTGACAATAACGACAACAGTCATTTTCAGACTATGTGATCAGCCATGTTTCATTTAAGAGATATGACGTACACACATAAAGATACATGCTTATATAGGCGTACACGTGTGTGTCCATTTATTTGAGCACACACACATTCCAAATTCATATTTCAATGATTTACTAGATGTGGGTTAGCCAGTTGTCTACTTTAAAATAATTTGTTAAGCTGTACATCTATGTTTCATGCATTTTTTTGCATGTGTGTTATATTTCACACAAAAAATTTTAAAGAGATCTGTTGTTTCCAATGGACAAAGTAAATTATGTAGATGTAAAGATTGTTTGAAATACTAAAATGTAATAAATGATCATAAGACAAAAAAAGAAAAGGAGTCTCTAGTCAAAAGCTATACAGTTTTGGAATAACAGTTTTCCACATACAGTACATTAGTCACTTAAACCTATTTATTAAGGATAAAATCTTTAACTCCTGAGTTCCCCTATCATTCCCCCAGTTAGTTTTTAATTATATTATTTCTATAGGGTTAGTTTACAAACTAAAACAACATGAGATACAAAAGCTACACAATTTTGGAAGAATATCAGACTTCTGCCTCAGAGCCTGTCCCCTCTAGAACACCCAAAGAAAAACCCTGCCTCCCTCTGCCAGGCCAGCCTGATCCTAGGCTGCATCTGAAGTTCCTTCCCATCCAAAATACCACGCGTTGGGAAGCACAGGCAGCAGCAGCACATCATCCAGGCATCCTTGAGGAAGAAAGCCAGAGAGCCAGTCTCTGTCCTCCTATTATTTTATTTCTGGCCCATAATTCCATATGCTCCAAAGGCAATCGCTTCTCAGCCAATCCTACCCTAGGCTGTTTACCATTGTCTCGGGCAACCTCCTCCTAGGACCTCTCCCTTCTTCTCCCCAGGGATCTGATCAGATCTCTGTGTATCAGTATAGCTATCAAATATTTTTAAATGATTGATAGGAAAAAACTGTTTTTTCTTCCTTTTGGTGCTTCATATTTGGGTTTCTAGATAAATGTTTTAAATATTCATCTAATTTTGATCAAATACTCACATCTTCCATATTAAAACTAAATTAAAAGCATATTTATTTTGCAAGTAAATATTAAGCAACATGAGTTAAAAAAACAAATTAAAATCAGTATAGAAAGTTTGTTAAATAAATCACATGTCAAATAGATTAAAAATATAAATTCTTATTCCTTTCTATTCCAAAGCATAAGTGTTTTTTTTCTTCACATAAAAATATAATTTTAAATTAATGGGTGTTCACTTATTTTTTCTTTTTCCCCTTGGTTCTTAAATTCCAAATAGTAGAGTCTAAGCTGTTGGTTTCATAAATGGGAATGGACCTTGGTACTTGTCAACTTGCCCTCTGGGAGTCAAGGAGCATCACTTTTGGCAGAATTCCACAAAAATGTCAGATATCACATTGACCAAAGAAATCAGAATAGCCATTGGGTTGATTCGGCTGCTCTGTCACATCAACTGGAAATGAAAGGTTTCACTGGAGTTTGAAGTCATTCTTCTTCGGGTGTGAGGGAGCTTGGTTTAGTCCAACTGTTGAAACTTCCCACATGCATATCCAGCTCCCGGTCTGACCACAGCGCTCTCCATCCTGATGCGGAGGCATCCTGAACACACCAGCTGTAACCCATAATTGGTACTTTGAGATCCAGTGTTTTCCTCTGATCAGAGAATGAAAAGTTGGAGTATTTCTCTAATTTAGAGTTATGCTCTCCTCCAAGGTGATTTTGCTTTCTTAATACCACTTGAAACCCTGTTCTTACCCTCAAAATTATTTTTTAAACACAGTTTAAACTAAAAGTAATCCCATTTGATAGGAATCCCATCTGCTAGGAATCCCATCCCATCAAGTAAGGAATATTGTGCTAAAACTTTAGAATCATTATAACTGTCATAATGATGCATAGTTTAGTAAAGATAAAATTGTAAACTAATATTTTATTGAATAATAAAATGTATAATTTTAAATATTAGACTGGAAAAATTGTATTACTATAAGAATAAAAGAAAGGAAACTGAGGAATAGGAAGATACCTAAATTACTCAGACTCCCCTGGGAGACATGACAATTTTGAATGCCTTATTACTTGCTCGGGGCTTATATCACCAGGCTTGTGCATTTGGTAAATGCCACATGTTGTAACTTTTTCCTGATGATACATGATGCACATTAGCGTATTAAAAGGTCTGCAGTTAAGAACCTTGAGCTTGTGTTGCCTAAACTTATTTGACTATATTCTTTTTTATACTAATTAATATTCTGAGATGCTCAAGCTTTCTGGAAAACATTTTAGAAAATACTATGCTAGATCCTGCAGCTGGTGTAAAGAAAAATCGAAGAGAATTGGGGGTGAGAACCAGGAAATGTTGTCCCTTGGATTCAATGGGGAAAGGGAGGCTTGCAGTGGTGAAAGACCAAAAAGAGCACTGAAGCAAAGAGAATTAGCTGTTGATCAGGATAGAACACTAGTGACCAGTGGTGAAAAGTTGTAGGCAAAAACTAGAGCTCATGGATGTAAGTGATGAAAACATATTAACAGCAATCTGGCTCCACTCAATTTGCCAATAATATCTGGGAGTTTTGAAATTCCCTGTACCATTTTCCTATAAATCCTGTCAAGAAATAGGAGCATTTAAAATAGAATGCAAATATAAAATGTATAAAAACTCATTTTCTTTCAGGACTGCAAAAACAAACAAACAAACAAAGGATTAATGACAATGACATGTAGAGAAATGGTGATGGGCTAAGTGTCACATCTCTCCCCACTACCATAAAAGGGAAGGTTTGACAGCATGTTGGGTGATACCAATTTAATAAGAGTGTAAGATCCCTAGTTGCAAGTGAGAATGTTAAAATAGAAATTTAGAGAATTTCTAAGGGACAAAGAGATGTCCCGATATGGTCATTATGGGAAGAGAGGTCAATTACTCCAAATACAAATACCTTGGACTAACCAAAACACACTTCATTTGTGACACTCTATTTTGCTCGGCTACTGTGGTACTAAAGTCACAGCAAATGCTGCTTATCTCCTGTGATGAAATGCAACAAACCAATGTTTAGTTTTTTCAGGTTCTATGTGCCCTGAGCTCTGCTTGGTCATACTGGTCATACGAGCAGAGAACAGAGAAACTGGGCAGGGGAGGATGACAGCTCAGGTCAGCTCTACCTCCTGCCCTCTTGGGAGTTTTCAAGGGATTATATGATCTAAGGGTTTTTAAGTGACTAAATGCTCTAAGAATTGTGTGCAAATTAAAGAAAATCAATTTAGCACAAGTCTTTGGTATTCTCATAATCCTTAATGGCTTCGATCTCTCTGTACGACTCTTCCTCTTGTGTCATAGGATTTTTCAACTCAGTTGTTGAGGAAGATCTGCAATTGTTCTCATTAAGACATACAATATTTTCATAAATACTGAATGACACTCTGCCTCCTCATAGCATAAATTGTATTCAGAAATAAAAGGTATTCAGCCAATTAAAAGCTACATGATGTTTCTTATTATTAGAATTCTCTTATTAAACAGTATGTCATGAACCTACCTCTCCTCAAAAGTAATTTGTTAACAAATCCATGAAACATTTATTTTTATTCAATCAAGGTACATTTATAGAGCACCAAAAATGTGCTTGGTCATGCAAGATGTTCTGGTGAAGGCACAAAAAGATTAAGAAGATATATAAATATCATAGAATATTTAATAATATTAACAAAGAAGTACTAATATAAACATGATATAAGAGCACAAAAAGTGATTGTTGGAAAAAGTTTCCCTGAGATGACCTTTGAACTGCTTCCTGGGGATGAATATGTGTTTGCCTGAGATAGAGGGAAGTGCATCACAAACAGAAGCACAGTATGAACAAAAGTACAAGACTGAGGGGTTTTTAGAACAGCATGGAGTTTCGTGCAGGTGACACACAGCTAGGGCAGGTGGGGAATAGAGAGCTAGAGAAGGAGATTCAGAATATATAAAAAACAAGTAAAATAACTGTTTTTTCCACTGAAGATAAAAGGGAACCAAAGAAAGTTTCTAAGAAAAGAACTATTGTAACCAAGCAGATTAATAGCTTAGAAATATCACTATGGCAAAGTGAAAGAGATGGCCAGAAAAGAGTCATAAAATGTGGGAGGCAAACAAAAAATGTAAATCTCTTAATTAAGATTTTTGCTTCTCTAAATATTTATAATTCCTGAAAGACATTCAGAGGCAATTCCTGAGTTGTTTTCAAGACCCAGAGCTAAGGGTCAATGCACTTCTGTGCTATCCACTCGCTAAAGGAATATGCCCAGCAGACACTACGTCTGGAGTGAGTTGATAGCTGGAACCAAAGAGAGGGATATCTCTCCTAAGTCATTCAAAGACAAGGGCAGAATAATTATTTTCACAAGTAAATAGTAAAAAATTTGGATGCATAACCTATTTTATGTATTAGATTGAGAGAGACTTTGCTCTCTGAATGTGTTCCAAGAATTTTTTTGGTAGAAAAATTTGGTGCATCATATATTATGAAACCTTTGGCATTTCTCAGGTCTGATACTGTTTGGACAAGCTAATTAGGAAAGATTACTGTTGTTTTATGGTGCTATGGAATAGAAAAAAATACCATCGTATTTCTTAAGGGGAAAAATGTATTTCAGCTGATGAGGCTTCTATTTATAGTGAAACTTTACAAAGCTCCATCCCAGGAGGATTCTGTGTACTAAACTGTCAATAAGCTTTGGCATGGTTGCTCTAAAATTATGAGAAACACTTGTAACGTATCTTATTTTGGTCCTTAAACTCCTAAATTTGATTTATCACGTGATTGATCTAGAAATGATTGCACAGAGCTTGACTGTTTAAATACTTGGGGTCCTCAGTGCCTTATGAAAGGCAGATCTTGTTTAGTTTAGCTTTCTACTCAAGCCAAAACCAAATTGCAGAATGTGAAAAAATCTTGTATTTTTTTGTTTTTCAATTTATTCTCCAATGACAGCTTATTGAACATTCCCCAGGGATTATTTTGGTTCTCGTTTTAATAATTCAATTAAATTAATACTATGAGTTAGATACCATGCTGGACACTAATTCAGTGATGACTAAGACCTGCCAAGAAATCATCTGTATGTATTGGTGGAAATATGGACTGATGCACCATCTTGGAGAGCTAGTAGGCAGTAAAGGTCCATGATTCCTTACCTGCAATTCTGAAGTGCAGAAAACACTGAGAACATATTTTCTAGCAAGACTTGCCCTGAAATGATATGTGAGGTTGTTTATGATCTTTATGCTGTTCAGTGGGAATATTCATACATTTTTTCTGTGTAGGGACTAACATGCACCCCACACAGGCACTCCTAATCTTCTTGCATGATATATGGCATACATTTTGTATTACCTTTCTAAAATCTGAAAACTTCTGAGTTCTGAAACATATCTGATTTTGAAATTTTCATATAAGGAATTATGGGTTTATGTTTCCCTCTTGCAATGTTGTTAAACTGGACTTGTAAAATCAGCTGTGTAAATAAAACTAATAGCTTATACCCCAAATCTTTTATTTTATAGGTTATATTTAAACAGTAAAGTTTTCTTAGACTTCCTACACAGTTTACTTGGAAATGCTAAAAAAAGCCTCACTGTGATATTTTAAAATGTTTTTCTATACTTTTTAATGATATTTTTTCCTATGGTGCAAGTCATGTATTTTAAACCAGTCCTTTCTCTCTTCATTACTTGTATTTGGTACTATTATGCAGATAACTGTGGAGGGCTTCCATGGGATTCCAGTGAGCTGGAGGACCCATGTTGAAAACCATCATTTGAAAGGACTATTTTAGGTGGTATATTAAATAGTACAAAAGCAAAACACAATTCTGCCCCTCATTTTTGTATATGGCACAGGCCCAAGTCCTTCCTCCATTCTTAACTGGGATTCAAGTTAAATTAATTCCTTATGTGCCTGGTGTTTTTCAGTTTTCAGTTCGTCTTGTGCAGTCACAGAAATGAGTAATAAAAGCTGAAATAGGTCTAGCAAGTAAAAGCACAAGATTCAAAAGGAGATAATTAAATTCCTCAAGTGCTATAGGGCCAATACTTAAAAATATGAAGAAATTGGTCTCTCTTTTATATTTTAGCATACTTCTTCTATTATCTGCACAAATATAGCTTCATAGCCAGATGGAATCAAGCAGCAAACTATTTAGAGGTTCTGTTCAAAGACTTATTCCTAGTTTTGATTCAAGTCACAAGAAGAATAAAACAAACAAATAAGCTTACAGGAAAATCTGCCTGCCACTGAACATGAATTTCAAGACTGGACCTCCCTTAAAATAACTAATTTGTGTGTGTCTCAGTTTTGAAGGCAACATCCTTCGTGGGGCATTCTTTTCCACTCAGAAAATCTATTCATGGAAAAAATGAAAGATTGACATCTGGAGGTACCATTAACCAAGATTAAAATGTTAAATACTAACTCTAACCTCACTACATGTTTTATGTGTTATATACTTTCAACTTTAACCACATTCTTTGTTTCATACAAATTATTTCTTCCATGCCATATTCTTATCTTCAATATATATGGCCTGTCATCAGCCATTGGCTTAGGAATTTCCCATATTTCTCTACAACCTCAGGAACAAAATGTATTTAATACAGATCAAATATAAAATATATATTCTTTAGATAGGTATTCGTTACAGCTGGTTTAGAGAAGTGCATTTCCATCTATTTGACTTCCTTTGTGCATGCCAACTATCCAGATCTACAAGTTAGGCAGACATGAGAAAAGATTACAGTCTTAAATAAAGGGGTTGGTAGTGGATATGATGTTTTAAGAGGTGATTTTCAAACTTTCTCCTATGGAGCCATAGTACTAAAAGGTGTCTTGAGAGGACCACTGACATTTGATTCCAATTTAATATTTTAACTGTAATAAATTGTCAAGGCACATTCAAATGTGTTATACACTCAATTTTAACACATTGTAGACCACCAGCATATTGGCTTCTGTTGCCAGTTTAACTCGCTTTTGTGAAGGCCTTAACATAAAATCTTTCCTACCATCTCTGGGACTATATTTGAATTTCTGGACATGTGTCTTTGATTAAGATGGTTATATGGTTATAGCTCTGGGCTTTTCTTTCTTTCTTTTGTTGTAACTCACATCTGTGCATGCCTGTAAACACATGCACACACAAATGCACACAAAGACAAGGTTGTCCCCCCCGTTCATCTGTAAGAGTCAAGATGTTCTATTTTCTAAACAACCCAGTAAATTATAAATGGAATGCCAAAGCTGATATGACTTCAGCAATCGCCTAAATTACTGTCTAAAAGGTTCATACTTGTTAGGCAGGATTTTCACTTCTTTTTATGTTGTGCAATTTCCATATTGTTTGCATGTTTACAATGTATGTGCATTGTTATTGTGAAAAAGATAAACATTTCCCAATAAAATGCAATTTTAATCTCTCTTGCATTACATTTATTTTTAAAAATACTATTTCACTTCAAAAATATTTGAGAAACACTACTTTAGATGAAGTGACTTTAAATATTGTACTTATAGTCATGCTAATTTATAACTGATAAGTATTCAGGAAGTTGATTCAAATTGTTTTTCCATCTCTTTTACTAGCATTGTGTACCTAGGTAAAGAATTTAAGATCATTTCTAATATACTTTCTCAATAGCAAAATCAAATTCATAATTGTTACCCTCATGGTTGTCGTAGGGTTAAATCAGAATGTTGAAAATGGTGCTTAGCTCACAATAAGTCTTCAATATATAGTGTTTTTATTATAAAGCATTTTTGAAAGAATTAAATGTGTAATATAATTTTGAGAACTAATCAGTTAAAATGTATAAAGCTTGGTTGCTTGATGCTTAAACAAAACTATATTACTTAGGCTTCAAATACTGTTTATTCAAACAGATATAAAGTGGTTAAGAGTTGAGTCTTACTCAAAATATGCTAAGATCAATTATATTTCATGTTTTCTCAACATCTCTGAATTGAATTTCCCAGTTTACAGATGGCATTAAGCCTTTCCTGAGTAGTGAAATACCAGGCTCGGGATGGGGAGATGCACACTGTTATTACAAGTGGGCAGAAAAGTACTTGGATGAGTTCCAGACTCAAAGGTAACCAGTTAAAAGGGAAAACAATTAAAAAAGCACTACAGAATACTCATGAAATGTTTCTTTCAAGCAACCCCTCAGAAGGTAGGAGTGGAAAGACAGACATTATGGGAGGTTCCCCATGTCAATGAATGAGCTGTCAGCACTACTGACAATAAAATGATGAGCATCACCAACATGTTTCTTGGAAACCAACCAGAGAATTTATTTTTACCTGTATTCAAAGCCATGTGTATCTATACCAGGAGCACAATTGGCAATGCTGGCCACTAGAAAAAAAAAACATAAAAAACAAATCCAAGGATTTGCTAATGGAAGCAATCTCTTGCTTCAGGGAATATATATTTGTCTATAAAATTGAAATATTTATCCCATTTAAATGTATAAAATATATATACATTTTATATATATGTGATGTATATATATGCACACAATCCTCTTAGGAGTTGTCTGGAAATAAAAAATCATGATATGAATAGAATTTCCTTTATTTGCCCTTCAGAGAACACCCAGCAGTGGCCTGCCATGAGGCAAAACAAGTTAAGTTTACCTAGTGTATGACCATTCACAAGACAATTGTATACCTGTTATCTCATTTAATTCTCATAAGAGTTCAAAACAGCTCCTGTAGAGTGAGAAGAAAGACTGGCCAATAGGAGTTATATAGAGGGTTCCCTGTGTTCTACTCAGCCATTCGTATGTTGAATGCCATCAATACTGATGGTATTCTGTGGAGAAATAGAGGCCACTAAGCCAAGAAAATATTTTTATGGATAGATCTATAAATTCTTTTGTCATTTTAAAGAATGTTTTTTTCTTCCCAAGTCTATATCATTCATGCACTTTTCCACAACTGGGCAAATGGCCCATACTTTTGGTTAGTTGAATATAAATAATCTCTAAACATTCTTTTCATATCAGATTTGGTACAGTACAGGTGGAACTGACTGGTCTGATTAAAAACCTTTTATTTTTATTGAAAAAATATAATACTATGAGGACAAAAGATAGATATTCCCTGGTGTAAAAACAAACAAAAAAACAAAACACAACTCTAAGAATGGTTTATCAGAATTCAGGAATGCCTGGAGTATGAATCTTTGTAAAGATAGGATTTAGATACATCCATCTCTCTGTGGACCGCTTTTAAAGTCAGAATCATACCAGAACCATACCAGAAATTCTCTTTTTCACCATGGGCTGATGCAGCAATGACAAGTTAACTGAATACTTGATGGTGGTCAGAAATTCCAGCAAACACCCAAACACACTAACAAACCAAGGATAGCAACAATGAAATCCAGGGTAACAGTGTCATATGCAATTTTTTTTAATCAAACAAATTTACCCTCATGTTTTTGTTTGTTTAGCCTTTTCATTTTTCTTTAATTCATTTTGATCTATGAGTATATGACCATTTTAAAAAAAAATTGACCCAATTTTTACATTAGAAGCCTAGTATGTTCCACTTACTATGCAAAGCCTTTCAGATTACCAGCAAACCATGAGAAATAATATTCAAACAAATGAAACACTTATCATAAAGGTCAGAAAAAAGGAGACTCTGAGCAGAGTCAACTGAAATGATATATTTTATAACAGGGGTTTTGGAACCATTGAATTTGATATTTTGGTGATGAAGTAATCTGTGGAATCAGTTAGCTTCCTAATATTTCCAGACTGTGTTAAGCATATAAGAACAGACCTGTTAAAAGAAACCAAAAGTAGTATTGTGGTACTGAGAGTATTTAATTCTTTTCATTCTTAAAATTGGCATAGCAATAAATAATGCACACATACTTTTGAACAAAGTATAATTTAATTAGGAAAAATGAATTTTGTGTCATTCTCTAAATGAAGAACACCCTAATGTACATAATATGCAGTATTAATTGCCCATTCTGAGATGAAATTAATTGCATTTGGAAAGTTATTTTTCCCTCAAGTCAGCATAAAGTACAATTAAACACATTTTAAAGAAAGGTACATATATTTTATTCATGCCCAGAGTGTGTTAGAAGTTT
>CM052539.1:76151049-76163311 GCA_028533065.1 Trachops cirrhosus
GAGACTTCCCATGTGGAAATGCTATGAGATGGTAAAAATCAAGCTTGAGTGCTATATTCCCCACAAAGATACCCTAATTCCTCAAGCTATGATCTCTATCATCTCTAAACTCTTAACACTTTATGAAATACCATATACCAGTTATTATTGTATACAAGGCAAAACCTTTACACATGTACATTAGCTCACTGAATTTTTGCCAAAAACCTTATAGATCCATTATTCTCTTTTTAAAGATAAGAGAATATGCCTTAAAAAAGATAATAACTTATTGAAAGTTAAATAGCTAGGAAATAGAGGATTTGGATTTAAACCAAGGCCAATTTTAATTATTATTATTGAATCTTCTTTTATGTAATAATTCTTTGTGAATTCTGTATTTCTTTACCAAGTAAAACACTTTGACTTGCAATCAACAGAAATCCTTAGAAACTAAATTAAGCTTAAGGATATTACGATAACAATTCTGGGTTATATCACAGAACTTAAGGGCAGGGAGGACAATAGAACCTCCTGAAGGAGTGATATGAAGGTTGACCAATCACAGAATGAATTGGGAAATCTAGATCTGAGATTGGTTTCTTGTGTATCTCTTCTATCCCTGCCACAGAACGGTTTGGATGGGAACTACATCAATCTCTAATCCACGGTTCAACCTGTTGGTCTAAGTCACCCAGGATGGCCTCCATTCATGGTCTCAGACAATCAATGCGTGGCCTTTCCTGGCCACAGTGGTGATTTGGGGGGGTCAGGAAATGGCTCAAGTGGTCCCAATCAAAACGAAACTAAAACTTTTTTTTAAGATAGTTGAAAAAGGAGAAATCTTCTTTTGATAGATGGTTTCTGAGGTTAAAGTCAGTAAATGAAGTAGGGTAGTGACTCAGGGAACAGAGCTGGGCCCTGATCAAACTACATCTGACTTTTGCTCTAAATTGTAGGCTGCTTTGTTATTCCAGAGTATTCTCTACCTATCCTTGTAAGAATTATATTAACCCACCCCTCCTTGCAAATATCAGCCAAGTAACCTGCTTTGTGAGTTGAAAAAAATGCATGTAATTTCTGCAAAGAAGATTTAAAAGCCAATATACAGGGTCTGGCACAAATAACACCCTTTTTTATTATAGAATCTTTTATTATGAAATAACAAGCATGTAATTCTGTATCAATATCACACTCAAGCACACCATATGAAATTTTAGTTGAAATGTTCAAATTAAAACTATAAATTATTGCACCCATGTTATTACCCTACCAACCACACTCAAGCAGGCGTTACTTCTGCTGAACCCTGTACAGTTCCATTTTTTTCTCTTCATATTATTCTATGAGCTGTCCTATGTGGGGGCTGCTCCTTAAACATGCATAGCAAAGTAAAGTAGACACTTGAAATAGAGAAGTAGCTTGCTTCAAAGAAACCTATGTTGTAAGCTACTGCAATTTTAGAATTCTTCCTAAAACATAGCCTAGTGAAAAACAGTTACCACTATCTCTGATCTTTGCCATTAAAGAAGCCAATGAGTGTCCTTTATTGTTGAAGCCAGTATGAATTTTCTGTTATTTTGTATTGGAAATTTCCTAACTGACAAACCATTTTAGCCAGTTGAATAATGGTATCCACTCTAAGTGGTATCAGGAAAGCCTTTTCAACATGAAAACTTCCTAGTGACACATCATTATAAACTCTTGCATCAGTAGTTCCTGATATTTAGTTGGGTGTAGTTATGGCTACAAGGATGGAGGTCACCATATTTGTGAACACCCACATGAGATGGAAAGGGCTTCTTTTGTTTTTATAATTATCTTAATGAAATCATGTAGAATACACTTAATATAATGCATAAAATTTTACCATTTGTATTTTCCAAAATTTTTTTCTCCCATGCAAAACATGTTCTCTCTCGTAACAAATAAAATCAAAAGCCAAAGCACATAAGTGAATCTCTTTGATGCTTATTTCAAAGCATTTCAGAAGAGTTAATTACGGCAATACTCTCAGAAATAGTTAAGTGCTATTATTTCTCTTCCATACTTGGGTAAGTGAAAACCCTGAACATTTAAATACGTTTCTTGGAGACCACACAGCAAGTCACCAATAGAACTCAATGTTCCTAATCGTTGATCTCTACAATCTCAGTGTGGTCTGTAACCTTTTTATATCAGAACACTCAGAGGAAGAGGAGACTTTTTTACCAAAACCCTCTACTAACACTAACCCATAGAATTATTAGTGTTTATTACCATTTAGAGCCTGTTTTGAGTCCACCTTTGTGATCAACAAGACACTTGAATTAAGTTATTGCAAGTCCAGCAAAATAGGCATGTCTGTTTTGAACCTCTTTTGAGCTAGCAGCTTAACCAGGAAAATTCACTGTTCAAATATCCTTTGGACACATCCTCTTCCTTACATTTAATTCCATTGAATTGCCACAGTGGAGCTGGAAAAATGAGTTAGAGAAATGAAAATACTTACTGATTTAAAAAATAACAATTTTTATCCCAAAGAATGTATTATCTCGATTATAATAATAAATTAGTTATTTTACCTACATTTTTTGTTATTTTACCTACAATATTACCTACATTTTAGCAACTTTAATGACTATATTAGATACATTACCCAACTGTTCTAATAGACTATGTAGAGAGCAGATGTTTAGTTATCAAGAAAAATAAATAGATACAATAGAAAATGATGACTCACCAGCCATTTACAGAACGACATCCCAAGTATCAGGGTTATAACTAAAACTCATAACTTTTACAGTGAGCTTGTGAGCCCACCTTGAAAACTGTAATTTCTTCTAGGCCATACTGCAAAACATGACAATATAAATATAAAAATACATACTATTTTGCTTTGACAACTTTTCTCAAGATTATAGATTCTCTACATAAACATAATAATATGTTTAGTGCTTAAATTGTCATAGTTGTCACATACATTTAAGCAAAAAACCCATTAACTACAGTATTCTAAAGTTTGAGATTTCAATCTTAAAAGAAAAAGTGTTTTAATAATGTTTAATTTATTTTCTTAATTATCTAAAACATGTCAAAATTATCTAAAACATGAAAATTGTATTGCTAAGCCTACTTTTAACATGCGCCCCTCCAAAAAAGGTACAATTATACTGATCTAATTCAAGAAAAATAGAACTGTTCTTGGATTCTGAGATCTTCCAAAGGGAAACTAGCACTGTTTCTCAACTTTTGTTAATTCTGTGGGATATTTAATGCAATATTATTTGTGTGTGCCTTATTTTCCCTTATTCCCCTTGTGCTAATTTATAATAGCCAAAGTAAATTTTGCCAATATCATTATAGGAGCCACAGATAGAAACTACATATATACATACATATATACTTAATATACATATACATAACATACATATGTAGATATACATATACAATATACAGATGTATATCTATGCATATGTATTTGTATATATACACAAAAAATGCAAGCCCAAACTTTGGATTGCAAAAGTGCAATCCAAAAAGCAGTACCTACTGTGAACTTGCAAAAATAGTACAAAAATCAATCCAGAGATAAATAGGTCAAATATCATTAATTGTTTTTGATGCCAACATCTGATAAACAAAACTGGAATGGATGCCACAAATAGTTACACTTCTATGTCATTAAATGTCAATTTCTATGATCTATATTTTAAAAATCAATTATCATTCATTTGTCCATTCACGTGTAAAAACATTACAGACCATAAAATATTCTCAGTCTGAATACAAGCTTTTGTCATTGAGATGTTGGAAGAGCTAGGTATTTCATAACACCTTACTCCCTTCAACTAGCTCATCCATTGCTTACATATTTTTTAAAATAAAAATCCAAACAAAGAGCTCTACCCCATGGAAGCAAAGAATACGTAACAACAGTGAATTTTAGAAGAGGCAAGAGACCCGCTGTCCCACAGCTTTGTCAATAAATGCTTATCTTACATTTTGGTGAGTTTGCAATGCTATAAACTTAGATTTTTGTTTATACATTCTGTGAACTGTATGGAATTGAACAAATTAGGAAACAGGTTTAAGGTAAGAAGATAACACCCTGACAACAGAAACCAGGAGAAAACACTGGCCTTTAAGTTGGAAAAAAAAAATCTCATGATATTTGTAAAAGTCATTGCCAAAACTCCATGTGTATTTTGTCAAAATACAATAGTGACTCTGGCCGTTATAGATGCAGCTGGGGATATGATTCTTTCAGTGCTTTTGAAATATTTACCACTTCAGAGAATGACAATTTCTAACATTTACCTTTCAGCACAGCCCTGAAGTGGTACTGTTTATATTTCAAAACAAATATCATTACACATTCTCTTGGAAAAAATTTATGATAAGAAATGAAATTTCAAACTAACATCCTGTGAACACAGGAATTTAGAGAGGTTTTTGCGTCACACTCACATTTGCATGCACACGTGGTTTTATTGAAGTTACGGATTCTCCAAACCAGAAAGTGGATCTTATTTCTAAATGTCTACATTTTAAAGATAGTTTTTATAATTCTCTAGGAAAGATGAAAGTGGATGAGGATGATATGACATATACTGTTCATGCATGCATTCATTCATCAAACACTAATTTAGCTCATACAATGTGCCCGGTTCTGAGAAAGCAAATCCAGCAACACATGGTCCTTGCCTCTGGGAGTTCACAGTCCATTTGGAAGAGTCACAAAACTCATTATAAACATTATAGCATGAAGAACTACTAACTCAGGGGTTTCTAAAGATTGCTAAAGAGACTAGGACAGGGATACCGTAATCAATCTAAGTATTAGGAAAATATTGAAAGAAAGGTCATTTTTATGCTGTTTTTTTAAGGCATTATGTGTGCATTAAAGAGGCCATGGAGGATTAGCAAGAGAGAATTATAGGCTAGGGAACAGCATGTGGAAGGCATGGAATGGCATACTATTGTTGAAGAGGTGCCAAGTGATGTTGGCTGGAGTGGCTGGAGATTAGGCTGAAAGGCAGGCAGAAGCCAGATTAAGAAAGCCATTGCATGCAAAATTTAGGGGACTAAAGACTATGGACAGGTGTTTCAGATAAGATTTGCATTTTTCAAAGGTTACACTGGGAGAAAAGCAGAGATACATCATAAGAGGGCGATCAGCAGGAGCTTCTTTATTATTCTGAGTCTTTGTCCCAACATGTTAAGCAACACACCCAGTTGACAACCCTATCTGCAAGACAGAGTGCCTTTTTATTCAGATTCTGCTTCCTGTGGCATACAGAACCATCTGTTTACATAGAAGTGTTAAGGGCCTCCTTCCTGATACCCCTTCATTAACATCAATCTGGAAAGTTTATTTTAAGAAACTGAATTAAGGTATCATGGTATCTAGGAGAGCTGTAAATGAGTTAATTAGCACATTTCTGCCCTTGTAGAGAAGAGAATTTATAGTTTAGTTTGTGGTCCACTAAAATTTCAAAGGCACAAAGAGGAAGAGATAGAAGAGAAGAAAAGCAGGGAAATGAGGGAGCTTAGTATCATAAAGTCTCTCAAGTAACAGAAAAGACAGACTACAGAGTGGAGAAACTAGAATGTGTGGGCCCTGAATGAAGACTTCGGGCTAGCTCCGGAGAATTGCTTGTGTGCTATGGTAGAAAGAGCTGGAAAATTTTAATTTCTACTTGAGAGTTATTTTTCTTTTCTACCTTAGGCTAATCACTTCATTCTCCTGACCTATTTTTTTTCTGCAGCAAAATAATGTAAGATTAAAGAATCCTGAAACCCCTTCAAGTTCTAATATTCTAATGTTCAAGTATGTCACAATTTTGCCCAAGACTGCTCCTAACACATATACCCTATTCTTGGTCTTTTTTTTTCAAACTTACATTTTATGCTTGTCTTCCTGAAAAGAACAGTAGATAAAAAGCATTAAATTCAGAGGATATTTCAGTGATGCACACATGTAAAATTGTGTTTGTTTTTTAAAGGAGGGTAGCTGTGTAACAGTGTTTGGTCTTTGTCCCAGGCTCCTGAGGGAGAGATTCTAAATCCTTGGAATTTCTTGAGTGATAAGAGGGATATCTTTGCTTTTCATGGTGAACTTCTGGGACAACACCTGAAGTTATGCAAATAAGGTAACTCACAATTTGTCTCAGGACAGGTACTAGCTATATGAAGAAGACTGATCATGTGATTATAGGTTTGGAGCTTTGAACCATGTGATATCAGCCTGACCCTTTTTCTCTATGGAATGGGTGGGAGCTAGAGATTGAGTTCAATCCCATGGTCAGTAATTCAATCAATCATGACCAGGTAATGACACCCCAATAAAACCTCTCAATACTCAAGCTCTCAGGCGGTGAGCTCCCTGATCAGTAATCATCCATTTATGGGCCAAGAGGGTAACATGTCCTGATGATATAGAAGCTTCATATTTGGGACACTTCCTGGCTTTACCCAATGTGTCTCTGTCTGGCTGATTCAGATTTGTATCCATTTGCTATGAGAAAAGTGTGACCATATATACAGCATTTTCCTAAATTCTGTGAATCATTTCAGTGAATTTTAGAACTTGAGGGGTTAATGAAAATCCTTGAATTGATAGCCAATTGATCAGAGTATGGCTGGCCTGTGCACCCCTAAACTGTAGCTAATGTCTGACATAAGGCAGCCTTTTTAGGGACTATTCCTTTAACCTGTGCAGTCTGTGTTAGATGTTGGAAGTTAGCATCGGAATTGCATTACACACGCTTACTGAATATCTTAGGAGATTTTCAAAATTACATTCTTACAAAATATTTGGTGACATATTTTCATAATTAAACTCTCTGGAGTGCCACTGCTTCATTGCAGGAGCCACAAAAGAGTGAAATGTGGAGGCAACCGCAGCACAGAATCTCCTCCCAGGAAAGAGCTAACATTATTGAGTTACTGCTGAAAGGATCGAAAGAAGAGACACATATACTGCAACCATCAAACAGGAGAAAAGGACAGTAGAAAATGTTGTTAAGTTGGGGGGATCACACTGCTCATTTTTTTAAGAGACTCAGTGGTGCACAGCCAAAGAAAATAATAAATAAGAAAATTGATATCAAGATTCATTAGAATATTATATGAATTCAAACATGAGAGAAGTTTAGAGTATATAGCTCACTGAAAAAACACAGATTGTATTCAAAAAGGTAAATATGGTAAGATTTTATGGGAAGTATCACTTATTTAGCATTATATAAAGAATGTTGAAATTCATTATATTGAAATGTACTTGTGACCCACCTCAAAAATGTGATATTGCGTTTCCCATGTGAGAGAATACAGATTTCTAAACAAAAACTCCAGGACTATTAACTATTATTTAGTAATAGTTAATATTCATTAATGCAAATAAGCTAGCATAATGCATATTGACACTCATGAAATAGTTTGAGGTTAGTTTAGCTTAAGAAAAATTATCAAATCATCATGTATGATTTTCATAAGTATGTTTTCAAATGTTACCTTATTTACCTGGATATCAATGTTATGCTTTAGAGGGCAGCATTTAATTCAGAGGAGAGGGCAACTCATGTGATATACAATTGTGATCAGTGGTTAATAGAAGAGGAATATGTAAAAAGATGAATCATTAAAAGCACCATCAAATTCTGTTAAAGTTCCTTTCAGAAACTCTCTATACGCCATGAAAGAAACACAGAGCTCTTTTAATCAAAACACTCAGTATTCAAATGAATTGGTTGTCTGTGCTAATGCCCCTGTCACTTCCAGAAGTCTGGTGATCACCCTAGTGTGAGGTGGGATGCAGCTAAGCGACCTCACTCAGTGATAACATCACTGTGACTCAATGATCACTGCCACTGTCTGTGTAGCTACCAATACCTCATTCTGGATGAGAGCCTTCGGGGCTGTGAAACCAGAGAACAATCTTTCATTAGTTCATTAATCTTTCTGACAAACTCTTATTCATCATTTAATGCCCAGAAACCACATTGGCAAAATTAATTACTCCATTATCTGGAATAGTGTAGCTTTTTAAGAAATATTCTAATGTGGACATGCACTGACTTAAATATTTTTCTCATTCTAAATATCTTGCCTAACCAGAATGCTGCACATTGATCACATGTGTGTATGTGCATAAATAAATACACACCTGCATGGAATTGTGCATAAATTCTGTACATGTTAGAATTCTAACAAGTACGATCTGAAAGGCTAACTTTCTGTAACAAAGAGAACATAAACTCAGTGGCTTGAATAAAGTAAAGTTTTTTTTATCTTTTCCATGTAAGAGTCTCAAGGTGCATGGTTGAGGCTGCTGAAGCTGTTTTGGTCCACAAAGTAACTCAGGGACTCTGTCACTCAACAAGTTAGTCCATCCTCTGGTTTTCCTGTCCTCTAGGGCATTGCCATTCTTGCACCATTGAAGCTGGTCACCCCTTTCATGTTCTAGCTCACAGTAAAAAGGAAAGAAAAAGTTAAACAACAGTCTACTCTTAATTTTAATGCCAATGCTTAGAAGTGCCACTAATTATTTCCCTAACAATTACTAAACTCAATTATGTGAACGACTATATCTACCTGCAAAGGAAAATGGGATATGTAGTCTCTAATGGAGTGATCTGTGTTTCCATGACCATGGAAAGAGAGAAGGGTTTTCTGGAGAAGTACAATAATTTGCCACTTTTACTGCATATATAATGTAAAATAACAAAGGCTGATACAGCAAAAATCCAAAGAGTAATTGGAAAAAAAAGAAAAGAACCTGACTGTTCTTTAGCAGTGGTTCTCAACTAGGGGGCATTCCAATTCTGGAGACATTTTTAGTTTTTATAACTGGGGATGTTTAGCTACTGGCATCTTAATGCATAGAGGCCAAAGATGTGACTGATCATCCTATAACACACAAGAGAACAGCCCACATCACAACTAATTATCTGGCTCAAAATGCAAATACAACTGAGAAACTCTGTATAATAATTTTCCTATCTCTAAAATATTGCATGCTATTTGCAACAAGTTGGGAACATAAAAGTTACATAAGGACAACATATCAGAGTATACGGGACTGTTCCGCGTGGCAGTGGACAATGTAGCCCAGTCCCTAACTTGGAAAGTCCACTGGGGAGCGAGTCAGCACACAGGACCCAAGCCCACAGATAGCTTTTCCCATGGGTAATCAGGCCTGCATTGTACCTAGACTGCTATGAGGCTTGCTTTTGCTAAAACTCCACCACCCTGAATTGAGGCAGCAAATGTTTACTGCATATCTTTAAAGTAACTTCCTAAAATCTGAGCTAAACCTCCCAAGTATGGAATGTAACCAATTCAACCACTTTCCCTTTGATTTTGCAAATATCCTTCTTTTTTGATGTAATTAGCAACATCCTCTTCTTTGTTTTCTGTAAAAGATAACCACCTAAAGCCAACCTGTGCACAGTAAATGAGGACCATCCTCGATGTAATGTACCCAAAAAAGCAATAAAAGCCTGTCCAGCGGCGAGGGGGTCAGGCCCTCTCTCTCTTGCTTAGAGAGTAGCCATACTGTCCTTTTTTCTCCACAGGACTTTTGTAGTCCGTGTGAATTTGTTTGTCGCAGCCACAACACACGGACCTGTGGAACGGAGCCCATATCATCAGAGATTGTTGTTTCTTTTGCTTTTTTACCTGTGTCACCCCTACTTGAATTGAAGCAGTTTGAGATTAGAAATCTCCTGTTGTTGTTTTCATTACAGGCATGAGGGCAATCAGTTTATGTTTTTTAATAGATAATCCATACAGACCATCTCTCTGTCCATTGCCCTATACTGATTTCTGTGGTGATTACTGAGCAGCTCATGGGCCCTTGTTCTCGAGGTCCTTGCCATTGATAGTCATTGTTTTCGTTATTTCTTGAAACCTTAACCATAACCCTAATCCCTACATCAACTGCATTTCTACTCATTGCTATCACATTTGCGGAGATGTCTGTGTCTGAAGGTTGCTTCGCATACCTCCAGCCACCACCCTTGAAGGACTAAGTTAGTGACCCACAGCCATGCCTTCATTTCAAATGTTTCTGTCAAAGCAAGCCAAATCAGGAATCAGCTCTAAATCATTAACGTTTTAACAACTCAGTTAGATGGAAACAATTAAGATTTACAGGACTATAAAGGGAGTGGCTGCTATTCGACCATTCAAAAAGAAAAATAGAAAGAATATCCCAGGCTTTATAAGATCCTGTAGTGTAACAAGCATACTGAACAAGCTGAAAGGAGTGAATTAGGGAAATGAATATTTGGTGAATTTCATATGAACTTTTGACTTTCTCAAGGGTTGCAAAATGGCTTTTCTACCCCTTGAGTCAGCCTCTCAAACAACTTCTATTTTTACTTTTTCTTTTCTGTCTCTACTTTCTTGTCTGTCTGTTTGTCTCTTCCTTTCTCTCCCCTCTCCGCCCTATTTTCTTTTCCCCATGTTTCCTTCCTTCTTCATTTTTCAAATTGTCCCAACCTTCATTCCCAGCCTATCAATTCAGGCTTGCCTCTACCTGACCTAATGTCCTTTTGCAAAATTTCTCAATCTAGGCCGGAGATAATACAATATGAAGTTTATCTCTTTCAATCCTCATACATCCCTTAATTTGCCCAGAGACAAAATTTGATTTCCCAGTACTGCCTCAATGTTCTCCATTGGGGAAAAATATATTATGATCATTATCAACTGCACCATAAGGAATCACAAGAAAGGCAACATTGTGCATGGAGCTTATTGAATTGCAAACAGCTTTCTCAGAAATCAAAGCGCCCCCTGATGCAAATCAGATGCTTACATAATGCTATTTCCTTGGAGGGTGACAAAGGAGTGATGGGATTAAGATGCCCCTTTGTGGTTCAGCAAAGCTTTTCTGTCTCCTTGCTTAAAGCAGAATATTTGACATATTAACTGGATTGGCATGAAATGTATCCAAAGCTATTGAATTCATCTATTTTTCTTGATAAAAATTGTAAAAAACCTCTTACCAAGAGATTTGAAGCAGCTGGAAGCTAGTATGATGTTTCTGCCCCATTTTCCTTCCCACTTCTGTCTCTCCATATCCTTCCCTAGCCTTTCCATAATCCTTAGATATTTAACAAAGACTGCTCACAGCATGAATAAAAAAACCCACCTTGTTCTCACTAGATTTTATAAGTTAGCATCATTTTATAATATCAATTGTACACACATGCACTACAGTGCTTTTTTGATTTTTACAGATGGCGCACCAAATTAGGACCAGTGATCCAGCAGTCATTTTGCATAAAGCCAGATTCCAGTTTGACAGGGCTATGCATCACCACACACCCTTAAGAATAATGCTCTGCTGTGTTTACACGTGTCTTCCCAGCAGCTGATTTCTAAATATGGGCGCTGATGCATGGCATGTATTAGAGACTGTAATACACCTTCTATTGTGCAATCTAAATGAAGCCAACTGAATTTCCTGCAAGAGTACCCTGCCTTCCTTTCTTTTGTTCTATCTTCTCTCTATTTTCTCCTCCTTACTTCCTTCTTTTCCTTTGTCATCATTCCTTCCATTCATATTTTCCTCTTTTGATCACATTATTTTCCTTTCCTACTGATTTAGACACTTCTTGAAAATGGCATTACATCTTAGTCTTTATACCATCAGGATTTGGCCATAAAAGGATTTCAGTAAATGCCTTTTAAATAAACTGTTGATGCTATATTTCTAATAGTTCAAAGCATATTCATCTATGATAATGACATAATGCTAATACATAAAAAATTTATCTTTGTCATTGTTATCAAAATCACTACTTTTGCCATCATCATTTACATATCATCATTACTATAATGAGTGCTTATTCTCTGTGCCAAACGTTATAAGCATTATTTATTTAATTCTGTAGTGACCTTGTTAGTATCTCATCTATAAAATGTAGATAATAATAGCACCTTCTCCATAGGCTTCATGGGAAGACTGAATAATATGATATGCAGAAATCACTTATCAGAATAAGAAGCATTCTATGTGTTTACTATGGGTATAATGATTATTATTATTTTAATTTCCATCTTACAGTTGAAGAAATAGGAACAGAGAGGTTAGGAGGTCTTCCAAAAGTCACTCAGGTGTTAAGTGTTAGAAATTGGAAACAAACTCAGTTTTGGCTCCATTGACAAGGCCAAACAAATACTGCTTTTCCATTATTAGAATTTATAAAGCTTTTGACAAAAATAATAATAAGTCAAATAACTAACTGTGACAAGTTTAAAAGAGATTCTTTTTTTCAAAAATAAAGGT
>CM052539.1:76163811-76213301 GCA_028533065.1 Trachops cirrhosus
ATCTTTACTTAGGTAATAATAAACAGGATTGCCTGATCAACCATCATTTGAAAGGATCAATTGTAAGACATATCGTAATTTTAGTGTTAAAATTAGAAAAAATGTGTGTCTCAGGATAGTAGTAAAGAAATACATGGAACAAGGTTTAGCCTTTCTAGGAGAAAAAAATTAAAAAAGACAAATTATAGCTATACCAAAAATTCTGCTTTCACTTAAGATGTAAAAAGCAACAAAAATGGTCACCTTCCCTGGACAATTAATCAACACTCTTCTAGGTAATACATGGGACAAAAAAGCCTTGAGAAATTTAAAACTCAAAGAAAAAAATAGACAAAATTAACAAAATTTGTGGGATGTAGCATTAAAATCATATATTAGAAATTAAGAAAACAATAATCACAACTTCTGCTTCAGTAAAATAGAGAGAAGAGTCCATTAAACCTAAGACAAGCAGAAAAAGAAAAGAATAAAGACAAGACTTTTCAAACAAAGAAAAGAACTCATTGTAAACATATCTGCACTATGAGAATTATTAAAGCATATACTTTAGTATACCATATAAAAATTTGAATTTACAGCCCCAGCTGGTATGGCTCAGTGGATTGAGTGCTGGCCTGCAAACCAAGGGGTCACTGGTTTGATTCCCAGTCCAGGGCACATGCCTGGGTTGTGGGCCAGGTCCCCAGTAAGGGGTTCATGAGAAGCAACCACACATTGATGTTTCCCTCCCTCTCTCTCCTTCCCTTACCCTCTCTAAAAATAAATAAAATAAAAAAATAAAATCTTTAAAAAAATTGAATTTATATAAATAATTAGTTGCAGATATCATAAAAACTAAATTAAGTATGAGAATTTTTCTTATTTTCAATTGTTTAAAAGGTTAAGTACCTAAGTAAAAAATAGTAATAATGCATTATTAGGTTTTTAACATGTACAGAAGTAATTGTAGCACAAAGATAAATTAGGTGAAAGTAAGGAAATGAACATACACAGTCATAAAATGAAGTGGAATAATGTATTTTGAAGTGGGATAATAGATTTTGAAGGCTGACTATGTTATAAGCCATAGAAAAATAACAAAAAAAATGAATTGGATGACAAAAATACAAAATAATAGCAAGTTAGTAGATTTACAGTCATTCATTTCAATAATTATATTTAATGTAAATGACTTAAGCCCCTCAACTAAAAGGCAGAGAGAGTCAGACTGGGTAAAAAATTAAGACCAAATGCTTCCCACAAAAAAGCCCACTTTGAATATCAAGATATCGGTTGTTTAAAAGAAAAAGGATGGAAAAATGTGTGCCAAGAAAATACTGATCAAAAGGAAGAGAGAGTGGCTATATTAACATAAAATATAAAACAAAATGAGAAATATCTCCAGGTGATTCATACCCCAGCCTGCAGGGTCCGTGTGTTGTGGCTGCAATGAACAAAGTCACACGGACTACAGAAGTCCTGTGGGGAAAAGGGACAGCATGGCCCCTCTCTAAGTGAAGGAGAGAGCCCCGACCCCTGCCTAGACAGGCTTTTATTGCTTTTCTGGGTACATCAAGGATGGCCCTCATTGTGCACAGGTTCGCTTTAGGTTGTTACCTTTATAGATAACAAAGTAGAGGAAGTTGCTAATTACTACAAAGAAAAAGGATATTTGCAAATGCAAAGGAAAAAGTGGTTAAACTGGTTACATTCCATCCTTGGGAGGTTTAGCTCAGATTTTAGAAAGTTACATTAGAGATATGCAGAAAACATTTGCTGCCTCAATTCAGGGTGATGGAGTTTTAGCAAAAAGCAAGCGTCAAAGCAGCCTAGGTACAATGCAGGCCTGATTCCCCACTGGAACACCAATCCATGGGCTTGGGTCCTATGTGCTGACTTGCTCCCTGCCAATTTTCTGAATCAGGGGTTGGGCTACATTCGCCACTGCCACGTGGATAGGTCCCCTATATCCAGGCATAAAAGGAGAATAGTTAGGAAACAATTATCCACAAGTCTCTAACATATTCTACCATCTTGTCGTACCTTGTATTATGGACAATTCTTTTTAGGGTTTTTGTGTAGTGAACAGCTTTGAGAGATAGATCTAGTATGTCCCTTTGCCTCTAGGGCATAGGGCAGATTCATTTGCTGTCCTGGAGATTAAACATAATGTCCTCTATGAAAAATGTCAGGCAGGTTTCCTACCAGTCATCTTTATATGATTAAGGTTTTCTAAGTTCAGGGTTACTCAAGTGGACACAAACTCACTCTCTGTATACTATCCATGTGGACTTACATTTGTCTTGCACTTAAGAGATTTAGAAAAAAAGGGAAATTGATGTAAACATAAAGTTCACACTATTTTCTGTACTGTGTGTAATAAATGGCTTTGTCTCTGACCCAGGGTCTAGTATTTCCTGCCAGAATCTATGAAACTTGTGGCACTGTGATGGTAAATAAATCAATTTGTCAAGAAAACATATCAATCCTAAGCATTTATTCACCTTACAGATCACTAAAATGTATAAAACAGAAACTGACAAACCTAAAAGGAGAAAGAGATGAATCAATCATTATAGTTGGACACTGAAAAATTTCTTTCTTAGGAATAAAACAAGAAGACAGACAATTAATAAGGATATAGAGAATATAAAATAAAAACACTACCAACCAATTTGATTTAACTTACATTTTAGAACACTCAACACCGAAACAACAGAATGCACATTCTTTGAATGTACAAATATCTACCAAGATAGACCATATTATAAGCAATAAAACAAACATCAAAATATTAAAAAGAATTACATCAAAGTAATTTATCTGGTTACAATGAAATTAAAATACATATTGATAGAAAAAGTGAACAAGTGTCAAATTACTTGGATTTAAACAATACAATTTGAAATAATCTAATCTTTAAAGGAGAGAATTACAAAATATTTTGCAAAGGGTAAAAATGAAAATATAACTTGAAGAGATGAAGCTGAAGCAGTACATGGAGAGAATTATAACATGATTACATTAGAAGTATCTCAAATCAATAAACTAAGCCATCACCTTAAAAACTAAAAAAAGAAATATATATACATAATCATGTGATAAAAAGGAAGGAAATAATGAAGAGCAAAAATAAGTTAAAATAAAAAAGTAATAAATCTAAAAACTGATTCTTTTAGAAGTTCAAATTGATAAAGCTTTAGGTAGAATGCTGGAGGAAAATAAAAAGAAAATAGATAAAAATTACCAATATGAAAAATACAAGAAAGAACATAACTGTAGATTTAAAGTGGTAATAACAGAAAATTATAAACAATACATTTATAACAGATAAAACTGATAAATTTCTGGAAGTACACAAACTGTTGAAGCTCACTCATGTAGAAAGAGACAACTGTATAGCCTGCGATCTATTAAGTTATTGGAATTGGTAGCCTAATGTCTTTCCCCATAGTAAATTCCAGACCCAGGTGGCACAATGTGGTATTTTACACAAACTCTTTTTGAAAATGAAAGATATGAGACCACTTTCAACTCATTTTATGGAGTCTGCTGATACCAAAATCAGACAAAAACATTATGAGAAAAGAAAAGTGTTGGGATCCGCCCTGCCTGGTTTCAGGAGCTGCAACCCCCCATAGCTAAGGCTGAGTGAGAGACCTCCGAACAAGGAGACATTAAGGAGACAGCCTGTCTCCCTGGCATGAGTGCTGCCTGCTCTATGTCTGGCTCCCATTGCTTGGTCAGTTAGTCAATGACAGGTAACAATTCTCAGAGGAGGATGGACCTAAGACAGGCACAATCACATGGGAAGGCCATCAGGGAGAGACTCAGGGGGCTGTGGAAAAGAGGGGGTGATCGACCCCTGCCTCCTCGGCTTTGACAAGCCTGAGTCCTTATTCTGCCTGTGAGAAACCCAAATCTCCAAGCTGCCTTTGTCTCCTCTGCCCGACTCAGGCCTGCAGCAATATCAAGGGGTGGTGCAGTCCAGACCAGAGCCAGTGGACCCCCCGGGATATTTGGCTTGAAGCATAGAATATGCAAGATCTTGTGAAGCCTACTTTGCTGGAGGATGCTTTTAAATTAGAATATGAAGACACAGGCAGAAAATGAAACTAACCTTTTAGGTCCTAGGTGTTAAACCCCAACTCAGTGTGAGCCCTTTTAGGTCTTTTTGTTTGATCTTCCTTGCCAGACTATAATCAACAAACTGTATCTGTACCCCTACCCAATACTACCTAATAAAAAGCCTACTTAGGTGGCGGCTCGGGGTGCTCCCCCCTTGAGGGAGTAGCCATTTTGTTCCTATTCCTCCACAGAACTTGGTAGTCCGTGTGTATTTCTCTTGTATCTCCAGCATCTGCAGTGCCCATAGTTACCGCTGGCCAGTGACTGTGACAAAAGTTAAAATAAGCCACTACAAAATGATTAAAAAAAACTTGTCATGAGCCAATATTATCACATGAACATAAGTGCAAAATTTTTTAATAAAGTATTAGCAAATTAATTTAGAAATGTATAAAAATAATGATACAACATAAATGGCATTTATTTCTAAAATGGAAAGCTGGTTAATCATATGAAATTAATCCTTGTAATTCACTATATCAAAAACTCTAGTAGAAAAATGTATTATTCAATAAATGTAATATAAGAATTTGAAAAAATTTAACACATATTAAAAATAAAAAATATCTCAAATCTAAGATTAGAACTGAACTTCTGTAATTCATTAAGGGCATCTATTGTACCTGAATAGTGCTTTCCACATAATGTAGTGAACAATAATAGAATGTTCAATCTCACCACTTTTATGCAAAATTGTGTGGGAGATCCTGGCCAATGTGATAAGACAAGATAAATATATGAAAAAGAATACAGACTTAAAAGAAAGAAACATGACTATAATTAGTTGTACAGCATCATGGTCATATAGGAATACAGTCCCAAAGAATCTATAAAATACTTCCTAGAAAATATAAATGAGATTAGAAAGGTCATAGGATTCATGGTCAATTTATAGAAATTGATTATATTTTTATATACTGGTACTGAACACTTAGATATTGAAATAAATGTAAAATTATTCATAATTTATATAATAAAAACATGAAATACCTACAGATTAAACTAGCTAATCTAATATATGCAATAATTTGTACTGAAAATAGAAAACACTGATGAGATAAATTTTAAATAAACTAAATAAATTGAGAGATACACTTCATGGATTGGATTCTTTAATATTGCTGTTACCAGTTCTTCCCAAATTGGTAGATAGATTCAAAAGACTACTAATAACTATCCAATGAAGCTTATTTTTAGATCATGGGAAGGTGGTTCTGTAGTTTATATGGGAATGCGATGGCTGTAGGTTAGTCCAGCAAATTTAAAAAAAAAAAAAACAAGTTTGAAGAAAACACAAAGCCGAATTTCTAGACTTAGTGGAAAGTTTCAATAATCAAGACAGTGTAGTTTTAGTGGTAGGATAGACATATTGATAGACTAAAAAATATAAGCAGTCCTAAATAGACCCATATGTCTATAGTCAATTAATTTTTGACAGGATGTTCCAAGGTAATTTAAGAAAATATACTCTTTTCAACAAATTGTGCTGGGGGAGAGAAAAAAATCCTCATCTTTTGTCTTCCCACATATTGTATACAAAAAAAAACAGATTAACTTAAGATAAATCATAGATATTAATAATTAGGAAAAGTCAAATTTAAATAACAATGAGATATTACTACATACCTACTAGACTGGGTAAAATTACACACTCACACAAAAAATCCTAGTGAGGTTGCAAAGCATCTGCAGTTACTGTCGATTGTTAGTGGAAATAGAAAATGGTATTTCTACTTCACAAAACAATTATTCAGTGTGGTATATAGTTAAATATATACTTAACATATAAACCAACCATTCCACAACAAGATATTTTTACAAGTGTTGAAAAGATAGCTCTACACAAAGACTTATACCTGAATCATCTTAACAGTTATATTCATAAACATCAAAAACCAGAAATAATTCAAAATCCAACTGGTGAATAAATACACAAATTGTGGTTCATTCATAGAATAGAACACTTCTAAGCAAAAACAAAAACAAGCTAATGACACATCAAAGCATGATATTCTTAGCCTGAAGCTAAGTGAAAGAAGCCAGTCAAAATGTTTACATATTTCATGTTTTCATTTTATGCTATTTTGAAAGAAACAAAATTATAGCAACAAAATCAGATCAGTGATTCACAAGGACTGAGAGTAGGTGGAACCTCCCTCACTACATAAGTAATCAAGATGATGTTTTATGGTGATGGAAATACTATATCAATTGATTGTAGTTGTGGTTACACACAGTACACATTTATCAAATTCAACAAACTGTATAACTAAAACAAGTAATGTTTGCTATATATAAATCACATCTCAACAAAAATGAATGAAAACTAAACCAAAAAAAGGGTAAATCAAAGTCATAATGTTATTGTGTCTATATATTTCAGCTGTGACTACCAAGACATTTTGGGATAATTTGGGATAATATGTATCAAGAATCTTACATATGTACCTATCTTTTACCCATACATCTCTATTCTGGTATTTAAAGAAAAAGACCTAGCTTATAGGATAAATTATAACCATAAAGATGTTAACTATAGAATTATTTGTAATTGTGAAACATAGAAGTTACCTTAAGATCTAACAATGTGTGAATGACTAAGACTTAGAGAAACATCTTGATTCAGACTTTCAATAAATAAGAGGTCTGTAGGACAAAATAAAAAAGAGCATAATGCAATGTAAACTGAAGGAAGTAACCAATTTTATTTAAGGTCTTATGTTAAATAATGGCTGACTACACACTCATGCACTTTTCATTCCCTAGAGTTGTTATAGTTGATAATACAGAAATAGGAGTGTAAACCTTACCTAAGTGATCTCACATTTTTATTGCTTCTCTGTTACACTTCAGCCCACTCTTGACCCCCACCTCCATATTTGAGGTATCCTTTCACAAACCAAAGTTCTATGAGTCAAGTTTTAAAATCCTAATGGTAAAGTATTTTCCTCAGACATTTTATTCTGTTTTGAATTTAAACAATAAATCTAAGGTCATGGCTATGCAAATGAGACATACTAAAAAAACATCAAACAACAAACAAAAACAGGTCAACCAAACATGCAGAAACATTCCATTGTTGTAAAAGTAATTTTATCATGATTAGCAAAATCTGTTTGATTATAGCACGATTTGATTTAATATTCATTGATCAATTATTGATGGTAAAAATGATGATTGTTGATGTAGTTAGTATGTATACATTCAATTTAAATAAAACCTGTCATTCTTTTGAGCTTAAATGTAAAAAGATATGATTTTCAAAGGAAAGTTGTCTTTTGTTTTAAGCTGGGGTGGGGGGAGAGGTTGGGGGATAAAGGCAGACAACTGTACTTAAACAACAATAAAATTTTAAAAATGGAAAAAATAAAGTACATTTTATTGATTATGCTAAAAAAGTATTGCATTTTATTGATTCAATAATTGGACAGCTAAAAACAATTTAGAATTCCAAAAGAATTTCTTTTTCTTTTCAGCTGCAGTGGGATATTACTGAAGAAAGATTTGCATGATATTTAAAGTGTATGACGTGGGATCCAAGATGGCAGGGGAGTTAGTGGCAGCTACACTAACCTCCTCCTGGAACAATCCAGAATTACAACTAAATTGTAGAGAGTACATCCTGAATAACCAACTGCACACTAACTGGAGAGAAGCCTTAGAACCACAGATAGACAGAAGAAACCACTTCACCATAATATGACTGGTAGGGAGTGCAGAGATGAGAGAGGACTGGCTGGGCTCCCACAAGTAGCAGCTGAAGATCTGGAGGGATATTTCAGGGGTCGGGAGCTTCCCCTGAGAAAGGTGGGGTCTAAACCATAAGTTGGGCACCACAGCCTATAGCACCAGAACCAGAAAGGAACCCAGATAACGTACAGCTGTGAAAAGCAGAAGGGATTCTGCCTGCCAAGGAAAGACATCTGGAGACTCAGCTAACCTCTTAAAGGGCCAATGCACAAAATTTCATTTATAGCCACTTACCCTGGCTCCAGCAGAAGAAAGGAAGAATGGACAAGAGATGCTTAAGGACAGTTTGGGTTGGTTGCTCTGGGGAGACAACTGAAGGAACAGCCACCAGGATCCCTGTGTTGAGTCATTTCCCACACTGCAGAAGCATCTTTTCAGGCAGAGCACTCCTCTCCAAGTGGATCAACCTGAGTGGAAGCAATTGCCCTGCCCGCAGGCATTACTCTCACCCACTCTGTGGAGCTTAAGCCTGATTTCTGATTACAGTTTGATTAGTTTAAAGTTGATTGGTTTAACGGCTGATTAGTGTAACTACTAAGGTGAAAAATACAAAACAGCCAAAATGGGGAGACAAAGAATCAGACCCCAAATGAAAGAACCAGAGAATTCTCCAGTAGAAGAACTAGATGAAATGGAGACAAGCAATATATTAGAGTTTAGAGTAATGATTATAAGTATACTCTAAAGCATGAAAGATGACATAGAAACTATAAAAAGGACAAGTCAGAAATAAAGAATATAATATCTGAAATAAATAATACACTGGAAGGAATAAACAGTAGATTAGATGAAGCAGAGGATTGAATCAGTGATTTAGAAGACATGATAGAAAAAAAACACCCAGGCAGAGCAGCAAAAAGCAAAAAAGAATTAAAATAAATGAGGAGAGCTTAAGAAACATTTTGGACAACATGAAGCAGAACAACATTCACATCATAGGAATACCAGAAGGAGAAGAGAATGAGCAAGGGATCAAGAATCTATTTGAAGAAATAATGACCGAAAACATCCCTAATCTGGTGAAGGAAAAATACACACAAGTCCAGGAAGCTCAGAGAGTCCCAGACTAGTTGGATCCAAAGAGGCTTACATGGAGACACATAATTAAAATGACAAGGCTTAGAGACAAGAGAATTCTAAAAGCCAGAAGAGAAAACCAGGTAGTTACCTACAAGGAAGCTCCAATTAGACTGGCATCTGATTACTCACCAAAAACATTTCAGACCAGAAGGCAGTGGGATGAATTATTCAAGGTTATGATAAGCAAGGTCTTACAACCAATGCTACTTTACCCAGCAATACTATAATCTAAAAAAGCTAAAGGAATTTATTAACACCAAACCAATGCTGCAACAAATATTAAAGGGCTTGCTTTAAGAAGAAAACAGAGGAAAGCAGTCTATCAGTAAAATGTCACTACATACATATCTGTCAATAATCACCTTAAAAGTAAATGGCTTATGCTACAACCAAAAGACTGGGTAGCTGAAGGGATAAGAAAACAATACCCACATATACACTGCCTCTAAGAGACCCATCTCAGATTTAAAAATACATACAGATAAAAATAAAGGCATGGAAAAAGATATTTCATGCAAATGAAAAAGAAAAAAAAAAGCTGTGGTAGCAGTACTTATATCCCACAAAATACACTTTAAAACAAAGACTATCATAAGAGATAACGGACACTACACAATGACAAAAGGAACAATATAGCAAGAGGGTATAACCCTAATAAACATGTATGTACCCAATTTTGGAGTATCTAAATATGCAAAGAAAATCTTGATGGACATAAAGGGAGAGATTGTCAGAAATACAAGCATTGTAGGGAATTTTAACACAGCATTGACTTCAATGGATGGATCTTCCAGGCAGAATAATAAAAAAAAAAAAAAACAAGAAGACAGAAGCCTTAAATGACACACTAGATCAAATGGATTTAATGATATCTTCAGAGCATTTCACTCTGAAGCAGCAGAATATACATACTTTTCAAGTTCACATGGAATGTTCTCTAACATAGACCAAATGTTAGGACACAAAACAAGTTTCAACAACTTTAAGAAGATTTAAATAATTTCAAGCATCTTCTCTGACCACAATACTATGAAACTAGAAATCAATCACAGGAAGAACACTGAAAATCATGTGAAGACATGGAAGCTAAATAATATGTTATTAAACAACACATGGGTCAATAACAAGATCAAGGAAGAAATCAAAAGATACCTTGAAACAAATAAAAATGAGGGCAAAACAATCCAAAATATGTGGGACACTGGGAAAGCAATTGTAAAAGGGAAATTCATATCATTACAAGCCTATCTCAAAAAACAAGAAAAATCTCAAGTAAACAATCTAACATTACACTTAAAGGAACTTGAAAAAGAACATCAAACACAGCCCAAAGTCAGTAGAAGAAGGGAAATAATAAAGAATAAAGGAGAAATAAATGAAATTGAGTTTATAAAAACAATAAAAAAATCAGTGAATCCAAGAGCTAGTTCTTTGAAAAGATAAACAAGATCGGCAAATCTTTAAATAAACTCATTAAGAAAAAAAGAGAAAGGGCCCAAATTAATAAAATCAGAAATGAAAGAGGAGAAATAACAACTGACACCAAAGAAATACAAAGGACTGTAAGAAAAGATTACGAACACCTATATGCCAACAAACTGGACAAACTGGATGCAATGGAAAAATTCCTAGAAACATGCAATCTTCCAAAACTAAATCAGGAAGAATCAGATAATCTAAATAGACAGATTACACTTAGTGAAATTGAAGCAGTAATCAAAATACTCCCCAAAAACAAAAGCCCTGGACTGGATGGCTTCACAGAGAAATTTTACCAAAAATTCCAAGAAGAACTAATACCTCTGCTTCTCAAACTGCGTCATAAAATTCAAGAGGAGGTAAGGCTCCCAAACTCATTATATGAGACCAGTATTATCCTAATTCCAAAACCAGATAAAGATACTACAAAGAAAGAAAATTGTAAGTCAATATCACTGCTGAACAGAAATGCTAACATCCTCAACAAAATATTAGCAAACCAAATACAGCAATATTTCAAAAATATCATACACCATGATCAAGTGGGATTTATTCCAGGAATACAGGTTGGTACAACATTTGCACATCAATAATTGTGATTCATCATATAAACAAAATGAAAAAAAACCACATAAATCAATATCAAACCACATAATCATATCAATAGATGCAGAAAAAATCTTTTAATAAAATCCAGCATCCATTTATGATAAAAACTCTCAGCAAAGTGGGAATAGAGAGAACATACCTAAACATAATAAAAGCCATATGTGACAAACCAACTGCCAGCATCATACTCAATGGGCAAAAACTATAAGTGTTACCCTTAAGATCAGGAACAAGACAGGGATGTCTGGTTTCACCTCCTTTATTCAACATAGTACTGGAAGTCCTAGCCACAGCAATCAGACATGAAGAAAAAGTAAAAGGCATCCAAATTGGAAAGGAAGTAGTAAAATTGTTTTTACTTGCAGATGACATGAGTTTATAGAGAACCCTAAAGATTCCACCAGGAAACTATTAAAGCTAATCAATGAATTCAGCAAAATGGCAGGATACAAAATTAATATCCAGAAATCAGTTGCATTTTTATATGTTAATAATGAACTAACAGAAAGGGAATTCAAGAAACCAATCCCATTCACAATTGCTTCAAAAATAATAAAATACCTAGGAATAAACCTAACCAAGAATGTGAAAGACTTGTACTCAGAAACTTATAAGACACTGAGGAAAGAAATTGAAAAAGATACAAATAAGTAGAAGCACATGCCGTGTACCTGGATAGTAAGAATTAACACATTAAAATGACCATACTATCCAAAGAAATCTATAGATTCAATGCAGTTCCTATCAAAATTCCATAATATGTCTCACAGAACTAGAACAAATATTTCAAAAATTTATATGGAACGACAAAAGATGCCACTTAGCAATCCTGAGAAAATATAACAAAGTTGGAGGAATCACCCTACCTAATATCAAGCTATATTCTAAGGCCATAGTAATCAAAACAGCACGGTAATGGCATAAAAAACAGACACATAGATCAATGGAATGGAATAGAGAACCCAGAAATAAACCCACACTTTTATAGTTAATTAAATTTGACAGAGGAAGCAAGTGCATACAATGGGCTAAAGATAGTCTATGCAATAAATGTTGTTAAGAAAATTGGACAGAATAATGAAACTAACTATATCTCCTTCTTACACCACACACAAGAATACATCCAAAAATGTATCAAAGACTTAAATGTTAGACCAGAAACCATAAAAATACTAGAAGAAATTATAGGCAGCAAAACCTCAGATATTACTCATAGAAACTTTTTCATTGAATATATCTTCCCAGGCAAGGGAAACAAAAGAAAAAAATAAACAAATGGGACTACATCAAAATGAGTTTTTGCACAAGAAAGGAAATCATCAACAAAATAAAAAGACAACCCACAGAATGGGAGAGCATATTTGCTGATACATCTGATAAGGGTTAATATTCAAAATTTACAAATACTTACAAAACTCAAAACAAAAACACTAGACAACCCAATTAAAAAATGGGCAAAGGACCTGAATAGACACTTCTCCAAAGAGGACATACAGTTGGGCAATAGACATATGAAAAGATGCTCAAGGTCACATATGAAAAGATGCTGATCATCAGAGAAATGCAAATTAAAACCACAGTGATATACCATTTCAATCCTGTCAGAATGTCTATCAATAAATCAACACACAAGTGTTGTTGATGATATGGAGAAAGGGGAACCCTTTTGCACTGTTGGTCAGGATGCAGACTGGTATGGCCATTGTGGAAAGCTGTTTGTAGAGACCTCAAAAATTAAAAATGGATCTGCCTTTTGACTCAGCAATCCCATTTCTAGGCAATTATCCAAAGGAAACCAAAACACTAATTTGAAAGAGCATAACCACCCCTATGTCCATTGCAGTGTTATTTACAATTGCCAAGAAGTGGAAGTAGCCCAAGTATCCATCAATGCATGTGTGTATAGAACAACTATTAGACATTTACACAATGGAACACTACTTGGCAGTAAAAAAACATAGAAAATTTTAACCTTTGTGACAATATGGATGGACCTGGAGAACATTATGCTAAGTGAAATAAGCCAGTGAGAGAAAGACAAATACTCTATGATTTCACTCATATGTGGAATTGAATGAACAGATGGAGAGCAGAATGACAGCATGGGGGTGGTTAGTGGGTAGAGAGACTGAGCAACAAAGAAAAAGGACTCATGGGCATGGACAATGGTGTGGTAATTTCTGGGGACAGGGAAGTATAAGGGGACTAAAAGATAACATAAAATATACAATAAAGATGAAAGTAATAAAAACAATAAAAAAGAAAAATGCAGAAATAAAAGATTCATAAGTTTTAAATTGCAAACAAAAAATTATATGGCACGATGATTCACATGGTACATGACATGAAAGGATATCCACCAATGTGTAACACATCCATTACCTCTCATATTTACCTATGGGGGAGCTTTGCCTGCAGAACCCCCCATCCATTGCAGATGAGCTAAGTCTACCAAGATATGATCTGCTTGGGGACGAAAGTTGCCCAATCTCTCAAAGGAGAATGGCCAGGAGCCTTTTCCTCACTGGGTTTTTATTGGGTTCAGTTTGCACAGGAATACAGTTACAGCTCATCAATCATTGTCAGGCAGTAAGGATCAAACAATAGATAACATACAAAGAACTATGAGGGCTTATTCTGAGTCAGGGTCAGTTAGCTAAAGGGCTATAAATCTTTGGGAAACAAACTCATTTCATGCTTGGACCCTTATCAGAAAATTGAGGGTATTCTTAGCAAAGCAGTTTTCATGGGATTTTATGCATTCTTTCTTAGGCCTCATCACCCCTAAGAACCACCTGTTCCTGTCTAGGGCTGCACCTCCCTCCAGTATTGTTTCAGGCTTAAGTCAGACAGAAGAAGTAAGGCAGCCAAGAGATTAGGAGACTTCTTGCAAGCAGAATGAGGACTCAGGCTATGCCAAAGTTGAAGGGTGAGGGTCCATCACCCTGTTTTTCTATAGCCCCCCAAGTCTTTCCCTGAGGGTCCCTTCGTGACTGTGCCTGTCTTAGGTCGTCCCTCCTTTGAGGAATCTTACCTGTCGCTGGTTAACCAGTCATCCACCCAGGGCCAAGCAGGGTGAAGTAAAAGGATGTAGAGGTGGTGACCCTACCAGGGAGATAAGCTTTGTCTCCTTAGTGGCTTATGGTTCCAAGGTCTTACTCAGACTTAGCCATGAAGGGTTAAAGCTTCTGAAACCAGGCAGGGTGGTTCCAAACATTTACATTTCTTTTTCTTTTTGTGAGAACATACGTTCAGCTCTCTCAGCAAATTTCAATTATACAATTCAGTATTATTAAATACAATCACCTAGTTATAGATTAGATTATCAAATACCTCATTCACCTTGTAACTGAAAATTTAAACACTGTTATAAGTGTTTCCATATTTTATCCGTCTCTCAGTTCCTGAAAACCACAATTTTTGACTTTTTTTTTAAGATTTCACATTTAAGGGATGCCATATAGCACAGGTGGCAAACACAAGGCCCACGGGCCAAATCTGGCCCTCCTCCTTGTTTTATCTGGCCAGACACCTCATGTCTACCCAGCAGAAGCGCCAAGCTCTCACTTAAGGAGTAGTTACATTTATACAGTCCTAAAATTACATTCGGCCCTTTAAAGGCAACTGTGAGGCTGATGTGGCCCCCAGTGATAATGAGTTTGACACCCCTGCCATACAGTATTAGTCTTTTTCTTATTTGACTTAGAATAATGCTCTGCTTGTTGTCACAGAATGCAAGGTTTTCTTCTTTTTAAAGGTTAAATAATATTCCATCATATGTGTATAATACATTTTCTTTATCCATTCAGCAGACACATACGCTGCTTCATAACTTGCCTATTGTGAATAGTGCTGAAATAAACATAGAAGTACAGGTACCTCTTCAAAATAGTGATGTTATTTCCTTCTGATAGTTAACCAGAATTGGGATTGTTGAATTATACGGTAGCTCAACTTTTAGTTTCTTGAAGAACCTCCATACACTATTCCATAATGGTTGTATCAGTTTACATTCCCACCAACAGCATACAAGAGTTCCCTTTTCTCCACAGCCTCACCAGCATTTATTATATCTTGTCTTTTTGATGATAATACTAACATAAGAAAGAGGTGATAACTCATTGTGGTTTTGAGTTGCACTTCCCTGATGATTAATGATGTTGAGCTCTTATGTCCTTGTTGGTTATTTATATGTTTTCTTTGGAAAAATATTTGTTCAGGTCCTTTGCCCATTTTTTAATTGGGTTATTATTATTATTATTATTTGCTATTGACTTGCATGTTTTCCTCATAGAGTTTTGGTTGGTATTAACCCTTTATCAGCCTGGCCTGAGCTATTGGTCGTGTCTTAAACTTTTGTGATTATCCAAGCAGTTTTGTCCTTAGTGGATCCCAGTAGTTGAGAGTGTACCAAGACCTGGCAGTGTGCTAAGGGGAGGATGACAGTCACCACCAGATGCCTAGGTGCATGATGATTAGAAGCCAGACCCTCAAGCAGCCACTGGAAAAGTGTACAGTTATGCTGCTTCCAGGGAGAAACTGGCAGATGGGTGGCACTGGTTAATAAAGCTATATAGGTTTCAAGTGTGTAATTCTATGATTTATCACCTATATACTGCATTATCTACTCACCATGCAAAGTAAAATCTCCTTCCTTCCCTATATACTCCACCCCCTCTACCCTTCACTATTTCCCACCTACCTTTTCCTCTGGTAACCACCATACTATTGTCTGTGTCTATGATTTTTTATTTGTTTTATTTGTTCATTTGTTGCTTTACATCTTGTATTCCACATATGAGTGAAATCATATGGTTCCACTATGAAAACAGTATGAAGTTTCCTCAAAGAATTAAGAATAGGGTTACCATATGACCCAGCAACCCAAGTTCTGGGTATCTACATAAAAATTTTGAAAACATTTATTTACAAAGATATATGCATCTTTACATTAATTGCAGCATTACTCATGGTGGCCAAGACATGAAAACTGAAGTGTCCTTCAATAGGAGATTGGATAAAGATGTGGTACATTATATTTTGAAATACTACTCAGCCACAATAAAAGATGAGATATTGTCATTTGTGACAACATAGATGGATATCATGTATGTTAAAGGAATAAGTCATATAGAAAAAGTCAAGATGGACATTTTTATCAGCTCCCTCTGTACTGAGTCTAGATGTGTAACCATGGGGAGAAGAAGGGTGGTAAAGAAATAGGGGTGAAAATGTGGTGTTCCTGTGCCATTTAAAACTGCTTCTTTGTTGAGTGTGGGACTCATGAATGCAAGCCCCAATGGCTATCTCAACTAGGTAATCAGGAGACCCATTCCACCACAGGAGTCTCAGCAACTACAAAATACTACCAAAGACATGCTGTCAATCTGGTTGTATGGTTAGAGAGAGTCAAAGGAGAAGGCAGGATGCCCCCAGTTCCCCAGGCTCAAGGGTGGGTTGCAGACAGCCCCTAGAAGTGCATGAAATCAGAAGCTGTACCCTCAGGCAGCAACTTGTTAAATATTTATTCAAACCACCTTCAGGGAAATACTGGAAGATGGGTGTTTTTGCCTGTTCCTCCACACTGAGTCTTGAGGTTGTAACCTCAAGAGAGCTTGCAGACCCATTAAGAACTACTTTTAGTTCTGTGGGTTTCATGTGCAGTCATGACTGCCTTGTCACTGCAGTATCTCTGCCCCCCACACATACACAATATGGGCATACAGCAGGTGCTCACATAATTGTTTAACAGATGGAGGAACTCAATCAGGAATATCCTAAAAAAGAGAAAAAAACTTTATCAAGATAGCCATAGAAAAGGAGAATATCTAGCTAGTTTATATTTTACAAATTAACTCCCAAATAATGGCTTCTTTAAAAAAAAACTTTTTAAAATCTTTTACTTATTTATTTTCAGAGACAGAAGAAGGAACAGGAAAGAGATGGAGAGAAACACCAATTGGTTGCCTCTCATGAGCCCCAATCTGGAGACCGGGTCAGAAACTCAGGCATGTGCCCTGATTGGGAATCGAACTGGTGATCTTTTGGTTCGCAGGCTGAAACTTAATCCACTGAGCCACACTAGCAAGGGCAAACAATGATTTCTAATGAAAGTATACATCATAATTTTTTTTTAGTTTTAAAAATTACAGATCTACTGAGTTAGAATCTCTGGTCACTGGTATTTAAAAACAAATGCCTCATGGATTTTCTAATATGGTTAATAACCTCTGCTCTAAAAAGAGTTTTCCTTGTATTATTTGAATGTTCTGAACTTTCAACCTTAGCCCTGTTACACAAAACTCTATTTAAAAAAAGCTTTGGGATAATCTACTGTTTCAGATTTTTAATTGAGAACACTCTGTCAATGACTTGGCAGAATTATGTAAAATTATTCCAGCATACTTCCTTTGTAAAAATTCTACTATTTTAAAATAACCTTTTCCCCTCTTTTTCAAAGAATTAGCATTTTATTCACCCACCCTAGCCCCTTAAAATATAAAAGATTTCAAGATTTAAAATATACCTTTGTCATGAACGTCTCCAAAGTGGAAGGAACCAAGTAAATTCAGGCAATGTCTTACAGAGTAATTGCCTTTTTTCATGCTAATGAAAGTGGTCTCTCTTATCTACTTTTCCTGGCTCATCCATATAACATAGGCAACTGTGTCAACATTTAGCAACCTTAAATGTATGCCAGACACTAACATGCACATAATAAACATTTCTGTATTCAATAACCATCTTATAAATTATTCTGTGCTCAAGGTGCATATTAAAATGCCTATTTTCCCTCCCAGCAATGACACATGTTCAAAACTGGCTAAGTACTGAATATCTGGTATGTATGTTGGCAAATGATAAAATATTAAATAAAATGCTTTAAATGAAGTCTAATGAAAAGACAATTTCACACCAAGTTCTTTTCACCATTAACATGATCTAACCCTCACTCTGAAAAGATATGACCACTGAGTGAAAAAAAAATCACAGTTGAGATATAGTAGGAAAAAGAATCTGCGAAGAAAGAGACAGAAGGTAGTCATTTAAAAGAGTGGATGTAAATGGTACTTATACCTTTTAATTTTAAATTAGAGAATATGTGTCTGGAGTTGACAATAGACTCTAGTAGTAAAGGTAATTCAGTTCCATACAGAGTCATTTATTTTGCTGGGAAAGAAGGCAGTCATATTTATAATTTTAAGAGGGGTAAATGTTCTTTCTTTCATTCAATCAATAGAAGACTGTATAAAAATAGAAAGTGAAAATCCTTCCTTTCAATACCACTATGATTGAGCCAGCTAAATAGTTTCTAGAATAGTACATATGTACGTAGAGTCATGTATATGCATGTGTTATGAGCATGTGTATCTGTGTGTGTGAGAGAAAGATATCCTATATAGAAATTGTAATGGCTTCCATAAATTTGGTAGTGCCTTTCTGGCAATATGTAATAGAGACACTCACATCACTGAAGGGAGAACAGAGAAGCTCCTAATTGCCTATCACATTACTTTTGGAGCTAAATGGATGTTACATTATTCAGGATTAAGAGATATATTTCCAAAGCACCAAGCAAGATGGATGCCTCAGAATCCCTCATTTGCTCCAAAAAACTGTTCATTGTTTGCCCTTGTATTGCTTTGTTATTGCCACAGTGAAGGATACCTTTGGTGCACAATGTTGTTTGCAGGACAATTTTTGCCTCAAAAAAAGAATTAATTATTTTCTGCCATTTTCCATTTTCATCACCAATTTCCAAGTGTCACGAAAGTGAGCTCTGTTTTTGCACGACATTCCATTCTTATTACCATCTTCATCCCAAGAATGAAAGTCTGTAATGAAAGCAAAGCCATAGCTGGCATAGGAGGGCTGTTATAATTCACTCTCATGACAAAGATAGTAATGAGAAATGACAGTGGCACAAAATGAGTCCTTTCCGATCCCATCCCCTTGGATGATAATGAAAACAGAAGATGGCACCAACTTTATTCATCTTCATGACACCTATTGTGACAGGATTGAAAGCTGCAGCTAAAAACCCATCTGAAGTCACAATTTCCCAGTCTTATTCCCATTATGTGTTTAACTAACAAAACAAACAAAATAAAACAAAACACCCTGCCGTACTACCATTTCTCCTGGGAATCCAGTTATGGGGAAGCTTTCAGAGGCTGCAGAATTTCCTCTATTGTCCACAACTTCCCTTTCCTAAAATCATGTTTACTTTTTTATTATGAACTCATCTTAACAATGTTTCTAAAAGTAGTGATGCAAAAATGGAGGGAGAAAATATGGAAATACAGACTTTTTAAAATTAGAATTTGATTCTCTGACTCTCCTGAAAAAAAATGCAAATTTAAACTATAAAATATTCAACTAATGCAACTAATATAGAATCTTACCCACTCTCGCTTATTTTTTCCTCTCCTTTCCCCTCCTCTCCTTCCTTTCTTTTTGAACTAAGATTATATCTTTATAAAATCTAAAAGGAATTTAGAGCTAAATTGATCCAATCTCTGCATTTTATAGATGAAAAAGAGACTTAGAAAGGTGGAGCATCTTATCCACTGTTATCCAAATAGTGCCAGAATACTCATTCACAATTTTTCATTCTGATACTTCTAGGATATAAGTTGAAATGCTAAAGAAAAAAGTAGAAGGAAGTATTGAATGTGCATTCTACTTGAGTTTTTGCAGTAGCTCTGTAAAGGGAAGATGTCATTCTCTCAAGGAATACATCTTAAAGTCACAGACTCCTGGCTCTGTCTGTGCTGTTGAGTAAACCATGTACATGAGTTTCAGTCTTCTACTATAAACCAGTTTAGAAAATATAAGTGGTGTACAAAACAGTCTATCTTAGGTAGGTAAAGTGATCACCTTATTCTTCCTCTTCCTACTGTTTTCAAATATGACTTTCTTTTTCTTTCCATTTCCTCCTCACTTTACTTCTAACTATTCTGTGGTCATGAGCTAGGGAGCAGTGCAAAGTAAAGTTGCAAAGGCTCTATCCCTGTGCTGTGTATCTCTGCACTGCATTATTTCATACCAAAGGCAATAGACCCTTTGGATGGCTTCTTACAATCATCCTCCACTCCTGGCAGTGAAGCAAAATGGTCCATTTTCTCATCTTTGCAAGCACCTGAGTCCTTTCAAAAATATTCAAGCTTGGCTGCTTTTCTGCGAATCTAGGCAGTCCATATGAAAACGTATACCACCTAGTTCTGACATCCTCAAGGAGTAGAGCCAATCCACTGCAGCCTTTATTCTTGCTTTGCAAGTGGGGCCTGCTCTAGGAAATGTCCTGATTCATAATGCTTTAGGCAAGAGACAAGCACCATTCTCTGCCTCTGCAAACTCCAGGGAAAACATGCCAAGCTGTAGGTATCCATTCTATACCAGCATGAGAAGAGCTATCTATTTTTGTAGCTAACAAGCACTTACCAAGGAATTGGGAATGTGTTAATGAAATGTCAATATCCCCCTTTGACAGACATTCCAATCTCTGGGTGATTATTCAGAGATGTCCTTACTTGACTGGAGAAAAGAAGGAATAGGATAATTATATATATACCGACTAAATTCCTTCACTGACTCTGTTCTCCTACAAATCTCTAACCTTATTTTACATTGGTTCTTACCAGTCCAGGTGTCGATCACTGGACCAGTTTAGCCACTTGGGAATGAATCTGTTGCTTCTTTTTAGACAAGTTGCAAAACTTGACCTTCATTGTCTCAGCTTTTAGACTGTAGAAGAAATTGTGAGACCCAGCAAAAGACTCATTGCATTATTAACAGATCTCAAATGGTTGTTGTAATAAGCATAACTTTTTATGTAATGGTAGTTTCTTTTATAGTTCTACTAAATCCTTATATAATCACTCCTGAGTTGTGGGACAATTCAAGTCTACAGAAGTTAAGTTCCATCTTCTGAGGCAAGAAATCAGTGCTCTGAGTAAATCAAACATATTAACAAATATAAAGTAAAAATGTATGCTACAACACACTGCAATTTTTAAGCAAACACAATATCTAGGACTCCTAGAGGATTCTGTGTTTTAGGATTTCTTACATTATAGAGCTTAAATATAATCTACATCGTAACCCCTCTACTCTGAAGATCTGGCATGAGTTCAACACAATCTAGAGTTAACCAGAGCTCTTATTCTTCAGAAATTATTACCCTGTAAATACCTCTTTGTACATAAGGAAGCATTCCTGGTTTCAGTGGCTGCAGGGTACTACCAGATCTGTGCAGCAGTGGTACTGAGACTGAATTGTTACAGTTCCCTTAAGATAACATGCTGAGATCTCTTTCAAACTTTTAAGTTTCTTAATCTACCCATACACTTTTGGGGGCTGATCTTTATACCAGCCATTTTCCTTTTACACTTCCTTTTGTATGCTTCCAGGCAAGTGAAGAACCTTCAGACAAATGAATAAAAATACATTCTGCTAAACAACCACCATAGTTTTTGTGGGAACAATGTTACATATTTGTAGACCTTCCTCTTCCACTGATTAATATAACCTCTACTACAGTAACTATATTTTGAAACCTCATGTGTGCAAGGCTTTATGTTCTGTAACCTTGGACAAGTAGCTTTATTTCTTTAGGTTTTGTTGACTTGTTTACAATCTGAGAGAGATTAGAATTAGATTTGTGGTTTGCAATCTGTTCTAAGGACCTCTTGTGTTCCGCTGAGACACCAACAGCTCCCACAGAGAAAGAAGAGATGGGACAAGTGCAGTGCAGGGCTGCCCAACAGCCCCTTAATTGGTGGAGGAGTTCTGCTTCTATCATTTTATACATTTGGCTTCTCCACAAGATTGATTTTTGAAAATGAAGTGCAACCCTAAAATCCCTGGATTAGGTTTCCTTCTGATACTACTCATCTATGATTCTGTGAAGTAGCACATGATTGCAGAAAACCAGAGTAGCATGAGTTAAGTCACATTCCCTTCCAAGGCACAAGGCAGAGGGTAAGGTTGGAGCCATACAAGATTGCTCTGTCACTCAGCTTGACATTTCTTGCTCAATTTTGTCTGGTGAGCAAGTGATAGCACAGAAGAGGATGGTTCCTTGCCATACTCATCCCAGGCAAGAAAAGGCTTTATTTGAAACTCATATTCTGGGGCTCAAAGTAAACTTGAAAATTGGTGTAAACTTGCCAAAAGGGCAAATATTCCTCAGACCCTATCGTAGGAAGACATAGAAAAAGTCAACCATGATGTAACTGTCTAGCTGCCCTGTCTCAATGGGAGCCCTTTCTGTAGTTTCCAATCCTTAGCACCTTTAAGAAAGGAACATTAAGTGCAATTTATATCAGAAATAAATTTATTTTAACTTAAGGATAATTGAAGAATTTTTTCATTAATCCAGGCAAAGATAAAAGTGATGCTAACTTAAACTACTGAGTTTATTTCTATAGTAATTCTAACTATATACAGTTAATATCAAAAGAATACCAAGAAAAAACAAAAAGTAAATGCATGTAAAAATCTTTGATTCTATTTCTAAATCTATTTTGTAGTCATATAAGATATTTTCAGAAAAAATATTTGATTAGTTTTTAATAGTCTTATTTTTCTATTTGTAGTCAAGAGGGTTTTCTAGAGAGAACATGAGATCTTCACATATTTTTAGTAAGTTAATCTTACATTTGTCAATTAAGGCATCGATGAGATTAAAAGGATAACTTGAAAATTCCATTCTGGGGGCCTTAGAGTGAAATTGCTTTATCTTCCTGCTTGGTTAAATGCAGTGTTCCCACTACATTTGGATTGTTATAGTAAGTCAAGCTTAAGAAAAATGCATATACAAAAACCTGCTTGCAATTACTTTGCCTGACAGTCAGGCAAAATATAATTAAAAGGTTTGAATTGTACAGGTGCTAAAAAGAAGTATATTACAAAATAAGCAAACCATGATGTTGGGCACTCCATTTGGATTATTAACATGTTATGATCTTAATTATGACTTTCCAGAGTTGTAATCCCATGTCTATTGCTAAGGAATGGAAGTTATAAAAGTTGTCAAAATCTTTATCAGAGAGTTATTTCAACATGATTTTTGAAGAAAATTTATTGCTTAATTATAAAGGTAATATAATCACAATCTAGAAAATATGCAAGATGATGGAAAGAAAAAATAATTGTCTACAATGCCAATACTCAAACTACCATTATTATTATTTTGGTGGAGCTCCTTCCAGGCTTCCTTCATTTGCTTTTATTAATCTTTTTGTTTATAATTCTAATGTCTACAGAGAACATTTTGTACCCTGTCTTTTCACTTTATTATACATATTTAATAGAGTTTTATATTTTCAAAATGAGCCTAGTTTGTATTAGGAAATTACTGGGTAAGAGAAAGTGGGGAGCACAGCTCCCAGCCTCAGGCCTGGTCCCAAAGGCATTTCCACTGTGCTCTGGGGCTTGCCGCACTAGGTCATTTTCATTCCCTGGAACCATTTTATAGGAATTGCATTGCTCTGTTCTGAATACTAAATACAGGACAAAGTCTCCATCAATTAAGGCTTGGACTGAGGCCAGACCTAAATCACTGAGGTAGAATCTTTGCATCTCAGCTTCAGAGGGATCACGATATAAAGACACCAGATGATACAGGACACCGTAATTGCTGCCCACGGAAGCCAAAGGAGGGCACTGGAATCTGGAGAGATGAAAGCACTTCTTTCAAGGACACCTGAAGGCATGCTATGAAACCAAAAGCTGCAATAAAATCAAAATCTCTTAGAAAACTAACCGTGGTATATAAACCACTGTATGAATGAAGATAATTTTAATTAAAAAAAAAAGTTATACGAGTAATTCAAATACTAAGAACCCCTGCAATTTTGTTCTTTGAGATTGAAAAAGTGAACATGGAAACGTATAAAACCAAATTCGTGTGTAGTCATAGTTTGGTGTAAGTGTTCATGGGATGGGAACACTGTCCTAGTAATATCTAAATTATACACTGTACTTTAAGTAATCCATAAACACCAAAGTCCATGAAAAGTTTCAGAAAAGCTGAATCTCTCCAAAACTTCCAACAGCTTCACTCATTATTCAGAAACCACACAGACTGAATATTGAGGAAATTCAATGATTTTACTACTTAGAATATTAAACTCACAACAAGATTTATGACAGTATTTTCAAAAGTATAGGGAAAAGTTTTGTTGTTTGCTGTATAAAATTCCACTGTGCAGAACTTCTGGAGAAATCTTTAAAATGTGCCTGTAATGGCACTTTTTGAACTTTTTCTTTTCTCCTTCTGGTTACTTTTTAAGATTTTACTCTATCTTTGGTTCCAGTAGTTTCAATATAATGGTTCTAAGTGTAGTCTTTTTTCTATTTATATGTTTTGTGGGGTTTGTAGACCCTCTTGAATCTGTGGCTTGATATCTATTCATATCTCAGAAATTCTCAGCCACTATTTTCCTCAATGTTTGTTTCTTTGATTAAACATGTTAAACATTTCTCCCCTATCTTTCATGTCTCTGCTTTTTCTGTATGTGTTTTCTCCCTGTGCATTGCCCTGGATACTACCTACTGCTCTATATCTTGATTTACCAATTTTTTCTTTTGCTATTTCTAGTCTGCTAATAAAATACTCTAGTAAATTATTTGTCCTAATCATTATATTCTTTACCTGTAGAATTTCCATTTGACAGGGTGTGTGTGTGTGCTGTAGGTGCCTACTAAAATTTTCCATTTTCCTCTATGTTTATTGAAGTAGATGACAGGTTTGTCCAGAAGATATCAAGCCATATAATATGAAAAATAAAGACATTTGTTAAAGAAGATACAAGAAACATTTTACATAGGACAATTACGCCTCAGTCCCCTTCAAAGTAGGCACCTTACAACCTCACAGTTCTCCCAATCACCATCGGCTGCCACTTCGTATTTTCCTAAATTTCATTCACAGTCTGAAATCTCCTTTGGAAAAGCCAGAAGTCACAGGGCACCAAATCTGGGCTGTAAGGGGCTAAGTTACCTGGGTGATTTGATATTGGCCAAAAAACTCTGCACAAGATGTGATGCATAAGGGGACACATTGTTGTGATGAAGCTGCCAATCACCAGTTGCCCATTGCTTTGGTCTTATGAATCCTTGAAATAGTTTCCACAGAGGAATGTTCAAGCTTCATGTAATATCTGATGTAGATTCATTGCTCTACTTGTTCAGTCATTTTGAATGTGACCACCCAGTACACATGCTCACTCAAGATGTGTACTGCCTCCACTGACTAGTACCATGAAGTCATCCATAGTAAGTCCATGTTCATGGGTCCTTCATATATGTTCTTTGACTAACCCCTTCACCTTCTTTCATTCTGCTCCCATCCCTCCTTCCCCTTATTCAGCTTTTCCATGATTCTATGCCTCTGGTTCTATTCTGCTTATTAGTTTATTTTGTTCATTAGATTCCTCTTATAAGTGAGGTCATAGGGTATTTGTCTTTCACCATCGGCTTATTTCACATAGCATAATAGTCTCTAGTTCCATTCACACTGTTACAAAAGGTAGAATTCCTTCTTTCTTCCTGCTGTGTAGTATTCCATTGTATAAATATACAACAGATATTTTTTATCCACTCATCTACTGATGGGCACTTAGGCTATTTCCAAATCTTGGTATTATAAATATACTTCTAATAAAAAATTAATGTCATTATTATTAAATAATCTATTTTTCTTTACTGTACCCATTTTTAAGGAAAAAAAGAAAATGGACTTTCAATATTCTGACAATTGAGTGTTACTGATTACTGAAATCATGAGGTTAAGAGGGTTAAGCTACTGCTACACAACTGTATTTTGGCGATAATACATTTCTCTTTCCCACATAACAAGAAATTGCCAAACTATAACCATTACAGAGAAGTCTGGAAACTATTTACTCTGCCTCTAGTTTTGTGAAGTCTGATGGATTCTAGAAAGAAGCAAATGAACAAAAATGATCAAATAAACCTAGAGATACAAGATAAGACTTGCACAGAATTTAAATGAAATCACAATCATTATATGGAATAAATATTTTTTGTCAATAACTTATGCACTAAAAAAGATGACTGATAGAAAACTATTGAAAAAATTATGGCTTTCTCCATTAAACTAAAAAACTAATATTTGGAGACAGTATCATATTTGCCTTCTGTAAGAGGCAACACATAAGACAAAGTATCTCAAATTTATACTCCCGCTAAGTGGCTCTACATTTGTCAACCTCTGGAACTGTTAGATTTTAAATTCATTGTTCCTGATGGGTCTCTAGCAATAGTTTATGCTGCATTTTATTTTCACTTACTGATTGCTAAAGAAATTGAGCCCCTTTTCAGCGGTTTATTTGACCATCTTCTCTGAAGTATTTCTTTAAAACTTGCATATTTTTTCCATTGGGCTATCCTTTCACTTCTGATTAATGTGTAGGAGTTCTTAATGTATCCCAAACAGAAGATCCTTGAGAGCTATATATATTGCAATATCTTGTTTCTCGCTCTTGGATTTACTATTTTGCTTTCAAAATAATATCTTTACTAAGCTGAAACCCTTAGTTTTTTTTAAAAACCTGAAACTTTAATTTTTTTGAATTAATTTGATTTTTCAATTATAGTTGACATACAATATTAAATTAGTTTCAGGTGTACAACCCAGTGATCAGACCTTATATAACATACTAAGTGATCATCCTGATAAATCTTGTACCCATTTGATGCCATACATAGTTATTGCAATACTATTGACTATATTTCCTATGCAGTATTTTACATCCCCATGACTACTCTGTAACTACCAATTTGTACTTCTTAATTTCTTCGCTTATTTCACTTATCCCCTCACCCCGCCCCCCACATCTGGCAGCCATCAAAATGTTGTCTGTATCTATGAGACTGCTCCTGTTCTGCTTGTTCATTTATTTTAAAATCAGTTGTTGATAGATATGTATTTATTGTCATTTCATTATTCATATTTTTATTTCTTCTTTTTCTTCCCCTCCCCCTTCTCCTTTTCCTCCTCCTTCTTCTTCTTTCTTCAGGAAGACCTTTAACATTTCATATAATACTGGTTTGGTGGTGATAAATTCCTTAGCTTTCTCTTGTCTGAGAAGCTCTTTAGATGTCCTTTGATTCTAAGTGATAGCTTTGCTGGGTAGAGAAATCTTCGTTGTAGGTCCTTGCTTTTCATCACTTTGAATATTTTTTGCCACTCCTTTCTGACCTGCAAAGTTTCTGTTGAGAAATCAGCTGAACAATTGAAAATATTTTTTCTTCTTCTTTTTGTATCTGTAAAGGAAAACCACACTATTGTTTTCCTTTACACATAATACTCTGTTCTGTAGTCACCAGATGTGTGTTTGTGTGGTCGAGTCCCACACCAGTTAATTCTATAATATCAGCTGAGTATCCTAGAATTTAACTCATTTCTGATGCTATCTACTTGAAGATAGTGTCATATCTCACATGTTAAGAATTCATTTATAAGGCTGCTCCTGCTCCCACTTCAGATGTTAATTGTAAGTCCAGGTTGTTACCTGTACTTCTCATCTACCAGTTGTAGATTAGAGGTTCCCACAATCCTCTCCTTGTGTTTAATTAATTTCTTAGAGTGGCTCACAAAACTCTGGAAAACATTTTACTAATACTGGTTTTGTTTTGTTTTTATAAAAGGATATAACTCAGGAACGGCCAGATGGGAGAGGCATACAGGGCAAGGTATGTGGGAAGGGCATGGAGCTTCCATGCCATCTTTGAGTAGACCACTCCCTCAGCACCTTCACCTGTTTGCCAACCCAGAAGCTCACAGAATCCCATCCTTTTAGGTTATTTCTGGAGGTTTCATTACATAGGCATGATTGAGTCAATCACTTACTATTGGTTGATGATTGAATTCAATATCCAGTCCCTTTCTTCACTTGGGAGGTCAGGGGGTAGAAGAATGGGACTGAAAGTTCCAACCGTCTAATCACCTTTGGTTCCTCTGTCATCTAGCTCCCATCCTTAGAGATTTTCCAAAAGTGACCTTCAAAAGGTAAAATCAAGTGTGGCTGAAAGGGACTTGTTATGAATAACAAATGATGCTTCTCTCATCCTAGGGTCTCTGAAGCCAGTTCAGGAACAAAGAACAAATACCAAATATAACAGAAGATGCCCTTACTACTCTAATCACTTAGAAAATCACAATGGTTTGGGGAGCTATGTGCCAGGAATCCATGTCAGGACAAATATATATTTCTTATTATAAATCACAACATCACAGTATCTTATTTAAGTAATTTTCCTTCCAGGCCTTTAAAGCAGTGTCTTATTTCTTTTTCTAGAAGCATTATTATTTTACCTTTTGCACTATAAACCTAAATACACCTAAAATAAATATTTGTAAATGCTATAAGTGCTAATTTGTTTAGAAATACAGATATCTAAATGTTCCAACAAACCTTATTGAAAAGAAATATGTAATGTTAAGCTTTGTAATAAATTAAATGTGCATGTATGTGCAGTTCTACTTTTAAATTCTTTGTTTTTTCCCCATTTGGTTAGTTTATATATTTTTGTGAAAATATCACACTATATTAATAAAGATTTATGAGTGTTGTGAAAAAGAAAACAACAGGCCCAAATGGAGTTGCTCATATTAAGGCCCACATCACCAAACCAAGACCTAATTACATACACTCTTGGCTGTTACAGAAATGGAATTTTAAACCCGTCAATCAGGAGCCAGCAGAATCAGCACTGGTTAGGACATGCACCTGATGGACCTTTGCCATTCCTAAAGAAAAGTAACCTTGTAATAACCAATCTGCTTTTTTGTCTGCTACACATTCCTTGTTCCGGCTCCCTCCCTTCCACATTAAGGTCTTTTACTTTGTACAGCTCCTGGGAGCTGCTTTCTATTTGCTAAGGTGGATACTACACTATTTGAATTGATTTTTCCTCAAATAAACTCTTTTAAAAATTGATATGCTTCAGGTTATCTTTTAACTGTTCTTAGTGTAGTGGAGAGAACCAAAGGAACCCCACCTGGCCCCTAGGAATAACAAGAACACTACAGTGGGCACCTGATCAGCCCCCTGAGCCTGTTGCTTCCAAGCTGCCTTGGGACATGGTGGATAGGTCCTTCTGGGGTCCTAGCTCTGCAGCTTTTTCATTAAGAGCTTCTAGAATGTATTTAAGCATTTCATTTTCCCAGACTGTGTGTGGAAACTATTATAGTCAGACTGGGTCTGACTTAAAAACTGGATGGAGTCCAGAGCCAGACTGGTCATGACTAAAAGCAAACTAGGGCTAGTGTGAGGCCTCAGGTGAATAAAATTTGTTTTAAGGCAGAACAAGCTGGTTGACCTTACTAAACATAATCTTGATTACAGTGTCTGCAGCTTATAATTTTTAACCTGGATAAGCTTACTCATTTGCAATGTGCTAGAGAATAAGGGGTTTCAGCCAAGAACTTGCTAGAAATAGTTTCAGAGAAAATTATTTTTACTCTTCTATAGTAAGGATACCAGGTTGAGGCCCTCTGGGGCACCCTACTTGCTCCAGAGTCTGCAAACTAGGTCTAAGGAAAACTGGCAGAAGATAGCAAAGGATAAGAATACTTTTCTTTTTTTAAAAAAAATCCTCACCTGAGGATGTTTTTTGTTGATTTTGGAGACAGAGGGAGAGAGAGAGAGACAGTGATATGAGAGTGCAACATCTTTTGTTTGCCTCCCCTGGCACCCGACCTGGGATCAAACCCGCAAACTTTGGTTTATAGGTGAACACTCCAGCCAACTGTGCCACCTGGCCAGGGAGGGTAAGAATTCCTAACAGATTTGTGTGTGTGGTGCCGTTCAAAAAGCAAGGTAAAATTTCACGTTGTCCTGTCCCTTCCAAAATCAGGTTGTCGAGAAGAGACATTAGTAAGAATTTGATCTTTGAACTGTGCACTGTGAATTTGTTTTCACATTAGTTGTTACTTTCTATCATAGAGACAACTATTGCCTCCTTGTTTGTCTGTTTTGTGTCCTGAGAAATTGGCTTCACAACTGTTGGATTGGCAGTTGGCAGTTTTTGACCCACAAAATATGGTTAGGTCTTGGGGACTGTGGCTTAGACATGGGGAATTATTCTGCTTATCATAATCACAGTAGTTGGTAAGCTGTACTTTCTCAAAAACTTTAAATACATTATCGCTGCTGCTAACCACAAAGCAAATGATCTCCTTAGGAAGACAACTTTGGAAAAAAAACAAATAGAATGACCAACTTAAAGAATGTGAACATAAACCTGCACCAAGTGACCAGTGAACACTATACAGAGATTCAGCAAAAACTCCAGAACAGTGGCTGAAAATAGCACTTATGCTTAATTTTAAAAAACATAAATGCTATTTTTCATTTACAGTTCACACTTAATATTATTTTGTATTAGTTTCAGGTATATAGCATAGTGGTCAGACAGTCATATACTTTACAATATGATCGCCCTGATATGTATGGCACCCCCCTGGCACCACACAGAGTTATTACAATATTAGTGACTATTTTCCCTATGCTGCACTTTATGTCCCTGTGACTATTTTGTACCAATCTGTACTTCTTAATCCCTTCACTTTTTTTTACCAAGCCCTCCAATCACAACTCCCCTCTGGCAACCATCCATCTGTTCTTTTTATGCCTTAAATATTTTATAACATATCTCACTTAGTATGAAAATCTTATCAAAAGTGAGGAATTATTAAAAAAGCAAGACAACAGACCCCAAATGGAGTCACTGGTGCCAAATTCCACATCACCAAACCAAGACTTCACTTAATTACAGTTTTGGCTCCCCCAGAAATGGAATCTTACACCAGTCAGTCAGGGATGCCCTGGCCAGCCGTAGTGAGGTCACCTGCCTGAAGGACTCCTGGCACCCCCTAAAGGAAAGTCATCTTGCAATGACCAACCAGCTTTTCTGCCTGGCGTATCTTCCTTGTTTTGGCTCCCTCCTGCTTTTAAAAGTCTGTAATTTTGTAAAGCTACTTGGAGCTCCTTTCTATTTCCTAGATCATATGATGCCCAATTTAAATCTATTTTTGCTTAAGTAAACTCTTAAAATCTTTAATATGCCTCAGTTTGTCTTTTAATAGTCTTAATAACTGTTACAGCAAGTTCTTCATCATTGTTATTGTTTAAGAATGTATTGGCAGTTTTCCTTTGTTAATAAATTTTAGAATATGTCTGTCATCTTTCACAAAGAAATTTCTTGGGGTTTTGCCTGGAATTGGATAGAATTCTGATTATCAGTTTGAGGAAAACAGACATCATTACAATGTGAAATCATCTAAACCATGAACATGTTATGCCTCCCCATTTATTTATGTGCTCTTTAATTTTTATTAATACTATTTTGCAGTTTTCAGTAAAGAAGAATTACACATTTTTTGTTAGTTATAGTTAGTTATTTAATATTTTTATGTCTTAAATAGTACCTCTGATTGGATAAACATTGAATTATATCATACCTGCAGAAAAAGGAAAAAGTCATAAGGTCACAGCTCTATGGATATTTTGCAAACCTATCACACTTATATAACATACAAGCAGATCATGAAGTAGAACATAACCAGATCCATAGGAACTCCCATTGATTCCTATTCCAGGCATTTATAATTTCTAACACAAAAATTAGTTTTATCAGTTCTTTGGGTTTATGTAAATGGAAACATACAGTATATATTAAGCAATTTTTCATTTGCTTATTATTCTTTCATTTTACTTTATTGTGAGATGTGTATTCAGCTTTGTAACAACTCTCTATTCTATTGGTTACTATTCAATATGTTGATCAAATTTTTATTCTATTTAGTTACCTTTTAAATTAATTTGTAAAAGTTCTTTATATATTTATAATATGAGTCCTTGGTTAACCAAATATTATGGAAATATCTTTTCTCATTCTATGGATTTCTTTTTTTCTTTTTAAAGGATTTCTTTTGACATAGATTTTTAACTTTAATGTAGCCCAATTTATCATTTTTCTTTATATTGAATTATTTACTGTTTAAAAAATTTGTGACTACTTAAGGTTATAAGATATTTCTTATATTTTATTTTTAAAAAGGTTATTATTTAACCATAGCTATTTACTTTTTCTCTCTATCTGGAATTGAGTCTTCTGGATAGTGGGAAGTTAGAATTGAGTCTTATGTGTAATGGGGGTTGGTACCATTTATTGCAAAGACAAAACTTTTCAATGCACTGCTTATCACTTTCTTCATAAATCAGGTGGCTGCATATATCATCAATTATTTGGTTCTATTTTTTCTTTCTAGAATCTATATTTGCCATAGTTTTCTTACTGAGACTTATTCTGTATATTTTATTTTAACTTCTCTGTCAGCTTACTAATTTCCATTTCATTTAGGTCTAATCACCTGCTTACCCATCTCTAGAATTCATCATTTTAATCATTACATTTTAAATTTTCTATAATTTTATTTTTAAACATTTTTTCTTTGGCTTTTGATTCTCTCCTTAAAATTTCACTAATCCTACTTAACTCCTTTAACATTGACATTTATATTTAAAATCTGCATCTCACAACTGCAAAAGCCTTAAGCCCATCTTCTCATTCTGGCTTTTGCTGTCCAATCCCTTTGTGTTTGTTCAATTCACTCTGAGGCCAGGACATGCTATATAAAAAATAATTAGAGAAGTACAGGGCAGACTTCCAGTCAAAATAGAGGTGTAGGTAAATATGGCTCACCTCCTCATACAACCACATCAAAATTACAACTGAACTATAGAACAAACATTACACAGAACTGTCAGAAATTTAGTTGAATAGAAGTTGGACAACTATGGAATTAAATAAACCAAATCCAGACTGGTAGGAGGGGTGGAGACGTGGAAAGGGCTGGGTCCTCATCTATGTATGGTGGATAAAAATTAAGGCAATATCTTAAGAGCAGGGAGTCCCAGCCCAACACAAGGTCCTGCAGCCCAGGTTTCCAGTGCCAGGAAAATAAGTCTCCATAACTTCTGACTGGAAAAACCAGGAGGAATTGAGTTGGTGGAAGAAACTTCAGGAGTCCCAAGCAATATCTCTTAAAGAAATCACACACAGACTTATTCAGACTCACTCCCTCTGAGCTCTAGCACCGGGGTAGCAGCTTGAAAGGCACCAGTGGCATACGGGGAGGAACCGAAATGTCTGGCATCAAGGCAAGGGCTGGGGGACAGCTTTCTCCCAGAAATAAAGTTGGGCAGAGGCCATTGTCCCTTTTCTGAACCTTCCTCCACAGAGCCACAGAGATGAAAGGCAGGTGTCATATCTGAGACTCCATCAACCTGGCTAATACTTTTTGCCCCACCCTGGAGATCCCCTGAGGCTCCATCCGACCCAACATATGGACCCACCCAAGGTGTTAACAGTGGCTGTACCATATAAATTGCTGGTCTTGGCTCATGTTTCATAATTTCCTAAACACCCTCAAATAAAAAACATTTGGCCTCAGTGAGACCCCAGCCCCCCCATACCTCTGTCTAAGTAGCCTCAGGCACAGCACTAGCAGCAGCTAGCCTAGGTTTACAGCTTGGTTTTGCTTGGGAACCTCCAAGCCCAGCATACGTAGTATCCATCTCAGATTGCTTTATAGCTCATGCAGGGTGGCTCCCAGCAGAACATAGGTGGTGGCTGAACTTGGCCTGCATCATCCAGGAAACCCCAGAGCCTGTACACCCATTGGAAAGCTACAGACCATGTTAGAGCACCACCACCCTGCCCTGCACAGCTCATCCTCCACAGAGGGTGGAGGTTGGTGGTCAGTGGTCACAGCCAGTCCTTGAAGCTGACTGGCCTGAGTAAATCCTCCCATTGACCTGCCAACAGCAATCATACCTCATCTCCAAGAGGAGGATGTACTTAGCCCACATGAAGGATGAATCTTGAGTACGCAGCTTGGGTGATAGGGGATACTGTGCCATTGGACCCTGCAGGAAACCTGCTACATTAGACCACACTACCAAGACAGGGAGTCATAAGAGCTTTACCTACACAGGGAGGCTGCCAAAATGAAGAAACAAAGAAACATGGTCTAAATGAAAGAACAGATCAGAACTCCAGAAAAAGAACTAAACAAAATGGAGATAAGCAATCTATCAGATGCAGAGTTCAAAACACTGGTTATGAGGATGGTCAAGGAACTTAGTGAGGATAAAAATGCATAAAAATGCATTTTTGAATGCAAGTCAGAAATGAAGGATATACTAACTGTAATAATAAATAATTATAAGGAAACAGCAGTGGAATGCATAAAGCCAATAATCAAGCTAATGGTTTAGAACAAGAGTGTCCAACCTTTTGGCAACTCTCAGCCACACTGGAAGAAGAAAGTTGTTTTGGGCCACACATTAAATACAATGCAATGTGCAGTCACAAAAAAATCTCATAATGTTTTCAGTAAATTTATGATTTTGTGTTGGGCTGCATTTATAGCCATCCTGAGCCACATGCAGCCTGTGGGCCACAGGTTGGACATCCCTGGTTTAGAATATAAGGAAGCAAAAAAACAACCAATTAGAACAAGAAGAAGAAAAAGAATCCCCAAAAATGAGGATAATTTAAGGAGCCTCTGGGACATCTTCAAGCATTCCAACATTTGCATCATATGGGAGCCAGAAGAAGAGAAAGAGCAAGGAATTGGTATTTGAAAAAATAATGAAAAAACTTCTCTAATCTGGTGAAGGAAATAGACATGCAAGTCCAGGAAACACAGAGATTCCCAAACAGGATGGATACTAAAAGGCCCACTCCAAGACACATCATAATTAAAATGCCAAAGGTTAAAGATAAAGAGAAATCTTAAAAGCAGCAAGAAGACAGCAGTTAGTTAATTATAAGGGAGTTGCCATAAGACTGTCAGCTGATTTCTCCAAAGAAACTTTGCAGGCTAGAAAGGATTGGCAAGGAATATTCAAAGTCATGAAAAGCAGGAACTAGAGCCAATTGTACTAGCCAGTGAAACTATCATTTAGAATGGAAGGACAGATAAAGAGCTTCCAAGACAAGAAAAAACTAAAGGACTTCATCATCACCAAACCACTATTATATGAAATGTTAAAGGAATTCATTTAAGAAAAAGAAGATCAAAACTAGGAACAATAAAATGACAATAAATACTTATCTATCAACAATTGAATCTAAAAACAAGGAAAACAAGAACACAAGAGACAGAATCATAGATATGGAGAGCCTTTTGATGATTACCAGCTGGGAGAGGAGTGTGGGGGAATGGGTGAAGGAGTAAGGGGGTTAAGAAGTACAAATAGGTAGTTACAGAATAGCCATGGGGGTGTAAAGTACAGTATAGGAAATGAAGTAGCCAAAGCACTTACATGCATGACCCCTGGACATGAACAAGGGTGGGGGGATTGCCTGAGGGAGTGGGGGTTGCTGGGTAGGGGGGGAAAAGGAGGAAAATGGGGACAACTGTTAATAGCATAACCAATAAAATATAATTAAAAAATAAAATAAAATAAATAACTCAATAAGTCAAACCCTTCCAATAGCTTTCAATTTCATTTAGAAAAAGACAATTAGAAACCAAGCATGTACTTTCTCCAAAGATGATAACCTTTCTCTGTGGCATATGTCTGACTCTAGGAATCTACAATCTCTTTAATCTGATTTCAGAATTTGAAGTGTTTCAAAGCTGATTTCATCTCTGCCAGGGCCAGATAACTTCCTACTTCTCCTTCATTGAGTGCACATAGTTTATTTGTGCTGTACCTACTGGCTTGGATCTGGTACCCCAATTCTCATTCTTAGCTCCTTGAGGCACTCAATAGTACTATACTCAATGGGAAATTATTTTGAATTAGTTCATGATTACTGGTAACAAATGTTTTCTCAAGAACTTTTAAAAGTATTTTTCTAAACAAGTTTCTATATGAAAATAACACTGTTATTATGAGTTCGGGCATTCACAAATATTTCTACCTCATTAGATATAAAGTCCTTGATTGAGGGCACTAGCTTCTACTCCTGAAGAATGTGTGAGATTTTAGTTATTATGTAAAACTTTAAGGTGCCTTAAGCAGGGAAAATGTGCATAATCTGACTCTGCAAATGTTAAGTATTGATGGCCTTGCACTGAAGGTAGCAGAAAGTAAGTTCTAGAAATGTTTGTGGTAATGGCATATACCACAAATTTATAGGAAGGCTTTGGGGTTTCGCCAGAATCAGGAACCAGGATAGTACATATGTTTCAGGTCTGGATGAGACAGGGAAAAAAAGGCTGCTTTCACTGTGCATCTGGAATGTTTTGTGAGGAAGAGGGGGGATGGTGAACTGTTGGGATGTGCAATCAGAATTCTGTCTCTGTGTTTTAACCCATTAGTTAGGAAACTTGTGTTTGTTTGTTTATGACATCTAATTGGTATACAATATCCTATTAGGTGTACATCATAGTGTTTGGTATACATTACAAAATGATCTTCACAATAAGTCTAGTTATTATATGCATTGTACAAAATTATTGCAATATTATTGACTATATATTTTATGCTATACATCCTCATGACTTATTTATTTTAACTGGAAGCTTGTATACTTTAATCCTCTTCACTAATTTCTTCTTATCCCCAACCCCACCCACCTCCGGTAACTACCAGATTGTTTCCTGTGCCTCTGTGTTTGTTTTGGTTTGTTTAGTTTAAATACAGCAATAAATAAAATAATCTTCCCAAAGAAACTTGCATTTGAAGGCTGCTAGTTCCTTCAGCAGTTTGAGGGCTAGCCTTGGAGAGAGGGTGATAGGAGGAGGGAGGGCTTCAAAGCCTGATTAACAAGGAGCACTAATGAGGCCGGCTGTACTTTGTGCATGTCTGGGAGTAACAGGGATGGAAGAGATTAAGATGGGGGCACTTCAGCCTTGCCTATTGATTTTGTTGCCATAAAAAGAATACCCACATCTCCTGTATTTTCCTTTGCTGAGCTAGTAGACTAGGACAAAACTTTATCATGCAAATCGGTTAGTACTATATAAGTGGTAAAGGATATGCTGGTTTTGTTCATAATGATTTGTCTGCTGTGCATCTTGCGCAGTGTAGTAGGTCCTGAGGAAAGAAGAAAGAAAGGAGGGAGCAAAGGAAAATTTGTATGTACAGAAGTTCCACTCACTTCAAAGCATCTGATCTAACATTTATTACTACTGAAGAAGGCAAAAGAAAAGAAAGTCCACGATTACAGGTCTTTGTTCTTGTTAAAGTATCAAAACCAATTAAGTGTTTGCCTATAACTGATAATTGTGTTATTTAAAAAGTAGCTATTGTATCACCTCAGGGTCAGTCTGTGATATTTTTCTGGTCAAAGCAATGAACTGCTAATTTGTATTCTTTCAAATATAATAAAAGTAGTATTTCAGAGCATGATCTTCTCTTTCATACTTTGAAGTATGGAACTCTCAGATAATCTAATGAGTGTTTTATACAAATATATGTGCAAACTCGAAGGTCCCAATATGCTCCCCCATCCCTGCTTCCTCCCTAAGTTCCCCCATCCTGCCCACACACAGATGCATACCTACCCTCCTACATCCTTCCATTATTTCTGGAAATTGCATGGCTTTTTATCTGGGTAAGAATGCAAAATGAGCTCCATACATTCCAGAAGATTTTGTAAACTCTACCATCTGCACATCTGGTAAGTAAGATGCCTGTAGTGCTCTTTAATCAGTAGCACAGATATCTGTGCTTTGGGCACCTGTCAGAGAGTTACACCACAAATTGACTGCAAATAATCAGGGCTTGTCAAAATTGACTTGAACAGGGGATGATTTAAAGAGACAGGCTAACTAGTTACTCTCACATATTCTCCAAGCTCTGACCTATGTTAAGAAATATAATCAGGACACAGTATTGCTGAATAATGTCATTCATCTTCCTGAAGTTAAAATTGGAATATGTGTAATAAAACAGGAATTCATCTTTACAAAGATTCTTTGTTGTTGTTGTTGGTAGGGCCCCAAAACATTGTGTGTATGTGTGTGTGTGTGTGTGTGTGTGTGTACTTTTTAACAGTTGTTTTAGGTTCATAATAAAATTGAGGGGAAGATGCAGGAATTTCCCATATACTCCCTGCTCCAGCACAGGCACAGCCTCCTCCTATCAGGAGGGATGCATTTGTTATTGTACAATTGATGACCTTACCATTGATGAGCCTACATGGATACCGCAGAGTCACCCAAAGTCCATAGTTTACATTACGGTCTACTCTAAGTGTTGTACATTCTATGGGTTTGGACAAGTGTGCAATGACATAAATCCATCACACAGAATATATTCACTGCCATAAAATTCCTTTCTGTCTACTCTGCCTATTTGTTTTTCCTCACCCCACCCCAACTTCTGGCCAGCCTCTGGCCAGCCTCTGGCTAATGTGTGCATGGTCTGTCTCCACAGTTTTGCCTTTTCCAGAGTGTTATACGGTTGGAATCACAATATATGCAGCCTTTCCAGAGTGGCTTCTTGCACACAGAAATATGCATTTCAGGTTTTTCCATGTCCTATCATAGCTTAGGAGATCATTTCTTTTTAGTGCTGAATAATATTCTATTGTCTGGATGTACCACAGTTTACTTATCCTTTCAGCTACTGGAGGACATCTCGGCTGCTTCTAAGTTTTGGCAATTATAAATACAGTTGCTATACCTATCCATGTGCAGGTTTTAGTGAGAACATAATTTTCAAGTACTTTGGTTAAATACCAAGAAGTACTATCATTGGATCATATGGTAAGAGTATGTTTAGTTTGTTTATATATATATCATATATATCATATATGATATATGTATATATACACATATACATATATACATATAAGCAGTCTTAAAAGTACTATGCTGCATTCCCAACAGCAATGAGTGAGAATTCCTTTTGTTCCACATCCTCTCCAGCATTTGGTGTTGTCACTGTTCTGGGGTTTTGACATCATCTCTCGCCCTTCTGGGTAAGATCAAGTGTGGATTTGGGGCATTCTCATAGGTGTGTAGTGGTATCTCATTGTTTTAATTTGCATTCCCCAGATGACACATAATGTAGAGCATCTTTCCATATGCTTATTTGCCATCTGTATATCTTCTTTGGTGAGTTGTCTGTTCATGTATTAGGCCCATTTTTTAATAGATTGTTTGTTTTCCTTTAGTTGAATTTTAAAAGTACTGTATATATTTTGGATAACAGTTTTTTAAATCAAATGTGTCTTTTGTATATATTTTTTCAAAGTCTAGGGTTTCCAATTCTCTTCACATATGTTTTGCAGAGTTTTTAATTTTAATTAAGTCCAGTTTATCAATGATTTCTTTCATGAATCATGTTTTTGGTGTTGTATCTAAAAAGTTATAACCAAACTCAACATCATCTCAATATCATTCTATATTATGTTTGAGAAGTTTTATAGTTTTACATTTTACATTTAGGTCTATAATTTATTTTAAGTTAATTTTATAAGGGGTGTAAGATCTACATCTAGATTCATTTTTATTCTTATTTGTGGATGTCCAGTTTTAACAAAAATTTTAAAATATTTTGGGGCATTATGGTTTTACTTATTATCTAATTATCATGTAAAAAACTTCATAGAATGATCTATGAGATAAATTAATCCTAGAAATCAGAATAAGATATATAATACTTCCAAATGACTTCTTCATGCTTTATAAAGGAGACAACTAAATAACAATTATTTTTTCCCTTGGTTGTCAGGATGCTTAAATATAACTTAGTATTATATTTCCATATTGTACAATTTAATTAATAAAAAACAACAACAACAAAACAAAGGAATGTGTATCTGGGTACTGCAGAGGAGGATAAGTAAATGCCCCAGTCCATGCTTTAGTGGGGATTACCGTCCAGCATACTTGTCAAGGGCAGAAGAGAAGTTCAGGCAAATGAGCAGACAGGGATAGGTGGGAACAGTGCTTCCTGATGGCTCCTACAGGTTGAACTAGGAGAGTGAAGAGGAAAGGAAACAGCTAGATCTGAGACTCTATGAAGACCTGTGCGAAGGGGATTAGCAATTTTACTTGGCTTTTTACTTAAGATTTGGAGAAGAAAAGTATTTCAGTAGAAGAAAAGTAATTGAGCCACTTAGGAATTATAAGGTGGTCTTGTCTGAATGAAGCAAAGGATACAGGATACTATGAAGTGTGCAATAAGCAAGAAAGTTTGTTTTTATACTATGTATGACTTTGAAAACTGCAGTGAATAGAGTTAGTTATCATTTCATATCATTTTTATGTTTGTGGTGACATTTATTCTGTATGTTAAGTTAACAATCTTTAATAGTTTATTTCTTTTTTTGATAGTGTAAGTTGCCTAAATTCATTTGGTGTTAGCAAAAAATAAATAGCACAATGCATATATGTTAGCAAGACAAAAGAAATTCTAATAACATTCATTTTAAAAACATTTCAAAACAGCTCTCTGATGTAAACTTGAAAGGAAATAAAATGACAACTAAAATTGTCTAGATTCTCTATTAGCAAAGCAATTATGCAAAGTATTTTTCAACATTTTATTTGTTAATCATAGAAATCTGGTTGACAGGCAATTTTATCTGTTTTATAGGTAACATTCTGAAGCCCAAATAAGTTAAATGACTTTCCCAGAGACCTATAGCTCATTAGTGTTCAAACTTGTGAGGCACGGCACTGAAGCTCCTTTTCTTCCCATGACACTGCCATCACCAGGGCAGATGCCGCAGCGGTCAGCTCATCCTAATTTTCACAATTCAGTTGATTTTTCTGACAAAAACTAATGCATTTTCACATAAATGTATTTCATTAACACACATTCAGATACTTTAAAAATACATGAAACAAAATAAACTGACAGAAAGAAAAATCTATTTTTGCTTTATCTGCAAGAATGGTTAACATAGATATAATTTGTCAACAAAGTCAACTGATGAAAAGTAGAAAATTGCATAATGGTTGTATTTATTATTTGCTTTTTGAAAAATTTTGAGACAGTTCATCTTGAGAATAGAAGCTGATAAGAACAGTTTCTGTATGTATACCTCTACCTAACGAGGCTGTTTTGTAATTGTTCTCTGCAGATATTGGTTGACTATGGTCATCTTGGAAATAGCCAACCAGCCTATTCTTATTGGCTAAGGCATCCAACCATTGAACAAATCCCAGACTTCAGGGACTCATAACTAGAAAATATTTAGAAATTCAAGGCTTTTTGGGCTTCAGAACAAAAAGGTTGACTTTCTGAAGCTCTATTCAGTTCACTAAGACAAAGACCATTGACATCAGTTCTTTTCAGGGCTCGTAACTATGATTTGAAAAAAAGAGGTGATCTCTCTCAATATAGTATATTTGTCATGACTGAAATATTCAATCCTTTCTGTACATTTGTGTACATTTCAGTGAAGGTAAAACAAGATATATGCTATAAGAAATGGTAAACTGAAGAAACCAGCCCTCATCTATCACTTTCCATTCCTACACCTTCAACAGCTATTGATTAATATGGGAAAAGCTCAACTCCATGCCATGGCATTTATCATTCTCCATGACATGTCTCCATCTGTCATTCGAATGAATTTTCACATACTCAGCACACCACCTAAATAGACATACTTGACATTTCCCCAAACATTCCCGTATCTTGTTAGTATGTCATTATAAGTAAGACCAGCTGGGTCCCTGCTCTCATGAAACTTACTTTTCATTTTTTAGATAAGTAAAGCAGGTCTTACAAGGCTTTTCCAGCCAGTGCATATAAAAGGGACCATACTAGTAGTGATAATAATCATATCACTCACCCCTGCTAACTAGCGGACTGCTATAATACCTTCAGATACCTCCTAGTTCTATTGGAGGAGTTTCAGGAGGTTCACTTGAACTCACAAATTTCATCTTTGTATCATATGACATGGACCATATTGTCTTTTGGTGTCTGTTGTTGATTCCCACAAAGCTGTAAATTATTCATGTGCCAAAACAGTACTGTGTGGCCCAAACAGAAACGGAATAATATCCTTATTTCTCTATGTCACATTTTTCCACCTAGCTATGAAAGTATGTGACCCATAAATACATGTCTCATAGGATTATCACAAAATACAGCTTCTCCTGTTCCTGTTCATAGCTCCTATCTCCATACAGCTGAAGTGATTATCTCTTAATAGTAAATAACAAACTTATTTTCACAAGAAACAGATTTCTGACTCTGTTTGAATAATATTGAACAGAGACTTTTTCCTTAAAGTTATCCTATGCTTTGGTTATGAGTGTTCTGTTTATCTTTTGAATCTAGTGTGTTCACGTGTCAGGCAAATTATTTCATTTTTCTTAAGTAATTTGAGAACAACTGTAGGAGAACAAAAAACAGAGAAACTTCCTTGTGTTGAGAGGATTTAGTAGGAAGCATATGATGTCATCCAAACATAATAGAATCTTAATAAGATAAAATGGTCATTTATTGATTTTTTTAAATCCATGGGGCCAGTCTTGAGGACCAGTCTTTGAAAACAAGTCCCAGCTGCTCTGCCCAACCCCATCCTTCTCCATCTCAACCTCATACAATATGAAGGCCTGCATCTGCTCCTTCCCACCCTTTTGGCCCTAACACCTTGAGTCAAGTGGTACAAAATAAGCTCTATTGATTCATTCCAGTGGCCAGAGGATGTCCAAAATGAAGCAGTAAGCAGAGCCATAGATGAAACCCTTACTTCAATTTTTTTATATATGTAACTTTTCATTGTCTCTAGTATTAGATTCTTTAAAAGAACCAAGTTTTTCTCATCACTGTTAATGTCCAGTGATAACATCACATATATTTGAAAAACTATTGTTGAATGGGTTCCTTTTGACCATATTATACTTACTAAATCCAATTATCCTAAATTAAACATTACCACGTATACCTTACATCTAATCCCAAATCACTTAAGAAGGTATATAGACTCATAATTTACTCAAAACACTAAGCTGATTATTTTTGTTTTATAATGATTTTACCATTCTTTAATCATATGTATGATGTTGTGCAGACACTGCCTTTAAAGCAGCTGCTGAAAGCACTTGGATTACGTTATAAAGCCATATGATAAAAAACAATTATATTAGTGTGACTCACAAGATATTGGTCAAGGGAGGTTTAAGCCATCAAGTCCCAGGAGCTACTTTCTGAGCTTCTGCTAGCTAGAGGGGTACAAAGGAAATTTGATAGTAGTTATATTTTGTACAGCTGGGGGATTCATATTAGATGGAAACTTCCCAGACAAATTAGATTTAAAATAGCATTCTCATCAGAAATAATAAACCTACAGGACAATGTAGCCAGCAATAGAAACGGAGACTCAGAATTCTCAGAGAAACGGGAAGCTGAAACCTCATGTCTGTTGCCACCTTTTGCAGAATATATTGGAAGGAAGCAAAGCTTTCAGCCAAAATAAAAATATAGAACTTTGCACTTAAAGAGGGTGGTACTTTGAAACTAGCCATAAAAAAGCAGTAGGCCTAGTAAGAGATACTCCAAATCAGCAAGCACACATCCCAAGAAAAGGTAAGCTGGGATAAAGTCCCATTCACAGAAAGATTCTCCCATTTTAAATGAAAATGGCCACTGCCTCTCTGGTCACAGTTACTCTCCTCTACTTTTTGAAGGGGAATGGAGAATGGTCTCAGAAAATAAGGCATGTCTTTTTGAGTATACCCTATTATAAACTACATACATTACTTATTATAGCATATACATTTATTTTTCTTAACAAATGCTTTTGCTGCCTATATAAAGTTCTAAACTGAATAAAGTAAAAAAGCAAAGAGTTATGAAAGATGTAACCCAGAGGCAGTGTGCTGTGAGAAAAGTCTGAGAGGGAAGCACAACAGTATGTTCTAGTGTAGACTAGTGCCTTGGCCTTGGTTAAATTTCTAAACCCAGAGAGAATCCTTATCTTCCACTCAGTGGTCAGAACAGGCCACTCTTAAGAGCCTATAAAGCTTCCCACCCTCTCCTTTTACCTTAAAGCTATACTGCAGACCTTTCTCGGCAGTCATTGGCACCTAGGGACCAATTTTCCCCCATTTTCTGGGCTCCGCAGGGTGCATACACTATTGTGGTAACTGAGCTAATTCAGTAAGCTGCTCTTGACTACAATGGTTCTACTTCTTGTCCCTCACTGAGTCCCACATGAGGTTAAACAAGGTAAGATACCCTTTTAAAAGTAAAACAAAAAACTTTGTCTTTATATAGCACCTCTGAGCCTTTAGCTGGTCTACTGTTAAAAAGATTTCAGATACAAACACACTGGTGACACTTTGAAAAGGGTAACTGTTGAGATGATGACTCATAATTCTAAGAATATGAAATTAGCAGTAGTTCCCAAGTGGGTAAACAAATATCTAAAAAAAAATTCTTTTGCATGCACATTAAAATGTATTCTTCTGTGTGCTTGTAAAAGCAATTTTCTTTTCTAAAAGAAAACCTAGTTATTGTTGTTTTTGCAGAAGTAGACACTGGATACCAACACATCTGGGCAGTTTATCTAAAAAACTACAAGTCAGGCATCTGGATATTGTAAAATATCTGTAATATTTAAATGTGAGGTCATTCAACAAAAATATTAAAAGTTTTTGAGATAGAATTATAAAATCAATGGTGAATCTGAGGAAGAAGGGACTAAAGTTTATCTAACTTGATTTGATATTGTAAACAAGAGAACATAGGCCCAGAAAGAAAATATAATCTGATTTTCTCCCTGAAAGATTTTTTATTCCAAAAACCTCAAAGGTGTTTGTCTCCTCACTTTGCAAACATTAAAAAAAGAACAAACTGTAATATAATAATAGAATTTATTTCAAAGAGCATTTGTTATATAACTTCAACTAATTGAAACAGAATTAACAATCAGTAATTTAGAAAACAAAGTACCGGGGCACAAATGGTTCTTAGTGAACCAAAATGAGCTCATTAAATTTTGACACTCAGCCTTCTTCACTTTATCTATAGGTGATCTGTCAGCCCTCCCTCAAAAAATATTTATAATTGTTTCAGACCTAGTGACAGTAATCTCACCTCTCATGTTTTGTAAGTCCTATCAAATTCAAAATAATAAACACAAAAAGGTTAATTCAGCACATCCTATGAGACAACATGCGGTGAGTGTGCAGAGGTGGTAAGAACAGCTATTGCTCCTGCTTTCGTGGAGTTTCCAGTCCCGGAGAAGGGTAGAAGTAGAAGCAGCAGGAGAGCAAGCACATTGACAACAGGAAGAAGAGCATCTGCCCAGTGACAAGATAAAAGAGAATGGAGAACTGTACAAAAATAGGTGCAAAATTCCAAGTAGCATCTGTTGTTGGGCTCATTTAGCTTAAGGTCACACTGTCCTAAACATGTCAGGAATTTTTGAGCAGATCTTTCCAAGACAGTATTCTCTAGTATTTGGTCTTCTAAATGGACTGGGCTGTCAAGAAAATACTTAAAGAGCTCTATCTGCAAAGGCAGAAAAATATGAGTACATCATAGACATCTTATCTTGAACCAATCCATTTCTAATGATAGAGGTTAAAGGTTATTAGATTGTCTAGCAAGTGGTTGAGAGATCCCACAACATCAGCTTACTATCAGAAGGCATGTCATGTAAGGGAGCTCAAAGTAAAGAGATGTAGGTAGGAACAGCACATTGACCCCAAAATGAGCCTCACCTGGCAACTGGTACTAAACTCATGTCACTTCTGTACCTTCTCCATTGTTTGAAGCAAGTCATATAGCCACATCTAACTTTAAAGGGTGAGAAAATGCACTACTTTATTCCTAGGGAGAGGAGAATCAGAAATATTAGTCAACATCAGTACTTAGCCAGATAACTCCAAATATTAGTACAGTGTGACTATGGATAGAAATCCTGATGTAGTGGTGGAATGCAGACTAGTGCTGTTCTGGATGGCAACCTAAAGCACATAGTTAAATAAAGTGTTGTGTACTCTATGGTCCAGCAGTTCTAGGTATGATTCTCAAACAAACCCACACATGGGACCATAAGGGGACATGATCCCTCCAGTAAATTACAGCATCACCTGAGATGGCGTAGAGCTGGCCACTATCTGAGAGTCCATCACTGGAGTGGATTGACAAAATGTAGTGTTTACACATGCTGGGGTACCATGCAGCAGTCAAAAGCAACAGACTAGAAGTACATATTACAAACTTGAAAGCATACTGACAAGGAAAGAAAAGAAGAAATAGCTGTAATGTATGGTGCTGTAATATGTGGTGCAATATGACATTTGTTCCAAATAACAATATACATTTTTAAAGCGTAGTTGTAAGATCAAAAGGATGTACACTAACCACATTAATATTATTGACTGTGAAGAGAAGGGGAAATGGAAGTGAGTAACGAAGATAAGAGTATATGCAGAAAAGAATAGATTTGAGAAGGACGTTTTTACAGATCAGCAATAGAAGTCATTGAATCAATGACCTGGACCTAAGATTCAATGAAACAAAACAAACAAATAAGACTTGACGTAGTTATTTTAACAAAACTGTAAAACAAATCTCAACAAAAATATCATTGTTTTAGAGTTTCCATTCAATTGTAAGATTCCCTTTGGACTTGACACAATAAATGCAGGGCCCAACAGAAGTAAGGTCTGCTTGACTGTGGTTGGTAGGGCAATAATATAAGTATAATCATTTATAGTTTTAATTTGAATATTTCACCTAAAATGTCATATGATGTGTTTGAGTGTGATATTGTTATATTACAGAATTACATGCTTATGATTTTGTAATGAAAGATTTTGTAATAAAAAGGAGCATTATTTGTGCTGGACCTTGTATATGAGCAGCTCTTGATGAACCCCTGCAAGAATAGCAGTAAAGATTTTAATACTAAAAATAGCAGCAATGAATACCATCAGAACCCTAGTGGACATGAAGTAGTGGAGTGGCAGTGTCTGGCAGGGGCTGGGACTAAGGAGAAGGGAGAAGGCAGAGTTCATTCTGTGCAATAGGTGCAATGACATAATGGTGTTACCATCTGGCAAAAATGCTGGAGTTCAGTAGAGCAGGATCAGGGGCCATATACCTTGTAAAGAAGCAACCCCAGGGACAGAAGAGAACTGGACTTTCCGTTACGGTTAAGGGAGAATGCAGCTTTCACCGGAGCATTGTGAATAATGTGTTAGATATCTAGAAATAATTGGCAAAAACTGCAGGAATGGAGATGGTACATACACAGAGATGGGTAAAGGAGTCCGTAAAACTCAGGTATCTCTACCTTCGCTGGCTTGAGGGCATTTGGATTACATATGGTTTTAAAATATGTTAGTGTATAAAGGAATGTACTTCCCGTAACTAGAAAACTCCCAAACATAAAATTCCTTTCTATGGGGATGTTCTGAGTATGAATGAAGCATTGATGTAATTCATTGTTTCAATTATTTTATCCTAATCTTTTCAATAAGATGTGAAAATGCTGCCATGATAAGAAAAGCCCTAGCCATCAGTTTGTTGGAAATACACCACGGGAGAGGATGGGTGGAGTCTTTTTCTGAGAATACAAAGATATGCAAATATGGTATCTGCCTCCGGATTAGCACTTCGAAAAGGAAAGAGGGAGAGAGACAGCATCAAGTAACAGTGTAACAAAAAAAAAAAAAAACTATTGGATTAATCCATTCCATATGTCAAAGAGCATTAAGAGGGGATCTCCAAATTATAGGGGCTGAAATCTTCAGTTACAGGAAGAATAGGTCCATTGTTATTTAACACTAAGATGAAAACAAAGGAGAAGGATGCTTGGAAAAAGTATTATACTTTGGGGTTTGAAAAAAATATCATTTGAACCCCTGAGGCTCAGGACATCCATAACTCAAGGAGACCATTGAAAACACAAGAAATGTCAAAGGAGAAAGGTATTACTTTGAAATGATAAGCTCTATTCCTTGGATAATTTCTGCTACCACAAATTCTGATATTAGAAAGTTGGGGTAGGGAGAAGTTTCCAATTTTCCAAATATATAATTATACATGTCACTAAAGATGTAATATGATCTTCTACAAATTTAGTATTATGAGCTCTAATTTATGTAGGCAGACTAGTAGAGAAACGAAAGGGAATGAAATAGGGAACAGAGCACAGATTTCACCATAGGCCAAACATTGAATATCCTTTAGCAAAGATCTTTGCCTCTGACCTTCAATTTCCTGGGGTATAAAATGGAAATTATGATACTTACTATTTCTCCCAGAGTTGCTAACTGCTCAAATGAAATCACAAATTTCAAAATGCTTTCTTAGTGGAAATGTGTTATAAAGCATTGCCTATTATTCTAAAATATCCTTACATTATTTTCCCCTAGTAACTATATTTAGTGGGAGAGGCAAATCCTAGGAATGCCCATTTCATAGCCCAGAGAATACTCGATAAGTCAAATTGATGTTGCCTGTAACTATTAGATAAATTATTCTTATTGAAGATACCATTGAACATAAAAGATAGGCAAAGTTAGGAAGAGTGTTTATACCAGGCATCCATAGATAAATAAAAGGTGAAATGTCCTAATTATTTTCTTTTTATTGTTCAAGTACAGTTGTCCCCATTTTCCTCCCACCAATCTCCCCCACCCCACTCACCCCCACCTCCTACCCTCAATCCTACCCACCTTTGGCCTTGTCCATGGGTGCTTTATACATATTCCTTGATGACCCTACCCCTTCTTTCTCCCATTATCCCCTTCCTCCCACCCTCTGGTTACTGTCAGTTTGTTCTTTAATTCCATGTCTCTGGTTATATTTTGCTTCTTGTTTGTTTTGTTGATTAGGTTCCACTTATAGGTGAGATCATATGGTATTTGTCCCTCACTTCCTGGATTATTTATTTCACTTAGATTAAGGCTCTCCAGTACCATCAATGTTGTTATGAAGGATAGGAGTTCCTTCTTTCCTTCTACTGTGTAGTATTACATTGTGTAAGTATACCACAGTTTTTTGATCCATCATTTACTGATGGGCACCTAGGTTGTTTCCAGCACTTGGCTATTGTAAACTGTGCTGCTATGAACATTTGGATGCATAGGTTCTTTTGGATTGGTGTTTCAGGATTCTTAGGGTATAATCCAGCAGTGGAATTGCCAGGTCAAAAGATAGTTCCATTTTTAGTTTTCTGAGGAAATTCCATACTGTTTTCCACAGTGACAGCACCAGTCTGCATTCCCACTGATAGGGTGGGAATCTACTAGGATTTCCTTTTCTCCACAACCTCACCAGCACTTGTTGTTTGTTGATTTGTTTATGATGGCCATTCTGCCTGGTGTGAAGTGGTATCTCATTGTAGTTTTAATTTGCATCTCTCTGATGGTTAGTGATGCTGAGCATCCTATCATATGTCTCTGGCCATCTGTATGTCCTCCTTGGAGAAGTGTCTGTTCAGGTCCTTTGCCCATTTTTTAATTGGGTTCTTTG
>CM052539.1:76213801-76237314 GCA_028533065.1 Trachops cirrhosus
GCACATATACAGGTCATGTTTTCTTATCCATTTAGCTACCCAGTGACTTTTGATTGGAACATGTAATCCATTGACACTTAAGGTGATTATTGATAGGTACTTATTCATTGCCAGTTTACTTCCTTCATACCTGTGTTCCCCTCTCTCTCACTCTTCTTCTTCCTCTTCTTAAAGCAGTCCCTTTAGCATCTCTTGCAATACTGGTTTGGTAGAGGTGTATTCTTTGAGACTTCTTTTGTCTGGGAAACTCCTCATTTGGCCTTCCATTTTAATTGAGAGCTTGCTGGTGGAGTAGTCTTGGTTACAGGCCTTTGCTTTTCATTACTTGGAATATTTCTTGCCATTTGCTTCTGATTTGTAGTGTTTTTGTTGAGAAATCAGCTGCTAGTATCAGGGCTCCCTTGTATATTGCTTCATGTTTCTCCCTTGCTGCCTTTATGATTCTCTCTTTGTCTTTAAATTTTGGCATTTTAATTTTTGTGTTTCTTAGAGTGGGCTTATTTGAGTTCCCCTTGATTGAAACCCTCTGTGATTCTTGGACTTGTATAACTTTTTCTTTTATCAAATTAAGGAAGTTTTCAGCCCTGGCTGGTGTAGCTCAGTGGATTGAGTGTGGACTGCAAACCAAAGGGTTGCTAGTTCAATTCCAAGTCAGGGCACATTCCTGGGTTGTGGGCTAAGCCACCAGTGGAGGGCACATGAGAGGCAACCACCCACTGATGTTTCTCTCCCTCTCTTTCTCCTTCCCTTTTCTTCTCTCCTAAAATAAATAAATAAAATATTTTGAAATAATTAAGGAAGTTTTGTGTTATTACTTTTTCAAACAGGTGTTCTATTCCTTGCTCCTCTTCTTCTCCTTCTGGTATCCTCATTATACAGATATTGTTACATTCCGTGTTGTCCTGTGGTTCCCTTAACTCCCCTTCACTCTTTTTGAGTCTCTTTTCCTTTTCTTGCTCTTTTGGGGAGTTTTTTTCTAACTTTCCTCAAGCTCATTAATTTGATCCTCTGCTTCATCCAGCCTGCTTTTGATTCCTTCTACTGTATTCTTTAATTCAGAAACTGTATTCTTCATTTTCTCTTGGCCCTTGTTGATTTTTCTGTTCTTTTTCATGGTGATATAGTTTGCAGTAAGCCCCTCCTAGTTTCTCTGTAGTTTTTAGTAATTTGCACTAAGCTCATTGATTTCATTATAACCATTGTTTTTAACTCAATATCTGACAATTTACTTACCTCTGTATTTCATCTCTTTCTGAGAATTCCTCCTTATCTTTTCATTGGGGGTTGCTTCTTTCTCTTCCCATTATTTATTAGGTTTTTCTTGTTTGTTTCTGCTTCTTAAATTGATCTTTTTTGACTCCCTGAGTTGGTGGTATGAACTTCTATGTTAGGAAACTTGTGAGATACAGTGGTGCAGTCTCCTGGATCTCCTGAACTTGATGATTTTGTGGTGACTTTATGCCATTTATGTTGGCTTTTTGGATTTAATTGGCTCTTGATTGTTGTTGGGTCCTTCCCTCCAGCTGGTTGACTGATGGTCACCCCACCCACCACGTCTTATATGCTGTCGTGCAGGTGCTGCCAGAAGAAAACCACAAAACTGAGGGAACAAACCCACACCCACAAAAATAACTCCCCATTACAATCCCACTATCAACAGCAAATGAACCAATATTAATAAGGGTATAAAGATATTAAAAGCTATTATAAGAAAGGAGAGCAAATACGAGATGACCTACTGAAAGAAAAATGATTTTAAGAAGCAGAGGGAGGAGCATTAATAAGAGGTGGGAGTCAGAGCAATGCAAAGAGAGAAAGTAAATTTTATATCACACAGAAAAAATGTAGAATATAGTATGAGAAAGGAAGCATATACTATTAGGTTTAAACAGAAATTAAAATAAAGCAAGAGGGAACGAAAAAAGTAAATAATAAAAATATAGAAGTCAAACTGGAGAGAAAGATCCACCGCAGCACTACTAACAGCAAGTGAGCTAAAATTACTATAGGTGGAATGGAAATAAAAGGGAAATAAGAAAAAAAAAGCTTAGAGATGTCTAAAGGAATGGGAAGGTCTTTTGAAATGATAGAGGGAGAGGGACTATTAAGAGTGAGGGACAAAAACTAGGGTAAGATGGGGAGAAATGAAAATTTGAGACAAAAAGAAAAAGGCAAAAAGGAGAATAAAGAAAAATAAAAGGGCAGGATGAAAGAGAAATAGAAGAAACAAAACAAATAAAACAGACTAAGACAGCACAAAATTTAAAATTTGAGATAAAAAAGAGTAGGAGAGGAAACTAGTAATTTGATATTTGAAATAAAAAATTAGTGAAGATCTAGAGATAAAATTGAAAGAAATGCAACAACAACTACTCTACCCACAACCAGCTAGCAGACATTGCTAAAGGTGGAGATAGAATGTGGGTATTTTAACAGTAGAGAAAAAGGATGTGAGATGATAAAAAATTTGCTTTGTGTGTCTGGATGGGGGAGAAATAGTAAGAGTGAAGAAATGGAATGAGTTCTAGCAAGAGAGAAAACAAAATTCAAAATTAAAATAATGAGAGGAAAGAAGAAGGTAAAATGGAGTAAGAGAAGGGAGAGGCAAATATATGAATTGAAATAAACTATATGGTATGAAATCTAGTTAATATGCACAAACTTGCTGGACAAGAAATGAATGTTAAAAAGCTATTCAGGAAAGAAAATATCACAAATCATGGGGAAGACCACGTGGATTTTGTTTTAGTAGCCTCTAGTATTTACCTTTTATCCCCCCACCCCCGGATCCATCTCTGGTGATGTCGTATGTTGACCCTGTCTGATCTTAGGCAGTCAATTCGAGACTTCAGGGATCTCCTGTCCATGGCTGTCTCCTTCAATTGTTAATCGAATCAACCTGCACTAAGTCCAGTTTAAGTACCACAGGACCAGGGCAGAATCTTTCCCGAGGGTGGGGCTGTTGTTTCCCCTCAGGGTGTCCTGCTCAAGGGGGTAGTCTGTCTGAGCACAATGGCTGCTGCTGTCTGGGGGATGACTCATCACCAGGATCCCCACTTCTCCTCTCTCAGTTATCTCCCCAAAGCTTCCATTCCTAGTCTCTCCTCAGATGACTCCAGCCCACTCTGCCTACACCTATACCTGAGCCCTAGGTAAGTGGCAGCACATGAAAATTTGTGCATTGGCCCTTTAAATGGCTCTTTGAGTCTCCAGCTGTCCTTCTCTGACAGAGAGCAACCCTGCTGCTTTTCGCCATTGTTATCTGTGTACTTTCTGGGCTCTGGTGCTCTAGGCTGGGGATCCCAGCTTAGGGTTTAGAGCCTATTCTTTTCAGGAGGATCCAACTGGCCACTTAATTATCCCTCTGGCCCAGCTTCCTATGGACACCCAGCCAGCCCTCTTGAGTCTCCACCCCACTCCTTACCAAACAGGTTGTTACGGAAGCTGGTTCTTCTGTCTGTCCAAGGTTATAAGGCTTCTCTCTCACTATTGCTCAGTTGTTTGTTCTGGATGATTTCTCCACAATTTAGCTGCAATTCCAGATTAGTCCAGGGAGGAGGTTAGTGTGGCTTCCACTCACTTCTTCACTATCTTCCTCAGCCTAATGAGAACATTCCCTTTTTTATGTATTATATTTTTCAGGTACTCAAATTAATATGTTCATATGTCCATTTAAATTGTTTCTGCTACTCCTTCTGTGGGTGTACTTTATTACAGCAGCCCCAGGAAACTAGCACAATGACCCTGTCATGACATGCCTTATTATGTGGATCCATATTAAAGTCTTATTTTTAAAATCAAAGGTAGTCAAAAAATGGCAATTTCTTTATTGTTTTTAAGTATTGGTGATTTCATATGATTGACCTGTATATGGTAACCATGTAGGGCACATTTGTATGGCTTGTTACCTGCCAAAAAAGAAAAAAAAGCAAGTTTTAAATCACATTACAGTACTTCTTACATGAGGGCATGTTGGGAATATAAAAACACACTCCACTATATTTCCATATGATTTTTTTTAAGTATCTGGCCTGTCCAGCACCAGAGAAATAATCTGTAACTATATTTATTTCTGAGCTCTATCCAATTCCATACAAAGAAAATGGTTCTTAAAAATATTTCTGCATCTGACTACTATCAACATCAGGGTTCTTAGGTTCCTCAAGCTAGAAATTGAGAGGAAACTCCAGAGAAATTTCCAAACAGATTTTATTAAGCTTATGCTTAAGCACAAGGCAGGCAACACAGAGGAAAAGACAATCCTCTGGACTGGCTTGCAGCTGAATCAGCTTGGTTGAGGACAAAGTGGGCTTTTTGAAAAAGGCAGGCTTGTGGGATTTTCCATTTCAGAGTTGGGTGACTTCTTTTTCCAGATGTGTTGCCAGGAAACTATGTTCACGCCTGTGCTGTAGGGGCAAGATGGCAGACTGCTCATTACCACCAGAGTAGGAAGGTGATAAAGGGATCAAACTTTGATCAGTAGTTTAAGCAGGAATTAAAAGGTAGATAAAATCAGCCACCTCTGCATTTTTGAGTAGGGAGTGGAGAGGTATTACATTTTTTGTGCTTCAGCATTTCTTCTGGCAATCCGGCCTGTTGGGTCCTGGCTGGTCCTGTTGGGTCCCTATACTCTTTCATGATCTCATGATTGATCCTTCTGATCACTGACTTCCTTTCTTCATCCACTGTATCTGAAATTCTCTTTCTTTTTATCTGAAAATACTTTTAGTTTTGTATATCTAAGATATTGAATTGTTTGTTTAGAACTTTGTAATATACAAAATAACATTTTGCAGTACAATGAATCGTAGACATCTACTTTAATAATAAAGTCAAAATGTAGGTGCGATAAAGTGTTTCTATATGAGAGTAGGGTTGAAAATATAAGATTAATTGTAACTTTCAAAGATAGAATAAGCAAGGTTTACAAAGACCATATAATTACAATTCTAGACATGCCACTGCTTTGGTACTGATGCAATGACAGTTTGTAAATCATTCAAATTAACTGTGCAAATTAAACTGAGCTTTCAATAAATGAAAAATAAGTTGGAGCATTCATTTATTAATATTTATTACTTCCTGGTTAAAAAATGTAGAATATCTAGCCATTTTCTTAAGATGTACTGGAATATTTTTATAGTAAGTGACACATGCTTTAAATCCTATTACAAACACTAACCAAAATTAACTTTAAAGGTGTTTTCTTTATCTCCTGTAAATCCCTACAGCTGAAAATTAGGCTTCTTTTAGTAAATCTGCTCTTTTTCATATTTCAATTGATTTTCACAAAGGTTATGTTTAACATGGATTTCAAAGGGACCAGAGTTCCACTCAAGAATGCTTGGAGGCTAAATATTAAAGGAGAACTCCAAAGTAGCCATGAAAACAACAAGATTGCATATTTGTGTTACAAGATTACAAAACAAAAGAAAGAAAAATAATCATAAACATCTGATGGGAGTATCAACATTCCTTATGAACTTTATATAAATGTTTTCTACATTTTAAATATCTTTTTGTCATGTCTGGAAAAAATTTTGAAAATGCAAAGCCCCAAATACACTCTACCAAGTGTCTATTTTAAAGACTCTTTGAAAGAAAAAGTGTTTGAGTTTCTAAAACTTGACACAGAAGGAATACCTTTCTGATGTCTTTAACACTCTTTTAAATATTTCTTTTGTGTGTCTTATTTGTTACTTCCTACATCTAGATGGAACCTGGCCAAGTACTAAAGTCTCTAGAGATTAAGGAATTAGTGTAAAAGAACAGAAATTAAAGTTTTTGATCATAAAACAGGCAAATTTAAGTTTCTAGAAAGACATGGAACTTCTATCTTTAAAAATGGTTTAAGGATTGGAATTCTGAAGAACAAATATTTTTGGAATTATTAGTCTACGCAGTAGTGAACAGAATTTTCCTTAAAGAAGTCTTCCTCAATGTTTATCATAGAAGTGATACCCTATTACTTCATAAAAATTGTCTCATTTACAAAGTCTTCATTTTGAATGCTTATTATATCCATGAAATGTATACAGGGATTTTTTAACCTTACCCTTCAAATAGCTCTGGGAAGCAGAATCCTCTTATTCGTTTAAAGAATAAGAAATTGTGGAACTATAGAAATTAAGTAACTTGACCTTGGTCATAAAGAAAATGAGTGTCCAAGCTACAATCCACATTCCAATGAGTTTATCTCATTCCCATTCTGTGAGAGCAAGCATACTTGGATTCAATTGGGTCTTCAGAAACAAAAACTATTCTGATACTATGTAAACATATTTAAAATAATTAGCCCATGAGTAAGAGTGTATTACTCTTGTCCCTTCAAATCTTTATTATTAAGAGGCTCTGTTTTGCAGTGAATGAGAGTACTTTCACTGTCAATATACCAAAACTTTAGTTTAATTCTATTATACAAATTTACACAGTAATTTTAACCCAATTTCTATTTTGCTTAATTTGACAAGAAAATTCTAGTACTAGTAAAATTTGCATTAGAACTCATCTAGGAATACAACTCACCATATCGATAGCCTTAAATTAAGCATCCACTATTATGTTAAAACAGTGTTAAGCAAATATTTGATATAAAGTCTAGAACATATGTGAGGTCTGTCCAGAAAAAGTCCAACCACTGTCAATATAATGAGAATGGTTTGGGCAGTATTGATGTAACCTGGCAGCCAAGGAAAGTGTACTGGAATGCACATGCATAAACAATGACAACTTCACTGTACTAGTCAGTGGGGGCAGTAGATGCCATTGAGTGAGTGTACTGTGTGGCCATTGCATTCTGTGTAGCTGTTGCATTCAAAATGACTGAGCAAGTAGGGCAATTTGCATCAAACTTTGCAATAAACTTGAGAATTCTTCCATGGAAACTATTAGGATGATTTAGAAGGCTGCAGCTATGGGCAACTGGTGATTGACAGCTTCATTGTGACAAAAGCCTCATGCATTATGTCTCGTACAGAGTTTATGGCAAAATATCAAATCACCCAGATGACCCAGCCCCTACTACAGCCCAGATTTGGCACCCTGAGACTTATGGTTTCCCATTACTAAAATCACCTTTGAAAGGGAAAGGATTTCAGACAATTGATGAAATTCAGGAAAAGACAGTAGGGCAGCTGATGGAGATTGGGAGAACTGTGTGAGGTCTCAAGGTGCCTACTTTTAAGAGACTGAGGCATCATTGTCCTATGTACAATGTTTCTTGTATCTTGTATCTTCTTCAATAAACATCTCTATTTTTCATAGTACCTGGTTGGATACTTTATGGAAAGACTTCATATTGTAATGGAGGATGATAAGAGATATTATTACTTATTGGTAGGAAAGATTAGTTGTGTTTGTGAGACTAAATATTAGGAAGCAAAATAAGAATGTTGTACCAATTTGAATATATAAGCCTTAAAAATTATATTCTTATAAACATATGTGTATTTGTGTGTTTGCATCTGTAAATGATAATTGTCAGCCATGGTAAAAAAGAATAGTAAGATAAACATTTTAGTTGTTGCCAATGGGAATATAAATTGCTTTAGTGTCAATGAGAATATAAATTGCTTCTTTAAATATATGAAATTAGAAAAACTTGTCAATAGTATTAAAATGTTTAAACTTTTTGACCACAAATTAGATTTCAAAACATCTCTTAGGATAAAAATAATCACTGATGCAGATAAAACTTATGTACAATGTTGTTGATCATGGCATTATTCTACATAACAAAAAGTTGGAAACAATTTTTATGTCCCACAATAAGATAATGGCTAAAAATCATGCTAGTTTTAGACAATAAATAATTACATATTTTCATATACTTTTTGATAGTATGATGCTGAGTAAATTATAAAATTACCTACAAATACAATTTTACATATACATATGCTTATGGAAAAAATAGAAAAATACCAAAATATTAATAGTGGTCATCTCTAATAAAGTTCTTCTTTATTCTTCCCTATTTTTATTACAACATTTTTATGATTATGTATTATATTTTTAACAATATAAGTTATCTTTAGAAATAGATGAGTTTTTAGGAGGTAGTACCCATAAAGGTTAGGGTGGAGACCTCAACACTTCACTAAGGTAATTCCAGGGAAACAAACACCCACCTTGAATATTCATCCCATGTGGATAGAGTTGTTCACATTCACATTCAAAGGCATTGCTTATGCCAGTCAGACAGTGCTTGAGCACTTTTCACATACCTCTGCTTGGAGAACTTCTACAGGAAATAATGCTACAGGAAGCGTGACAATTGTTTTCTCTCTTAATTATCCCATAACAATTTTAGATGTAAGTATTGTAATTTAAGTTGAGCTAGTTGACTGGGCGGAGTGGTTTTAGAGAACCACTCTGAGTGAACCACTTTTCTGAGTTCTCGCTTGAGATAAATATTTATATACATTATCTCTTTTAACCTACACAATAACATGTTTTACAGGTTAGGAAGCTGAAGCACTTGAAGACTATGTGTTTTGCCTATATATTCATGGTGAGTGAAACACAGAATAAAAAGTTTTTGCACAGCAAAGGAAAACATCAACAAAATGAAAAGACAACCCACAGAATGGGAGAACATATTCATCAATACATCTGATAAGGGGTTAATATCCAAAATTTATATTTGACAGGTAAAAATGGCTTATCTAACTCAATATATAAAGTTTTCATAAAGGGAGAGATGGGATATTACTCACTTACTTTTATACTGCATTCTCAAAGAGTAAAATAGAAAATTTGAATTTTTGTTTGTAGGCAACTAAAGAATGATTGGAGCTTAGCACAGGAAGCTCCATTTGGCTCTTTTATTCTCCTCTGATTTTTCCATAAGATGAGAATAATTGTAGGAAGTTGAAAATAATGGCACAGAACTTCAGAGATTTCTGGTTCTTAAATATGTTTTAAGCAGAACTTTACTTCAAAGAAACTAGTAAGCAGAGTTCCAAGGTGTAACAAGTGTTGGGCTTTTATCTCTGAAATGAACTGGGAGAGAAAGAGTCCTCATGTCTCTGTCCTGACTGACATCTTTACAGAATCCCAGTTCTCTGCAGAATGCAGTCACAAAATCATGGCTGTGCGTGATATGAAAGACTAGCAGAATAAGTGAAGAAATTAGTTCAGGAGTGTCATTACCTTGCTAGGTTAATTTTTATTCAATAGATAAACAAATATGCAGAAGGTATGATGCACAGAAATAGAATTTTAGTTCAAATAGCTAAGACTTTTGACACAACCTAGAACTAAAAATAAATTCATGAGGAACACTTTAAATGAAGTATGTAGATATCATGGTTAGATTAAGTTTAGAAAGAAGGAATGATAATAATAGGAATCTATAACTACTTTAATAGTTGCTTCACAAGTCTCCTCTAGTAATTAAATAATACATCTTTTTAAAAATTAATTATTAATATGTTTAGAAAATTTTGTAACTGTCGAGATAATTGGACAGATAAAAGGCCCAAGTTGTTAATATTTGCAATATTTTTGTCTGTAGACTAATAAAAAGCTGAACTCTAAAACCAAAAATACTATGTGTTGATGAAGAATCAACTTTAATATTTATTTTAATAATTGATGGGAATATAAAGTGTTTCTCCATTAAGAAAATAAAGTATTTTGCACATTGGAAATGATGCATATTAATGGAAATTGTTAATATACTTAATAGATTTGGTCAGGATATTTGTATGTTAGCCCATATATTTGTCTTAAGAGCACCTTCGTTATGGTTTTTTCCTCAAAATACTTTAAAAAGGTGAAAGAGAAGCTGTGTCTCCCAATATCCATTCTCCTTTTTATTTCTAAGGTTTCCTAGATTGAGTTTGATAGCCAGGAGACTTGGCCATTTGTCTAGAGACTTATATTTCCTATTTTTTTCTTGCACTCAGTGACTATGTTTGGGCCAGTGGGTAACTGCAAAAATATATGAAATTTCTAGATTTTCCCTTAAAGATAAACCTGCTGTCCCAATATATCCTTGTTTCTCTTATTCTTGGCCAAGAACAGCAGCTGGAGCAGATCTTAGACCCATAGATGGAATCAACAAGTTTAAAATAATATAGCCCAGTGGCCTGTCAGAGTCCTTGGGGACCACATGTTTATTGTAAGAGAAAAATATTTTTCTATCTAATTCAAAGTCCTGTATTTTGAGGTTTCTTTATAACAAATCTCTAGCCTATGACTTAGCTAACAAAGAACTTGGAGTCTTAAGAGGTGTGTTGCCATAAAAAATAGGTGGCATTATCTATAATCCAGTATCTGGGTTATAGATTACTTGGAGAAAAGTACTACATGCTGGAAAGCTAATGACCTTTGTTATAGCGTGGCATTTTGTTTAGTAAAGCTGTCAACTGTAAAGAAAAGAAGGTCATATCTATGAATTATATTGCTTTAAGAAAGATTATTAGGAAATGGCCAAATATTTATCTATGTTGGCTGCCCCTTAATATGTTTAGCCAAATGCAAGAGAGGAAAGTTTGAGTTAGCATTGCCAGTGTGTGACTAGAGATAAAGAGGAACAGACCTTGTTAAGAGAGTCTATCTATGACAGAAATCTAAACATTAACTTGAGGGACTTGACTAGTACCTTTCATAAAATAGAAATCCCATGCAGATATGTCCCAACTAGCAGATAAGACTTTGTTATAGACTGAATGTTTGTGTTCCCCCCAAATTCATGTTTTAAAATCTAATCTTATTGTGATGTGATGTTATTAGGAGGTGGAGCCTTTGGGAAATCATTAGATCATGAGTGGGGAGCTCTCATAAACGGAATTTGTGCCCACCCAGAGACCACAAAGGGAACTCCCTTTCCCATTCTACCACGTGAAAGTACAGTGAGGAGATGGCTGTCTATGACATAGGAGTTAGGCCCTCACCAGACTTTAAATCTGCCAGCACCTGAATCTTGACCTTTCCAACCTCCATAAATATGAAGAATAAATGTTTGTTGTTTAAGCCACCCTGTCTATGGTGTTTTTGTCATAGTAGCCTGCACAGACTAAGACATTCTGAGACCCTTTATCAAAAGGTTCCCATTTGTACTTCTCAGCTATACAATGGAAGCTCTGCCAGTTAAAAAGATCAAATAAAGTTGTATTAGCTTCTCACCATAACCTATGGCCTCAGAGAGATAGTCCTAATTTGAAAGCAGAAAATAGGAGTGAGGAATCTCCTGGTTTAACTGGTTAAAGAACTATTTAAGAGAGATCATCAAGCATGACAATTTTTACATAGAATCTGTTTGAAAAGCAAATACACAGATGCCCCACTAAATATTTAAGGGAAATTAATATTAATAAAAGTAAAAAAAAAAGCACCAAATCTGGCCTATAAACGAGACCTTAGTTTCCCAAATGTATATCAATCAATCATCAAGAAGCAGGCTGTGAAAACTCTACAGCCCCCAAAGAGAGTGTACTTTCCAAAAGTCACTTTGGATTTTGCCACAAAGTATAATGGTCAAGGGAAAACTTCCAGAGGATTCCAGACATCATGGAAGACAATGGCCTAGAAAGTGATCCAAGGGAGCAAGATCAGGAAGAGTTCAGGAAGTAATGGGATAGTTTATTTTCTACACATCAGGGTATAATGTCTATGTGCCATGGAATCCTCTATGTTTTCTATTTTTATTTATTAATGGATTGTTATTCCACTTTGTTGTATATTATGTGATGGGACTCAGGATAGTGGATATGTTCTGTGTGTGCAGAAAAGAATATGCAGAGAGGCAGACTATTGTCAACAATCCCTCAATATCTGTTCTGATTTTCTCTTTTAGTAGTCCATGTGTGTTTAACACACAAGGGTGGGCACAAGGATACCTAGGAAGAGATTGCATTTCCTGGCAATGCTAGCAACAGGGGTAGCAACATGATTAAGTTGTGCCCATGAAATGTGAGCAAATGTTACACATGAATGAATAAATAGACATTGAAAATGATTCTATTCCCAACTACAGGAAAAAATGCTAAACCTGAAAAGGAAAAGAGTATAGATTAAAATAATGGCATAATGAGAAAAATCAGTTTCCCACTAAAGATTTAAATTATACCACAAAATTCTCACTAAAATGTCATCAAATCTTGACAGTGAACCAACAACCAGTTGATAAATTAGTTTAGGTCATATAATTTGAGTTACTCCTGATTTCTAACTTTAATCCAATTAGAGGGTAAGAGTATTTGGTTTAAAATTCAACATTTTTATTCTTTTTGTTTTTTCATGCTCACAAACTGAGCATAAGTTAGGAAAAAGGCAGGCTAACAATCAATTTTTGCTGGTTCAAGTTTTTGAACATCTACTCTAGACATTAAATTCCTCATTGTATTGAATTTAAAAATTGTCAATATGCTTTTTTACTTGTCATATTTTATTTAATTATGTGTTTCTGCATTTTAAATGGCAAAACATACTTAGTATGTTCTTTTTAAATTTCATAGAAAATCACAGGTCCATTAATAGCAATAAAAAGGCTATTTTTTACAAAAAAACAAAACAAAAATAACAATAAAATTAAGCAAAGCCCCTTTAGAAAGCAATTCATGCAATAGCTATCTTGAAGAAAAGTGTCTTTAAAATCTAATGTGATAAGACTTCCTGCTGATACAAGTCATCCTAAAAGAAGTGTTGTATCATCTGACTTTTCTGCTTTTGGCAAGAAGTATATACTACCTAATTAATTTGAATAAACAATAGCTATGAATAGAATTGCAGTCTCTCATGATTAGGTCCTAATTCCTTATATGACTTGATAGGTAATCACATTTAAAACCACAAATTTCTGAATCCTGTATCTATGATAGATGTGATAGAACTTTCCTACTATCTAGAATTATTATGCTTATTAATGTTTCTGGAGGAATAGTGGTTGAATGGGGCACTGAGATGCAGTGGAAACCAATACATTTTGGAACCAAAACACATGGTTCAAATCTCCCCTTCACTCTTTGTCATATGTCTGTTTGAGAATATCTCTTAACCTTATTTTTCAGCAATAAAATGGTAATAATTAATGATAAATCTTTAAAGAGTTGTAAAGATATCATTCTAGTTGTAAAAATATCTCATATAAACCTAAGCAAATATTAATTAGTAACATATTGGATATATCTAGATTGGGAAGAGAGGAGGCAAGATAAACAAAAGATTTAGTTTATAAGCAGTCTCCTGATGCAACTAATTGCCTGAGTTAGTTTTTTTAGAGGTGTGAGGAACAGCATAGAGAAAAATTTGTGTAGGTGATAGAAAGAAGGAAAAATGACTACCTTCTGAAAGAAGAGATAGAGGAACAAATTGGAGAAAGACTCAGTGAAGGAAGAAAGAAGTCTCATATTTCAAATAAATGCTTCACTGATGCCTTGTTAGAATATTAACATGGAAGAGAAAGAACTGTGGCACAGTAAAGAATTCTGGTAGATTATTCTCCTGAAGAAATTCATTCTGTCATTACCCTCAACTGTAAGCTTATCTATATGAGTAAACGAATTAAATTAAAACTGTGTAAGACCTAGCTGGTGTAGCTCAGTGGATTGAGTGCGGGCCTGTGAACCAAAGGGTTGCTGGTTTGATTCCCAATCAGAGCACATGTCTGGGTTGTGGGCCAGGTCCCCAGTTGGGGGTGTGCCAGAAGCAACCACAGATTGATGTTTCTCTCCCTCTCTTTCTCCTTCCCTTTCCCTCTCTCTAAAAATAAGTAAATAAAATCTTTAAAAACTATATAAGACAAATACCATTTTTAAAGTAATTGCTTAGTAGATTTGAAAATTCTCACATTTCAATGAAAATTTATTTTTGGAAATTGAAGGATCAAATATACTTCAAGCAAGGAGCATAATCAGATTACATCTGATCAATAAAGAAGAAAGCAGGACACCTCCAAATTTTTGAAGCAGCTCTGTGGTAATTATACCATAATTAATTTTCTTCATGTGTGTGTTATCTGCTCAGTATTATGTCTTCATCTTATTCAGCAATTTAAAAGAATTTTAATTTCCTGGAAGTTGTTTGGAGTTTATTATGCACCAAGATGCTGAGATGCTGAGTTTAGAGCAACTTCCTGTGTTGTTCTTTATAATATAGTTGAATTGCATTCCTTGTATAAAATCTATGTTGAGGTAAAAAAAAATTAAAGATAAAGCATTCTGTATTCATAGCACAAAAGGAACTGTATACTAAGCAGTCTCAATTCATAACATAACTGTGGAATTCTGATATGAAGTCAATCTAAAGAAGGGTGTTTTTCCTGGGGCCCATTTTCTGTTAGGTTATCACTTAAAACACTTTGAAAGATTTCACAGGGATGACCGGTCAGCACCCAGGGCAGAACTGTGGCTGTTTCAGCCCTGCTGGGCTCTGTGACACAGGCTTCATTCTTCACCATTCTGGGGTACCAGACACACATTTTTAGCCTTCATCACCATGCTAAAGAGATAAAAGCCTCTTGAAGTCAGTGGGAGATTCATTTTAAAATTAGTTCTGTAGGAAGCAGAGTAATTTGAGATACCAGGCTTTAGATAGTATTTGAATAAGGCAGACACACACAATGCCAACTTTGTTATCTGAGCACTAGTCTTAGTGTGGGTGGCTCCGTGCATGTGTGTGTATGTGTAGGAGACATGTGGGGAATGTACATTTGAGTTCTTATTTTGCTTCAGTAACTTCCATAGTTCAGGAAGCCTCCCAGTACTTATTTGCACAATAGCTGTGTGCACATAACTTTGCATAAATATCAAAACCCATGCCCATCAGAACAGACTGAGAGTAAGCTTTCCGTGTACTTACCTGTATTTACGTCTTTAAAATAGGGTTTGTTTCTGTTATTTATGGTGTGGTCCTCATTGGAAGCAACTGATATGCATCAAAAGGGTTTTTTTTTTGAAACTGGATTTTAAGAATCTAAAATGAAATAAAAATAAGGAGTATTCTACATTGGGAAGAAACTAGGACGTGTTAACCATCTTATACCTCAAACTTCCAACAATAGCTAAGCTGAAGGAAGATACCAGGAGTCCACACACAATGCAATTCTCCTTTTGCTACATGTTAAGAAGGGAAAATAATTTTGAAATTCCCCAGTAATTGACACATCATGCAAAGGATGAAAAGTGTGTTATTTCAGCCCTGCATTTCACCATGGATCTGATCAGTCTGCTTTCATTAAAGTGTGTAATCCTGCCCCTGCATTTCCTTCTTGGAGCACTTAGTAATTGCAGGGGAGCATCTCCAAAGGATAAATTATGGGGGAAATTGTAATAAGCAAGAGATACACTGTGAAATAATTATAAAAGAGACAGTCTCACAGATGCTTACTGTAAAAGCAAACACAGGTGGCTTCGAAGAGGACCAAGTATAGGTCTTCACTTAACCAAATTAAACAGCAGACCATTTTTAAAATTTAACTTAACATCTCTGGTTGTAACCTACTCATTCTAAAGAGAGGAATAAAGTAAAATGCAAAGATTAATGTGACTGTGTGTTTTCCCAATTTGGCATCTTGGAGGATTTGAGTTCAAGGAGGAGTATTAAAGGATTGGAGAGAGTTACTCTGAGAAGAATGGGACACCATGAAGGGCTTTGGAGTAGAGTTAATGGTATATGTACTAGAAGCAGGAAGTAGAGTTACTCCTGAATGTGGCTGGCAAGAGAATAGAAGTCTTATTATCTATTATATATATTTACAAAAATGCATGGATACTTGTATTTTCACATAAGTGACATAAATGTATGTATATGCAATTAAACATAGCTTCCATAAATCTTTACTTTTGCTCCCATTTTCCCTTGTATCCAAGTCTCTCCAAGCACTAGAGCTTCATGATTTACTTCACTCCCGGACATCTCTTTTATTTCCTAGATCCTTGCAAAATGCTTTGCCAGCAGTGGGCTCTCCATCAAGATATGTTTACTAACACTGCAGCCAAAGTGTTTCAACTTTGAGGACACCCACATGCATACTAAATTGATGAGAAAAATCAGACAAGAAAAGAGAAATAAGAAAAATAGAGTCTTGACCACTCCAATCAGGCACATTTACAACTGGCCAAGAAACAAATTTGCCTCCTACAACTGGCCAGGGACATGGCTAAGCTTCTTGCACCATTATTGAATTTCCTATTTATTTGTCATTTATGGAAGAATCACCTGATTGGTTTGTAGAAGCAAATGAACATATTTAGGATAATAAGAGGACAACTTCCCTTAAGAGAAAAAAAAAAAGAAAAACTACAAAGTTTAATTCAAAGACAGTGATAGCAGAAGTGTTTGAAAATAGAGCGTGGATGTGTGATAAATCGAAATAAATGTGTGCTGCCCCTACAGTTGATCTAGTTTTCTCTGATGAAGTGCTGTGCACTGGGATGGCTGAAGTACAGATGTCAATGTAATCAAGAACTTTAAGAAAAATTATATTATGACAATATTTCTGCCATGTCACATATGCCTTTCCCTGGAGAAGTTAATTCCTAAAAGACCTTCATTGATTTATTCTTTAAGTAAAGGTGGCAAAATAACTAAAATGATAATGTTAACAGCTGGCTCAAAGTTTCTCTAGGGAGAAAACTATCTTTGTTTAGGAAAACACCTTGATATTCTGCTTTAGATGTGTGAATCCTGAGGGCATGCTTTGGAAGGATCCTGAAAGGAAAAAAAAAGATAAATTTATCTGTCCAAAAATTTAACGGAAATTAAAAAGAAACCAAGAAATAGGAGAGGACAGAAAACAAGACCTTATCTCCTCTGAAAGAGAGAGAGAGATTTGGGAAACAATTAGTTGCCATTACTCTTTGAAGATCTTCATGACAGGATAAAGTGACAGGCAGTTGTCAGTTGCCACATGAGCCTGATGGTGTCCTGATTGCCCTTGACCTAGGTCCCTCTAGATTCAGCTCTTCATTTAGGCTGCTGGAAATTCTGACCAAAAATGTCCCCAGGACATGAAGAGATGCTTAACTGAGGGCCCTTAGTGGTTGTAGCTACACAGAGGCAACAGCTTCCAGTAGACCTCACCACATCCCTTTCATAGTCCCACCTCTGCTGCAGGACTTGCCTGGCTTCTCAGATTCTCTATGTAAGTGCCAACTTGGCTTCCTACGCCAGTGATTTTGGAGAACTGCTTAACGACTCTTTTCCTGAACCTCCAAATGACTGTTCAAGACCTGCACTTACCCATCTCCTCCAGAAAGATCTATTTCTTGTAATAATTAATCCTTAACATTCAAAATGGTTCTGCTTTCTTGATCAATCCCTAGTTACTTCATAATTCAGATTTTAGAAGTGGGCGTTTTCATCAAAAAACCTAAAGCATGTGGTAATGACTTAGAAGTTTGTCAGGTGAAGGAGGGAAAGGCAGTAACATTTATTAGGAAAGCCTGGGAAAATGGCTAAGATGCATTGCAGGTTGGAGATAGGATGACCCATGTTGTACTGCAGGGCAAAAGCATGTCAAAAGACTCACCTGCAATAATGAGAAAGTCAGAAAATGCACCTCATGAACTTGTGAGTCTGGCTGTCTATCTCCATCTCTACATACAATGTTGAAAGTGTCAAGTGGCTCTAGCTGTATATGATAAGGTTTTTGAAGATAGAGAAGAGTTAAAGATGGAATGATTCTGTTTACAAGCAGAATGGAGAAGAAAAACCAAAAGACAAGGACTTATGGGGCTGAAAAATAAACCTATCTTTTATTCTAAGTATTACTAGCCAATAAGAAATTATCAAGGCACCCTGGCTGGTGTGTCTCAGTGGCTTCAGCATGGGCTGGCAAACCAAAGGGCGGTCAGTTGGATTCCCCAGTCAGGGCACAACTTGGGTTGCGGGCCAGGTCCCCAGCAGGGGGAGTGTGAGAGGCAACCACACATTGATGTTTCACTGCCTCTCTTTCTCCCTCCCATCCCCTCTGTCTAAAAATAAGTAAATAAAATTTAAAAAAAAGAAATTATAAATGTGACAAGAGGCCTGGAGCCAAAGATCAAATCAAGGATTTATCTTTAAGACTCCTTGTTAAGATCTCTGAAGAATTTAAGGTGATGTCACACACATGTAGCCTAGGCAATATATAGAAGAACCACTCTGCCAATTCACAGAATTGTGAGAAACAATGTCATCCTGTTTTTAAGCCACCAGAAGTTTTAGGCTGATTTGTTGCACAGTTCACAAATTTAAGAGTTCTGTAGTTATTTCTTTAAAAAGAAAAACATCTAATTATTTTCAGAATGAGGGGAAGGGAGGGAGAAAGAGAGGGAGAAAAACACTGATGTGAGAGAAACATCGATTGCTAGCTTCTTGAACACACCCTGCCTGGGGAACAAGCATGCATACCAGGCATGTGCCCTGCCAAGGAATCAAACTGATGACTCTTACTTGGTGGGATGAAGCCCAACCAACGAATTCAGCCACACTTGTCAGGGCTAGTTATTTCGAATTAGTTTACTTACGATAATAAATTTTGAACTAAAATATACTTGATACATAAATCTAAACATGGGCAGCCTGACTCCCCCTTTCCCTTTTATTCCAGGTAACTTAAATAATTTAGTTCTCATAAAAATATTACTCATTATAATAATTAAACCAATTTCTTTTTAATATAGTTTATTGATTATGCTATTACAGTTGTCCCATTTTCCCCCCCTTTATTTCCCTTCTTCCCTGCACACCACCTCCCACCTGCATTCCCCTCATTTAGTTCATGTCCATGGGTCATATATATAAGTTCTTTGGCTTCTCCATTTCCTATACTGTTCTTAACCTCCCCCTGTCTATTTTCTACCTATCATTTATGCTACTTATTCCATGTACCTTTCCACCTCTCTCCCCTCCCACTCCCCCCACTGATAACCCTTCATGTGATCTCCATTTCTGTATTCTGTTCCTGTTCTAGTTGTTTGCTTAGTTTGCTTTTCTTTTTTTTTTAAGTTTGGTTGTTAATAGTTATGAGTTTGTCATTTTACTGTTCATATTTTTTATCTTCTTTTACTTAGATAAGTCCCTTTAACATTTCATATAATAAGGGCTTGGTGATGATGAACTCCTTTAACTTGACCATATGTGAGAAGCACTTTATCTGCCCTTCCATTCTAAATGATAACTTTGCTGGATAGAGTAATCTTGGATGTAGGTCCTTGCCTTTTGTGACTTTGAATACTTCTTCCCAGCCCCTTCTTGCCTGCAAGGTTTCTTCTGAGAAATCAGTTAATAGTCTTAGGGGAACTCCTTTGTAGGTAACTGTATCCTTTTCTCTCGCTACTTTTAAGGTTCTTTCCTTATCTTTAATCTTGGGTAAGGTAACTATGATGTGCCTTAGTGTGTGCTTTCTTGGGTCTGTCTTTGGGACTCTCTGAGCTTCCTGGACTTCCTGGAAGTTTATTTCCTTTGCCAGGTTGGGGAAGTTCTCCTTCATAATTTTTTCAAATAAGTTTTCAGATTCTTGCTCTTCCTCTTCTCTTTCTGGCATCCCTATGATTCAGATGTTGGAATATTTAAAGTTGTCCTACAGGTTCCTACGCCTCTTCTCATATTTTTGAATTCTTATTTCTTCATTCTGTTCTGGTTGACTGTTTATTTCTTCCTTCTGTTGCAAACCATTGACTTGAGTCTCAGTTTCCTTCCCATCACTGTTGGTTCCCTGTACATTTTCCTTTATTTCACTTTTCATAGCCTTCATTTTTTCTTTATTTTGTGAAGACAGTCAACTAGTTCTGTGAGCATCCTGATTACCAGTGTTTTGAATTCTGCATCTGATGGTTTGGCCATCTCTTCATTGCTTAGTTGTATTTTTTTCTGGAGTCTTGATCTGTTCTTTCATTTTGGCCATGTTTTGTCTCGGTATGCCTGTTATCTCGTAGTAAGTGGCAGAGAGCCTTAGGTGCTCACCAGGGCAGGGCAATCAATGTCACTGCATTGTGGTGCTGTATGTGGGGGAAAGGTCCCAGAGGGAACAATCCCACTTGTTCAGCTCTCTGCCAGCTTTCAGGTACTTCCCCCACTACCCACAAGCAAATTGGGTCTTTCTGGAGCTGATTCCAGGGCGGTGGGTCTGTATAAATTCCAGGATCCTGTGGGTCTTTCCAACGAACTCTCCTGTGAGACTGGGAGTTTCTCCTGCTGCTGCAGCCCTCACAGATTTTTACAAGCAGAGGTTTTAAGGCTTTATTTCTCCATGCTGGAAGCCTGGTTTGTGCAGTCTGTCTCACTCCCCAGTTGTTCCTCCCAGTTTATCTGCACTCAAATATTGGACTACCCTCTCCACCAACCACTGCCTTGCTGTGAGTCCTTTCTGCCTGGCTGCCCATCTCCACCCCTCCTACTGGTCTGGATGAGTGTTTCTTCCTTAATTCCTTGGTTATTGGACTTCCACGCAGTTTAATTTTCTGTCAGTTCTGGTTGGTTTTTGTTTTTAAATTTGTTGTTGTCTTTCTTTTGGTTGTGCGAGGAGGCACAGTGTGTCTACCCACGCCTCCATCTTGACTGGAAGTCTGATTATTAAACCAATTTCTGCCACCACAGTACTATACAGTTCTTCATAATGATGTACTCCTTGCAGATAATACATATTTTCATTGTAATGGAAGCTTTGTAAAGGTAATGTTCCCAGTGGTTGAATATATCACCATTGGATACCATGGGACTTCAAACAACAGCTTGATATGTCAACTGCTGGTTCATTTACCCTGTCACTTACTTAACCTGTATACTACTTTCAGAACCAGAATGTATATGGAGACTTTCAAACTAATTAAAACAAAAAACCCTTGATTGCTTATTTTTAAATTCTTAAACACAATGAATTTTAAATAACAGGTGAATGAATTGTTTGAGCAAACTGATTCTCAACTGGCCATTTTCCCCCATCATTGTTAATCATCCAGTATTGGACTCAATTTGGAAAAATATTATAAAAATAAGGTTGTCAGTACTACTTAAAATATGAAGTATTTGTTTTTAAATAGCTCAAGTTTTGCTACAATTAGGTTGGCCATTTATTTTTTCATGAGATTATTATGCAAAGACAAACTGCAGGTGAAGAAAACTGGCCAACTAATATATTTCTATAGCACAGAGATATTTTTCACTAATGAGAAGATAAGAGCTTTATCTTTGTGCTTAAAATAAATTATTTTCAGACATAAATGATAGAGTACCATCTAAGTAGAGGTGAAATGAGAAGCTTCTAGAGTGATTTAGAGATGAAAGAAGAGAATTCACACACGTTCGTGGTTAGAAGTCAAAGTGTCATAGGAAGGAGACTTGGCCAGCAAAGTTCCATAGCTGTTTCTGCTACCTTTTTAAACATTTTAAAAAAGAATATATATAGTAGATTAGATTAGCAAATGTTGAAATTTAGCCTTTGGTGTGAATTCCTAGAAATTAGGTTCTGCCCTCATGCCGTTATCAGTATCATTCATTAGATATCAGTCAGCTCTCTAGAAAAATTTAAGGGTTGAATTTTCAAAAATAAGTGCCATATATCAAAAACTAACTTATTTGAGTTAGCAGGCACAGCAAGTATGAGAACTTGGAACTCATTCTCACAACTGATTAATCACATTCTCTCCCTGAAAATCCACCTAATTTTCATAATTATTCTAGATTAAAGCTATTTAACTAATGGTACATTTATAGCTATAGAAATATTTATTACCTTAGACTTGAAAAAAAGGAAGAATTTAGAGAAGATAAAAGAGGGATTAAGAAAATTGTGATGTTAGTGAAATGGACAAAATTTATGAGACATGGATTCCCTGAGGCTTGGCTAATCCTTCCAAAAATATCAGAGATGCTTTGGAAAATGGCAGAACTCTGTTATGACTACAAGTTAAGTGATTAAGCACTTACAAATACTGTATTGGACTCCTTACCTAGGGAGATGGAACTCATTATCAAAATAAAATATGTATTTTTTTACCTCTAAAAGAGGAAGATGGACAAGCTAATGTTTTCCATCTCTAGCCCAAAATTAAAGTCCTATTCTTAAGTCAATTTATCTAAACTGGAAACATTAATCATTTTTTTAAAAAATCATTAATTAATACCCTTAGGAATTTCCTATGATCCATGGTTATAATGGATTTGTAGTTATTGATTTAGTCTGGAGCCAGTGTCCAATAATCCCCTGAGATCTTGTGGCTCCCTTTTACTAGTGTATAGTTTTCTAAACAAATATTTGAACATTCTTTTGGATAAAGCTACCACCATACTCAGAGATACACTTGTGGTTTTATTTCAAGATTCTTCATGAAGGATACCCATTCATACCTTAAGTGGAGACTCAGTTATTAGATTTCAGGAAGGGCCATGGTTTTCTAAAATGTTAACTCAGACCAAGACTCTTCTAAATCAAGGTAATTGTCCATTTTCCACATCAAGTAGGACCTTAGCAGTCTGTCTGCATATTCAGCTTCTGGGAATGTCATACTCATTAATTATCAACAAGTCTCTTTTAAAGACCACATTTAGACTACCATGGCACTGCCTTGCCGTGAGTCCTCTTTTTTTCCTTTTAAGATTTTATTCATTTGTTTTTAGAAAAAGGGAGGGAGAAAGAGAGGGAAAGAAACATCAATGCGTGGTTGCCTCTTGCACGTCCCCACCCCTGCCACAGAGGTTTGCCCCACAACCCAGGTATGTGCTCTGACTGAGAATTGAACCAGTGACCCTTTGGTTTGCAGGCTGGCACTCAGTCCACTGAGCCACATCAGCCAGGGCCATAGAGGCTCTTTTGACTATTACAAGAAACATGACCAATTTGACTTAGCTAGTTAAACATCAGGCAAAGTCTTTGCCATCTCAGAAATCCCCTATCTCTAAGAGAATTATGGACCCTATTTTAATTAGAGTATCCCAGCTCCCACCTACATGGTGATGCTTCCCTTTCCAATGTGGATCCTAATATCCCAGGGAAGGGAGTGATCTGGACCCTCTAACAGAACATAATTGTTGGACTCATGATGATTCAAGCCCGATAAACTTATTCTAGTCTTATCTCTCAGAGTCCTTGTATTTTATCTGGTACATTATACCAGAGAAATTTCTGTAATTTTAACTTTATTTAGGGTGGGCTACCATTGAATTATAGTTTTCATCAGAATAACATCATTTAATTCAGAATCTCTGATAAATATATCATGTATCATCAATAAATTCATCCTGTATCATCAATAAATTCATCCAGGTTTTTTTTGGGGAAATCTAAAAATTCATTCCTATTTTAATTACTAATTTTTTATTAATAAAATTCAGCAAACTCTGAAATTCTCTTGTGTATATGCCTTCTCTTTTTGGGTTTAAATTTGTAATTTGTCTTTCATTTTTTTCTTTTTAAATTTTTTTTATTTTAGTTTATTCAGTACAGTTTCTATCCTTTATTCCCATTCCAGCCCACCCGCCCATTCCTCCCTTCCTCCCTCCCCTTTCCAACCCCGCTAGTTTAGTCCATGTGTCCTCTATATTAGTTCCTGTAAACCCTTCCTTTCTCCCCTGAAATTCCCTCCCCTCTC
>CM052539.1:76237814-76332377 GCA_028533065.1 Trachops cirrhosus
GGATGACTCAGCTCTCTCCTGGGAGCCCCTCAGCTGACCCCAGCATGCCAGGCTTGGAGCTGCAACCTCCCTGGTCCCCGGGCTGCTCCATGTAGTCTCCTTACCATCAGGTTTTTCAATGTCTGCTACAATTTGTGATCTCCTATTTCCATTTATGTCACGATAATGTTGGCTCTTTGCTCTGTTCCTACCTAGAATGGCTAGGATTTTTTCCTGGGTGCGAGAGAGGTAGAATCTGCTCCGTCCTACCACTCTGCCATCTTGGAATCTCTGTAATTTGTCTTTCAGGTCATGCTGATATTTTTCTCCAAAGAAAGTGTAATCCATATGAAAATAGAATCTTTGTCCTATTTATTGCTGCATGAAGATGACATTTAATAAGTATTAAGTGAATAAAATATGAATGAGTATTTTGAGTTCTAGATCTGAAAATATGAATAAGAGAACTGACTCTTATAAGTATGGCTGTCTCATGGGGAAAACACTGCAATGTGTTAAAGTTTTGTGGAATTTATATGCTGAATTCTCTGTGGGAAATTGTAGTCAACACCCAGAATGCATATAATATGGCTTTTCTTATTACACAATCATTATATTCATTAGTTTTAATCCCAATGGCTTCTGTTCCCTATGAGAAGTAGATTAAGTAATAATTTTCTTAATAAAATATAGCATTATAAGTTTCTAAATAAATGCAATATGGACATTCAGAAAAATAAATCTAAAAATTAGAATGACCTATTCTTAAGCAAGAACCTTTCTGTTGAGAGTCTCCTCTGTGGGAAATGGTTCTGTGTGGTGTGGGCCCAGCTCGTACTCAGAGATGCACAGGGCCCACGCCCATGCATAGGTTCTCCCATGGGGAAACAGGCCTGCTATGTACTGCTATTTGAGACTTGCTTTTGCTAAAACTCCCTCACCCTGAATTGAGACAGCAAGTGCTTACTGTAACTTCCTAAAATCCATGATAAAACTCCCCAGTATGAAGTATAACTGGTTCAACCACCGTTCCCTTTTCATTTGCAAATATCCCTCTTCTGTGATGTGATTAGCGACATTGTCTCCTTTGTTTTCTGTACAAGGTAACCACCTAAAGTGAGCCTGTGCATAGTAAATGAGGACCATCATGTAATGTGCCCAGAAAAGAAATAAAGGCCTGCCATGGCAGAGGCCTCAGCTTTTGGCTCCTCTTAAGACCGAAGCCGCCCACCTTTTTCCTCCACAGGACTCGGTAGTCCGTGTGAATGTCTCTCCCCCATCCTCAATGTGGCGGATCCCACAAGCCGGGGCCCGCATCACTCCTCAAATACATTTTCTGATATGTACTCCAATATGATAAGTGATGTACGATGAACAATTTCTTTGTGTTATATAGTAAAAAGTATTATTTTAGCTCTTTTTGCTGCCCCTCAAGTCACTGCAATTTTCCCCAAAGCTAAGATCTATCGAAAGTAAATCTTGACCTTGTTTAGTCAATTACTATATATTTTTAAATGGAACTTCTTAGTTGAAAGAAGTTGCTAATTTTCTATTTTTCCTCATGGAATCTTTACTAAATTAACACTCAGCTGTGGAGAATAATGCTGTCACTGGCCCCTTTTCTACAAAACAAAAGTCCACATTTTTGAACTGGGCAAAGACTAACCAACAAATAAGACTTGGATCAGTGTCATACCATTGCTTGGAAGGTGACCTGGGCTTGTCCTATCTAATTAGTATGACAGGGGAATTCACCTTTAATTTTACTTTGTCTGAAACCAAAAGCAAAACAAAACAAAACAAAAAAAAAAAAAACAACCTTGGTTTCCTAGACTACCATTCTTTTCTTACATCAACTAAATATGAGAACTTCTATTGTAAATTAAGCAGTTTTTCCCACTGAAGCCTCTGTTTGGAAACTTTCCTATTTAGAAGATGATGAATAGTATCTTCAAAAGCACTGTTCTCCATGAAATTCCTTTTTCAATCTGGACAATCATCCCTGTGATTTCTCTTTGGCTAAATTGCTTCTAATTATATTCCCATTTGCTTTTTGTCTCATCTTCAGAATTAAATTTAGCATTAATTTAATGTGCTCCAGCAAGCCATACAGTTTTATTTCTTTTCCAATCTGGATTTTTTAACAGAGAGAAGTTTTAAGAGCCCATATTTCTCCCTACTTTCATCCTCATCAATGAATATTTCAATCCTGGCAGAATATATAAAACAGAATAGTGTATGGACATTCAGAAAATTGTCCCACATTAGTTAAAAGTTTAACCACTGAAAGTTGGTATCAAAATAAAACTACTTCTCAAAACATGATACCTGATAAAAAGGAAAAGACAATTTTTAACATCCAAAATAAGCAGTTAATTTGGGATAATTAGTGCAAATTAGCTCCAGCTTTTTTTCCCTTTGAGATGAAAGGCAGTGTTTTAGTTTTCTATTGCTGTGTTAGAAAGGACTGCAAATTTAACAGCATAAAATAGCACTTAGTCCACATGTAGGTCAGAAGTTTGACATAATATAGCTAGTTCTCTTTTCTGAGTATCACAAAGCTAATATCACAATGTTATAGGGTCAATATTTTGTGCAGAGGCTCTGGAGGGGAACTTTACCTCCAAACTAACTCTTGTTGGCAGGATTCAGTTTCTTTCACTTGTACAACTGAGGTCCATGTTTCCCTGCTGCTTGTCATCCAAGAGTAACTCTCAACTCAGAGGCCTCCCACATTCTTTACTTGCTATTGCTTCCTTCTGTCTTCAGATCAGCAACTAGCCGCATCCTTCTCATGCTTTGAATTTCCAACTTTCTCCATCTCTGTCATTGATACCCAGATTTAAAAGGCTAATTGATCAGATAAATCCGCCTGAATAATCTCCCTGTCTTGTGATCAACTGATTTGGGAACTTAATTATACCTGCAAAAGCTTTTTGACTTATAATGCAACATTACTATGGGAATGATAATAATCATATTATCTGCTAATAATCACAGGTTCTACAGTTACACAAGGGGAGATTATACAAGATGGGGGATCATTGGACATCCTCTTAGAATTCTGTCTACTGCAAGAGGCAATACATACATTTGACAAAACCTGCTGAAAATTATCTGGCTTTACTTCTTTTTTAGACAATGTCAAAGTGATTATTTAATATAAATCATTATTGAATAATATAAAAATTTATTGTATATGGCTATGGAATACTAAAGTGAAAGTTTAGTTTTACTCATAAAATTATTCATAAATGTGTTGTCACAATGGCCCTCAAACATCAACTTCTTTTTTTAATTGTTTTAAATAAAATATTTCAATTTATTTAAATCATACTAATTTTAGCAGTCTCATATAGAAACAAAAAACTTGACAGCTAAGTAACTAATGAATGGAATAGGATTTTCAGCACCTTGTCATCTGCTGTCATCTCTGCTATCACCTCTCCTCACCAGGTAATTAGCTTTTTGAAGATGGGTCAAAGGTCCTAAAATGGTGTTGGAACTTCCATGCAAAATGACACCATCTTGGCTCGATTTTAAATATTCTAGAAAAGAGTAAATTGCCAGAAGTAGCCAGCAGTTCCAAGCAATCAATTTGATGAAGGAAGAAATGTGGGTTAGTGCAATCATGTTAATAAAGATGCAGAAATGCATTGCTCTAGCTTTATGAGATTCATTTGTAAGAATAAGAAAATAATATACAGGCAAATTAGAACTGCCTCTATATAGATTTCTAATTTTACTTGATAAAAATTGTCTTGCCACCAACATTATTTAATTTTTTCATTTGAACAATTTAGTAAGAAGGTATTTCAGTCCTTTCAAATCATATCTTTATGTGACTATTTTGAACTCTTTCATTTTCAAATTTACTTGAATTACTCTGTCATGAGAATCTGATATCAAACTGAAATTTCTCATTTGGCTGAAATAACATAAACCTCACAACAGGCAAGTGTCACTGCAGAAATGAACTAGAATAAATAATATTCTTTATATATTCTCTTACATTTCTTAGAATGTGTAGAATTACTAATGCAAGAATTTTTATCTTACAAATTTTTTGCAAAGTAGCAAAATATGTTCATAAATATTCTTCTGAATTTAAAAACATTTTACCTTTTGGATTCCAAATTGGGTTCTTTCTCCTTGAACTCCTAGGAAATTGCTCAATAGCCAGGGGTTGTTGGTACTTAGTTCTTGGTCCCAGAGCTGTAATAATAGCTGCACCTGACTACTGTTACGTCCAAGAGACTCCTCAAAGTTTTCTTCCTGAAGCCTATGAAGATATTTTATATTCTGATGAAATGGTGAAAAACGGAGATCAGCAACATGTGGCAATTTGCCTAAAGTAACTTTTTAAGCTTCTCAATCACAACTCATTGTCCATTTGTAGCATATTATTTTCTTTTTTTAAATTTATTTTGGGTTTGTTTTATAGTCACTGACTTAGTAGGTACAGTGTATTGCAGATCTTAGAACAGGGAACTCTCTTTTTCTGTAATAATCAATGTATGAGAATTACTCCTTAAAATAGTATCAGAGCACTCTGCAAGTAAGGGGCACAACCTTTCATCTCTATGTTAGCCGGATATTATGCAAAGAGAATAGCAAATATGGCGAATTTGAGAAGAGGTGAGAACAATCTTTGGAAATTGTAAAGAGTCCTATAAGGAAACCAGATTGCCCTTGGGGTGTCTTGGGGGCAAGGAGACATTAATGAGGATGCCAATAATGAATATGCCTCTTACTGGGTGAAGCGTTTATTAAAGTAACATCATGGTGGAAATGTTGCAAAGAAGAGCTGTTAAATCCAGGAAGATAAATAATGGAAGGAAACTTGAGATTTGGAAATCTGAAATAGTTGATCCTAGAGCAAATTGTTTAAAATAGCCTTCAATAAATTAAAAGGAGTCAGTAAGTTTGTCAAATGCATATCAAATAAATGTGTGAATAAAAGGTATGTGTCCCCATTCTTATGGTGAATTACTGCTTCTCTATAGGGTCTTTGATAGCACTGATTAGTTGAATACTACAATCATTAAGAGTGTTAGGATACCATTATTTGTATAAGCCATCTTTTATGTTGTAAAAACCATCTCCTTTCATTAAGAATACATATCTTTTTCTAAAAGCCTTGTGTATGAATTTTACATCTCTAAATTCTTGTATTTTAAATGCAGTTTTGGCTAAATTAGCTAGCTTTTCTATAAAACATATGAGTTTATAAATTTAATAGGACTATGTTATTGATTTCATCTGTCTTTGTAATTAAGTACTGGCATTTCAACATGGTAATGACCCAGAGATTACACTTTATATGAAAACCTACTTTGAATGGTCAATTATGTGAATTTTTCAATTAAAGAAATCAGTTGGAAGGTAATAATATTTCCTTTTTTATAACCAAGTTGTATTCCATTTTGCAAACGTACCACAGCTTTTTTATCGACTCATCTACTGATAGGCACTTGGGATGCTGCCAAATCTTGGCTATTATAAATAATGCTGTAATGAGCATAAGGCTGCATATAGTCTTTTAAATTAGTGTTTCAGGTGTCTTCAGATATATTCCCAGAAGTGGAATGACTGGGTCATAGGGCAGATTCATTTTTAATTTTTTGAGGAAACTCCATTCTGTTTTCCACAGTGGCTGCACCAGTCTGCATTCCCACTGACAGTGCACTAGGGTGAAATAAGTCAGTCAGAGAAAGACAAATACCATATGATCTCACTTATATGTGGAATCTAATAAATAAAATAAACAAACAAACAAAATAGAAACAGACTCATAGATACTGAAAACAGAGGGACAACTGTCAGAGGGGCAGAGGGTTGAGGGGCTGAGTGAAAAAGATGAAGCAAAAAATAAAATTTCATAGACACAGAGAACAGAGACAAAGGGAGGTACAAGGAGATAAAGGGTAGAGAAATGCTGACAGAAAGAGACTTGATTTTGAATGTTGGACACACAATAGGCAGATACAGTATTATAGAACTGTACACTTGAAATCTATATAATTTTATTCACTAATATCACCCTGATAAATTTAATAAAAATTGAATAAAGTAATAAAGATGAGAAAACTTAGGAACAAGTATAAAGGACACGTGGACAAAAACTAGGGGCGGGTGGAAATGGGAGGGAGGTGGAGAGGGCCGGGGGGTGGGCTGGGATGGGAGTAAAAGACAGAAAACTACATGAACAACAATTAAAATAAAATTTTTAAAAAAATGAGAAAACTTAAAAAAAAAAAGAGCAAGTCTTCTAGATCCCAAAGCCCACACTTTCACTAATATCCCAAGTCAGTCACTACCTAAACAAGCCAACTAAACAACAAAGCTTTTTCTTATTTGTAAATGAATTGATTGAATAAATTCAAGGTTCCTTACTTTTCTCCTTATGTGCCTTAAAGTTCAAACTATAAGTGAAAGCTCTTCCTGGGGGCCTAGGGAAGGGGGTCACTGAACAAAGTGGCCTGCTACCAACAGATGCTTTCTTCAAGTCTTTTATTTAAAAGAAAAATTCTTGAAAGCTTTGCCAAAACATAAAAATAGAGAATGAACTTATAAGTACCACTAATACTTTTGGATATTATTGAAGGTATAAGAGTCTGAGTAGAATTTAAAAATATATATTATGCAGTTGTTTTTTAATGTTTAATCATGCACTTATTTAGTGAAATAACCAAACTGCAGGATTTAGTTTTATCTTATAAATTTTCTTTTTTTTTTAGATTTTTATTTGTTTTTAGAGAGAGGGGAAGAGAAGGAGAAAGAGAGGGAGAAAAACATCAGTGTGTGGTTGCCTCTCATGTGCCCCCTACTGGGGACCTGGCCTGCAACCCAGGCATGTGCCTTGACTGGGAATCAAACTGGCAACTCTTTGGTTTGCAGGCCCACACTCAATCCACTGAGCTACACCAGACAAGGCTATCTTATAAATTTTCATTAAGTCCTTTATAATGGGCATTTCATTATATATTCACTGGCATTTGCCTAGAAGAAAGTACAGTACTACACACATTATAGACTCCAAGAAATTATTTCTTCATTCATTTTATTGACCATTAAAGAAACTGATCTTTTGACATATTTTGTATTAATGAAAAACCAACCTCATTAGAAAAAGAAAGTATTATGTGTAAAATTGTAAAAATAAAATTTTCTCTTGTCCCAGTAATTCCATTACTGAGACTATACCCTAAAAATCCTGAAACACCAATTCAAAAGAACCTATGCACCTCAAAGTTCATAATGACACAATTTACAATAGCCAAGTACTGGATGCAACCTAAGTGCCCATCAGTAAATGAGTGGATTAAAAAAACTGTGGTATATTTACACAATGGAATACTATGCAGCAGAAAGAAAGAAGGAGCTCCTACCCTTCACAACAACATGGTTGGAACTGGAGAGCATTATGTTAAGTGAAATGACCCAGACAGTGAAAGACAAATACCATATGATCTCAACTCTAAGTGGAACCTAACCAACAAAACAAACAAGCAAGCAAAATATAACCAGAGACACTGAAATAAAGAACAAATTGACAGTAATGAGAGAGGAGGTAGGAAGGGATAGTGGGGGGAAATGGGGAAGGGTTGTCAAGGAGCACGTATAAAGGACACATGAAAAGGGCCAAAGGGGGGAGGATTGAGGGTGGTATGTGGGGGTGGCTGGGGCAGGGGGAAAATGGAGACAACTGTACTTGAACAACAATAAAGAAAAAGAAAAAATCTTCTGCCTGTGTTCACAGATAGGATTGTGAAAATAACAACTTAGAATATTTATTCTCTTCTCATATAACTATACCTTTTATCACAATGACTGAGAACTCAATAAGAATTAAATAAGAAGTACACCAGGACTTTTTAACATCAGTGCTGTATGTTTCTTTATTACTTATAATTCTTAAATTTTTATTGACTTACCCTTGTCATGTAAAAGTGTCAAAATCCTTGGTGTATCAACCACAGTGGATTGATCACGTGGGTCGGTCAAACTCTAGCTCACGTCACATCTATGTCTTGCTAGTTCCCTTCTACCCTGGTGCATTACTGGGTTATTATGCAAGGTAATCTCGGATACCAAAAAAAAAAATCAAATCTATGCCCATCCCACTTCATATTTCCCAAATGAGAAAAGATTGGTTTGGATAAATATATTAATAATTTTGCAGTCAGAGGATCTAAAAAGAAGCTATTTTAATTTCAGCATTCAGGCATATCTTGTGTCATCTAAAATAAAATATTTTGAATTTCCTTCTAAAAGTCTTCATCTAGCCCTACCCCACTGATTTCACATTTTTTTCCTCTGTTTTTGGAATCCATCTTCTTGATCATCCCATCATATCTTACCCTACTAGGTTATTTTTTATTTTATCTTTTGCCTGGCTGACTCTAATTCATTCACCAATACACAGCTGCTGGCATCATCTCTGTCAGGAAGACTTTCCTAATATCATCCTTTTGGGCTTGGTGTTTTTTCTTCATGTTTTCATATGAGCATCATGGACATACATCTGTATTACATGTACTCCCTCCATATAAACATTTATTTATGTGCCTCTCTCCTCATTAAATATGAGCTAGTTTATTAAATAAAAGAATAAATGAATGAGTGAATTAGTAGAAAAGTGTTTATTTCAACTTTTTACACATTTTGAATTCTTAAAAAGTATTTCTCAAATATTTATATGTATATATTATATACTGTTTATACAATAAAGTGCTAAATGCTGAATCAAATAGAATAAATTATATCAGCCATCTAGTAGAAGGCTATTAATTAATCTTTTTGAAAGTGCCATTGATGAGGCCAAAATTGCCAAAAGGAAGAATGGCATTGAACAATAAGCAGTTTTTACTTAATTGGCGTTTAAGGCATTTTCAAAGGAGGCTTGGTCAGAGAGATATATAGTAGCCTTATGCTGAGCACTATTTAATTATTTCAGTCCTCATCTGTCACATTATCACTCTCCTGTCTCATTTTCAGTGCCCCAAAAGCAATTCAGTTGATGGATTATGGAAAATAAATCTAGTGTGGAGATACTTATAATTTGCTCAAGGTCAAAAAAAAACATGCAAGAGTAATTTGCAACTACTAAATTGCTAGATGCAGTGCTTTGGCTTGCTGCTCTGTGAAAGGTAGGAGGGGGACTAGACAAGAGTCAAGGCTCTTTAGAGAAATATGCAAATCAAAAGTGTACCACCTTTCTAAGTCTTTTTAATCCATCAGTTAATCTCAATGATGACCTAGTTTTAAGAACATTGAATATGCTTGGCTACCTAATCACATTATCTTCTCTAAACTTTGAAGCAGGAAAGATTATATATATATATATATATATATATATATATATATATATATATGAAAACTTTGAAGTAGGAAAGATTTATATATATATGAAAAATTGATAAAGCACAGCTGCCTGTCATATTTCCAATTTTCTCAGAGAAACAAGTAATTTGTAGCATGATGAGATCAGATCTTCCTCCATGGCATGCTAATGGTTGTGTTTTAAACTCAGTTAGTAGAACTCATGTAATAGCCCAGACTGATGACATTAATGTCAGATCTTTGAACAAATGTAGTTAATGTGAAAGCAAAAAAAGAAAGATGATCTCATTTTGGAAACAACAATAAAAATGATGCTGTTTTGTAAGAAACTGAGACCATGATGGTTTAATGTTTCATTTGTGGGGAATATAATTCAGAATTGTTATAAAGTGGGTGTTTACTGAGAAAAGATTATCACATAATTATCTTATTCCTACCTTAACATCAGAAGTGCTTATTGAAGGCCTACTATGTTCATGGTATTAAGCAAAAGGCTATAAAAAGACCACAAAGATAAGGAGAAACATATCTTGTCTACAAGTATTGGTAAATGGGGAATACAAAATATATAAATATATCTTGTTTAACATATATGTATGTTAAATATAAATATATGCATTTTTAAATAGGTAATCTGATGATAAATGTCTTAGTTTAGTCTCCCTAGAAGCAGAGCTAATATATAGATATTTATTCAAGTAATTTGTTGGTGACCTCTTTCAAATGAAAGAAGGTGAGGGAATCAGGGTAGAGTGGGAGAAAAGAAAGCAAGGATATGGTCCCAGAGAGAGACTAGTTTTGGTCTGACCACAAGAGCAAGTTTGGGAAAAAGATTGCCTGACAGAACTGTTCCATCTTTGGGAAAAGGGGGCCAATATTTTGTACCCCATGCCAGTCAGTCATTGACCAAACTGTACCTCCAGGGATGTAGGGGTAGGCAGGAGTACCTTGTAACTCCCATTTGGCTGAAGGAAAGCCTCTAGCAGAGGGTGGAGCTGTAAGTTGTCATCAGTCAACACCACAGGAGGGAATGGGTGCATGGTTGTTAAGGGGACATCGGAGTGGGGCATCAACAGCAACTGTAGTTCACCACTTCCACCACTCAGATTCATTTGCTTTTCATATTAAGATCACTCCATTCAGGTGCAGGTTCTCTGAGCTATTTGTTGGTTACAATTTCTGGGGAAACTTTCAAGAGGATACTTACTGGGACAAACTCCAAACTGCATTGTTACAGTTGGTCTATAGACCATAACGGATATAACTCCTGTCCCTCCTCCATCACCCCTTCTAGACTGTCCTCCTCCTCTTCAAACATTCCTCTTGGTAGGGATACTTTGCCTTATAGGTCTACTTAGATCCTTAGCTCTGAGAAACCTGAGCTTCTATTATCATGCTCCCAAAACATTGTGGTGGTTGTGTTTGTACACTCAGAATTATAACTGGGCCAGAATGTATCATGAGCCCAACCTCCAGTGGAAGGGCTATGTACACGTATCTTTGCCCTCTTTGTGAAGCAGCACTTTCATTTCCCCATGGCGATCATGATGAATTACCCTTGCAACATGGTGACTCTTTTTTGCTCCCTGGTCTGCTGACACAAAGATCCCAAAGTAACCAGGTAACAGTCAAAACTTTAATTTACTGTGACTCTTACTGTCACCTGGCAGAACCCTATTTTCTGTAGAAGCCAGAAATTCTAGACCTACATTGCTTAAATGAACAGGGAGAAGTGATAGGCAGTTCTAGAATTCCCTTACTTCCCAGACCTATACAGTTTATCTATTAATGACATAGCACTGTATAGTAGTTGCTGGGTAAGGTGTACACTGCTCTTTAAAGGATAGAGTCCCATTTTAGCAATACATCCTCTCCAGACTGAAGCTTTCGCTGCTCCTTCGGGAGGTTATTTCATCTCTCTATCAGGCCAGCAGCTTCTACTTCTAGACACTACATTCAACATGTGGTAAGATAAGTGGATCCTATATTTCTATGTCCACTGCTACTCTTAAACAATGTCATGCAGGATTCCTTGCCAATGAATCACTCATGCTGAGCCATTTGACAGTGGTACTGCCTAAAGTATTGCAAGCAAGTGAGGCAGAGCTGTATATAGATTATGCATCAATCCCCTCAGGGAGCTTCCTCATCCAAAGATGTCTGTGTGCTAATCTCCTGAACCTGTTGTGAGGATTAATTTTGTGTGTCAACTTGACTGACCATGGGGTGCTCAGATTACACATTTTTTTCTGAATGTTCCTGTGAGGATGTTTCTGAAAGAGAAATATAACCTGTCCATAAAGCCCATCAGAAGCAGTTTGCTTTCAGCTGGCAAAGCCGGTAATACACCTTCACTTCCCTGTAACTTATTTTAACTCTCCAACCCTATGCCGTAATTTAGTTTGCAGGTCTTGATCCCCTTTTCTTCTACAATGTATCACACTGGTCCATTACCTTGAGGACATTATGCTGATTAAACATAGTAAGCAAGAACTAGCAACTACTCTAGATTTATTGATGAGAGACATTCATGTCTCAGAGAGGGGAAATAAATCTGGCTAAAATTCAGGGGCCTCCTACCTCAGTGAAATTTCTAGGGGGTCTATGTTGTGGGACATGTCAACATATCCCTTCTAAGTTTTAGAATAAGTTGTTATTCTTGGCCCTTCCTATAACCAAGAAAGGGGCACAATGCCTATGAGGCCTCTTTGGACTTTTTAGTAAACATATTTCCCATATAGATGTACTACTTTGGTCCATTTACCAAAGTGACCCAAAAGCTGATAGTCATGGGTGGGACCCAGAATAAGACAAAGCTCTTCAACAGTCCCATGTTGCTGTACAAGCTACTTTGCAACTTGGACCATGTGATCTGTCAGATCCAAAGGTACTGGAGGTGTCAGTGGCACATAGGGATGCTGTTTGGAGCCTTTGGCAGGCCCCTACATGTGAATCATGGCACAGACCTTTAGGATTTTACAGCAAGGCCTTGGCATCATTTATGGGCAACTACATTCTTTTTGAGAAACAGATCTTGTCCTGCTACCTCATCTTGGTAGTGACTGGATGCTTAAACATGTGCCACCAAGTTATCATAGAGCCTGAGCTTCCCATCATGAAGTTGGTATTATCTGACATACCAAGCCATAAAGTTGGGCATGCATGGAAATACTCTGTCATCAAATGGAAGTGGTATATATGTGATAGGGCCTTAGCAGGACCTCAAGACACAGGTAAGTTATATGATGATGTGGCCCAAATGCACATGATCTCCACTCCTGCTACACTACCTTGTCTCTCTCAGCCTGTACTTATGGCTTCATGGGGAGTGCTCTGCAACCATTTGGCAGAGGGAGATAATTCTTAGACATAGTTTACAGATGGCTGAGCACAATATAAAGACATACCAGGAAGTAGAGAGCTGCAGCAATACAGTCCCTCTTATAGGCATCACTGATGGACAGTGAAGAAGGGAAATTTTCCCAGTGGGCAGAACTCTGGACAGTGCACCTGGTTGTTCATCTTACTTGAAAGAAGAAATGGGCACATATATGGTTATATACTGATGTGTGGGTTATGGCCAAAGGTTTAACTGAGTGATCAGAGACTTAGAAGGACCAAGATTAGAAAACTGATGACAAAATAATTTAGGGATGTATGTGGATAGATTTCTCTGTGCAGGCAAAAAAAAAATGATGATAACCCTGGCTGGTGTGCTTTAGTGGATTGAATGCCAGCATGCAACCAAAGGGTTGCTGGTTCAATTCCCAGTAAGGGCACATGCGTAGGTTGCAGGCCAGGTCCCCAGTAGGGATCACATGAGAGGCAATCACACATTGATGTTTCTCTCTCTCACTTTCTCCCTCCTTTCCCCTCTCTTTAAAAATAAATAAATGAATAAAATGTTTGTTTTTAATTTAAAAAATGACAATAAATTGTGTCTCATGTGAAATGTTCCCCAAAGGGGGACTTCAGCAGAAGAAAATTTTAATAATAAAGTAGATAGAATGACCTGCTTTGTGGCTACCAATTGGCCTCTTTTCCCAGCCACTATGTATTACCCAATGGGCTCATGAACAAAGTGGCCACAGTGTTGGGGTGAAGGTAATGCACAGACCAACAACATGGACTTTCACTCACCAAGACCCATCTGGCTAGATCACTGCTGAATTTGAATTTCCAATTTGCCTGCAACACAGATCTGAACACCTGATGTGGCACCATTCCACAGAATGATCTGCCAGATACCTAGTGGCAGACTGATTACACTGGACCACTTCCATCGTGGAAGTGGCAGTGTTTTGTTCTTACTGGAACAGATACTCTGGATACAAATTTGTCTTCCCTGTATGCAGTACATTTGCCAAAACTACCACTCATGCACTTACAGAACTCCAGTCCACTGTCATGGTATTCCATACAGTATTGCTTCTGAGCAAAGAACTCACTTTACAGAAAGAGAAGTATAATCAAAGGTCTCATGGTCATGGAATTCACTGGATTTACCAGATTCCCCACCATCCTTAAGCAGCTAGCTTGACAATATGGAGGAATGGCCATTTGAAGATTCAATTACAGTGCCAGCTAGGTGGCAATACAAGGCAGGACTGGGACAAGGTCCTCCAGAGGCTCTGAATCAGTGTCCAATATATGATGCTATTTCTCTAAAAGCCAGTATCCACAGATCCATGAAGGAAGAGTGAATTTAGAAGTAGTACCACTCATTAATACCGCTAGTGACCCACTAGAAAAACCATGCTTCCTGTTCCCAGCATTTTATGCTCTATACTGGCCTAAAGTCACCTCCAGAAGAAGAATGCTTCCACTAGGAGATGTGGCAATGATTCCACTGAATTGGAAGTTGAGATTACTATCCAACCACTTTGGGCTACATATGCCTCTAAATCAGCAGGTAAAGAAGGGAGTTATAGTGTTGAGTGCCAGTCAAGGTGATTAATTCTGACTGCTAAGAAAATTTAGGCTACTATTCCACAATGAAGGTAAGAAAGAATACATCTAGAATACAGGAGATCTATTAGGGTGTGTCTTTGTATTAGTCTTTATATTAACAAGTCCTGTGATTAAAGTCAGTGAATACAAAAATAACCCCCAATCCAGGTAGGATGCCTAATGGTGCAGACACTTCAGAAATGAAAGCTTAGGTCACCCCACCAGGTAAAAAAATCACAAACAACTAAAGTGCTGGCTGAAGACAAAAGAAATGCAGAACAGGTAGTGAAAGAAGGTATTTATAAAAATGAACACATGATCACTTACAGAAATGAGAACTGTAAATGTAATAGTATTTCCTCCTTATTTTGCTACAAATAAGTGGGTGTGTGCATTTGTGTGTTCACATATATATGTGTATATATATAAATTTGTTTTCTCTCTTATTCCTTTATTATATAACATAAGATATAGTTTTTAAATTGTTAGTTTTACATCATAGTTTTTAATATCTGACATACCAAAGAGAAATGCCATTCAAGGATTTTTAAAATCTCCTTGTGAGGAAGAAGTTCGTATGATTTTGGTTTTACACAACACAGTTGTATTGTTAGGTGGAATTATGATTTTGTTATTGTCTTGGAGATTAAGTATGATTTAAGGAGATGTGTTTGAGTGCCAGTTGAAAAAGAGGGGGCTTATAATAGTGAATTTTATGTGTACCAATTTGAATTTTATGTATCAATTTGACTGGCTAGCTGTGGGGTGCTTAGATTAAGTATTTTTGGGTATGTCTGTGAAGGTGTTTCTGGATAAGATTAGGATTTGAATTAGTAGACTCAGTAAAATAGATTGCTCTCCCCAATGTCGGTGGGCATCACCCAATGCTTTAAAGTCTTGAATAGTACAATAGGCCAAGAAAGGAGGAATTCATCCCTTTTTTCCTGCCTGAGCTGGGGCATCTCATTTTATTTTTCCTGCTCTCAGGCTGGGATTACACTAGTTCTTAGCCTTCAGACTCAGACTGACGCGTACCACTGGCTTAACTGTGTTTTCAACCTGCAGATCACAAATCATGGAACTTCTCAGTCTCCATAACCTGTGAGCTAATTAGTAATATACATATACATATAATACATTCATAATAATAATTTTTGTCATTATTTCCTGCTGTTTCTTCTTCTCTGGAGAACCCTAACTAATACATCTGTGAATACAATTTTACATAGCAAAAGGGAGTTTGCAGATGTGAACAAATCAATTATTTTACAATAGGGACATTATCTTGGATTATCCAGATTGGCACAATGCACTACAGGATCCTGAAAAGATGAACAAGGAAGGCAGAAGAGTAGGGATCAGAGTAGGAGATGTGATGATGGAAATACATATCAGGGTGATTGCACCTTTTAAAGATGATGGGGCTGTAAGGCAAGGAATGCAGGCATCTCTAGAAGCCAGAAAAAGACAAGAAAATGCTTTCTCTTTTAGAGCTTTCAAAAGAAACACAGCCCTATGTTATCTTATGTAATTTTAGCCCAATGAGATACATTTTTAATTTCTAACCTCTAGACTACAAGAAAATAAATTTGCACTGTTTTAAGGCCCTGGAATTTGGGTATTTTGGTACAGAAATAAGAATGTTGTAATTTGTAGCATAAAAGGGATCTGATGTAATCTAGGTGTAAAATAAAGCTGGCTGATTTTCTCCGCTGCTGGTCATAGCTCCTAAAGCCATAGTTGTGATCTAAGGGAGTGATATCATGCACCAATTTGTGACATAAATTTCTGGTCACCTCTTTGTACAGAGTACTGTCATTTCTGGCTTGTTCAATTCTAATCCCAGATTATAAATATCTATTTTATGATATATTTCTTCTCAGTTTGCTTTACCTGACAGTTTGGTGTGTCTCATAGTAACAAGAACACAGAAGTTATTTGATTTTCCAGTGTCAGGCACTCAGATTCTATCATGGCCCTGTAGCCTGCCTATCAGGAGCTATTTTTAAATGATGTATAAATTCTCTGTTCCAGATGGTATGGCCTAGTTCCATAATGTAAGAGTCATGATTGTCCTATTGGTCGTGCCAGGGGCTCCGTTTGGAATCTTTCTCTGCCTTAGAAACCTGCAGTACCGTGGTACAGCCTGGTCATATGCTTCAAGTGGCATGGTGGCTGGCAAATGTGCCAAGGCCTCTCTTGTTCTGACCATGCTTGAAATGAGCAGTCTAGCATGTAACCCTATAAATGTGTCACAGAAGTGTAGAAGACCATTCTGTGTGGCATGGGCCCAGCTCCCAGTGGAAAGTAAGGTCCAGTGCACAGGACCCACACCCACAGATAGGTTCTTCTGTGGGGAATCAGGCCCACATTGTACCTAGACTGCTATGAGACTTGCTTTTGCTAAAACTCCCTCACCCTGAATTGAGACAGCAAGTGCTTACTGTAACTTCCTAAAATCCATGATAAAACTCCCCAGTATGGAGTGTAACTGGTTCAACTACCTTTCCCTTTTCATTTGCAAATATCCCTCTTCTGTGATGTGATTAGTGACATCAGCTCCTTTGTTTTCTGTAGAAAGTAATCACCTAAAGCGAACCTGTGCATAGTAAATGAGGACCATCACGTAATGTGCCGAGAAACCTAATAAAGGCCGGTCACAGCAAGGGCCGCAGCTTTTTCTCCCCTTAAGAGAAAAGCCATGCTCGCCCTTTTCCTCCATAGGACTCGGTAGTCCCTGTGAATTTATCTCGTATCTCACCCACAATGTGGCGGACCCCACGAACTGGGACCCGCATCACAGAAGTACTTCTAAGCTGGAACTATGCTATTTACACAGCTGTCACTATCAATGAGCAAATGTTGGAAAATAAATAGAATATTAGCATAACCTTGAAGTATCTCCCCCAGGATATTTATCATTTATTAAGAGAAATATAGTAACTCTATAGTGGAGTTCAACTGACACCACTATATCAAGTGATCAAAATTAATATACCAGTAATAAGACTTATTGAAATCTTGTACTGCCTGACATGCACTGAGATGGATATAACATTTTGTGGTATTCTTGCCAAAAATTATTATGAGAAAACATCAGAGAAATTCAAATATTTTACAAAATAACTGCCCAGTGCTCATCAAAAGTGTCAGCTCATGAAAGATAAAGAGAGACTTAGGACAAATCAGACTGAAAGAGATAAATGTGACACAATAACTAAATGTAGTATAAAATCCTGAATTAATCTTGGAAGAGTAAAAGAAACATTAGGAAAAAAATTGGTGAAATTCAAGTAAGATTTATAGTTTAACGAATAGTATTCTACCTATGGTATTATCCTTATTTTTGGTAATTGTACAGTGGTTATGGAAATTATCATCAGAGGAACAAGACTGTAGGGCAGGGGTGTCAAACTCATTTTTACTGGGGGCCACATTAGCCTCTCAGTAGCCTTCAAAGGGCTGAATGTAATTTTAGAGCTGTATGAATGTCACTACTCCTTAACCAGGGGCAAGGAGCACGGCGTTGCTGCCGGGTAAAAACAAGGTGGAGGGACAGATTTGGCCTGCAGGCTTTGCGTTTATGCCTATGCTATAGGGCGCATGTGAATTCTCTGTAGTGTTACTGTAACTCTTCTAACATTTTTTGTAAATCTAAAAATATTTCAAAATAAAAAGTAAAAAGAACATTAAATGTAACAAAATTAAATATTCCATATTTTATTCAGACTGGATAAAAGAACAAAACCCAAATATATGCTACTTACTAGAAATACATTTTAAACATAACATACAGAAAGGTTGAAATTAAAATGATATAACAATAATAAAAAGAAAGTGCCTTGGCTGGTGTGGCTCAGGTGGTTGGAGTATCGTCCTATAACCAAAAGGTTGCAGGTTTGATTCCCAATCAGGGCACATACCTGGGTTGTGGGTTCTGTCTCCAGGCTAGGCACCTGAAATTCTTGATTTGAGCATGTGCAGGACACAATTAATTGATGTTTCTCTCTTACATTTATGTTATTCTCTCTCCCTTCCTCTCTAGCTCTAAAAAAATTGCAATGAAAAAATGTCTTCAGGTGAGGATAAAATTAAAAAGGAAAAAAAACAAAAAGTGCAACTAAGTTAATATTAGACAAAAATATGACAAGAGATATTAGCACAGATAAAAATGGATATCTTGCAATGATAAAAGGATAAATTAGCTAAGAAGCCACAAAAATTTTAAACATGTATACACCTAAAAAAAGAGCTTCAAAATATATGGAGCAAAAATCAATGAAAGTAAGAGAATTAGTAGAAAATTCACAGTCATGGCTGGAGATTTTATTTTAATAAGCCTCCATAAGTGAGTCTTAGAAAAAGTGGACCAAAATGCCAGCATAAAATATTTTCAAAACGGACCTAGTTGACATTTTTAGAACATAACATTCAACAACTGAAGAATGTATGCCTGCAGGTAGTGAATTAGGGAGAAAATCTTAAAATGGGAAAGATCTTTTACATCAAGATAAAGAATTTATATTTAATGCAAAGTAAGTCAGAAGGTATTGAAGAATTATGGCAGGAATGTGAATGATATAAATGAGTTATATATTGTTTATTTACTAAAATCCATCTCAAATCTCATCAGATGAGTGTTAAACAAAACATATAAACAGGTTTAGGCTCCAAAGAAGAAAGTTCTAAAAACAAAACAAAACCAAAAATAATCAACTCACAATCATTTCAAACATATAAAAATAAAATTTATAGAATAAAAGATTTTTTATAAAATTTATATATAAATTTATATTTTATATATAAATATATATATTTTATATATATAAATTTATATATAATATAAATATAAATATATATATATATATATATATATATATCCAAATGTGAATGAGAAACAAGGAAGGAGATTATGGGTGCCATTCTCAAAACACAAACACACAGGCACAGATACAGCTGAGTCAGCAACGATCTCCCCTGGCTGAGGATAGTCCAAGATTTACTTGTAGGATAAATAAAGTTTCCTAATTATTTTGGTCTCTCTTAACCACAAACTCCACAATTCGGTCTCTTTGTGAGTGTTTTTAAAAATTTTATTTATTTATTTTTAGAGAGAGGGGAAAGGTAGGAGAAAGAGAGGGAGAGAAGCATCAATGTGCGGTTGCTTCTCACATGCCCCCAAATGGGGACCTGGCCCACAACCCACACATGTGCCCTGACTGGGAATCGAACCAGTGACCCTTTGGTTCACAGGTCCACGCTCAATCCACTGAGCTACACCAGCCAGGGCTCTTTGTGAGTTTTTAAATGGCTTTCCTTTTAAAGTATGGATGGAAAGAAATAATTTTTTAGTTAATTTATTTTTTTAAACTTCATCTGAGGACATGCTTTTGATTTTAGGGAGAGGAAAAGGGAAGAAGAAAGAGAGGAATAGAAACATCAATATGAGAGAAAAAACATCAATTTGTTATCTTTCATATGTGCCCTGAGTGTGGACCGAACCTTCAACCTAGACGTGTGCCCTGATTGGGAACTGAACTTGCAATCCTTCTGTTTGTAGGACAATGCCCAACCAACTGAGCCACACAAGCCAGGGCAGTCTGTTTATGTTTTACAAAATTTTAGCCATTGTTACAGTAACAGAATGTAGAGATAGTGTGCTTGAGAGTTATCTTTTAAATACTAGGTATTTTTAGGTCAGAGGACTGACCTCACAGACCAGTATATAACTCTGAGGAATCCATTTGGATGAAGTACAATTAGAAAATTGGTGCTGAATACAGATATTTAACAACGAAAATTTGGAGTGCTGTGTTGCAACCCTTCAAGCCAGGCAGGTCCATGGTATTTGTGGAGACGGAAAATATTCACAGAGATGTTGGATTGTCTGGCATGCCTTTATGCATGGGAGGGTAAGCCATGCATGCTGCAAGCTGCATGTTTCCCTGCATGTCACATGTCATGGCCCTTGCTCCCCAGAGTGTCACGCATCGTGGCACCTGTCCCCTTGCATATGTCTAACTAGTGAGAAGCCCCTACTTGTTTAAGTACTACAGGGGAACAAAGCCGGAAAACTGCCAGAGCATTACATAACATAAAATAATTCTGAGCATGTGAGCCCACTTCATGTTATGGGAACAGTTATCGGACCCAGTCTCGAGGCTATGAGAACACTGCTTCTCAGGCCCCTCCAAGGCCATGGGAACACTGCTTCCCTTGGTCACCCAGACACCTGGGTGAGGAAGCCAGACTGCCTCCACTTACCCTACAAGTGCATTTCTTATCCTTTTAGTCTTACAAATTTAAGGGCAGATTAAGATTAGACAACACATTACTTCTTCCATGCAATTTTTCTTGCCTCTATTTGAGAATCACAGTTTCATGGGCTACCAAGAAGGATTCATTTCTTGGCTTGTTTACCCCATGCCTGAAATAATCCTCTTTAACCTTTAGATTTCCAGTACAAAGAAACCGACAAAGCAAAATCTAACCTGACTTGAAATGTAAATGTTGACCCAGTTTCTCTTTCATGTTACTCCCTCAGTACTGATTTGTGTGAAATGGGAACAGATGGCAATGCATTATTTGAGGGGAAAAAAGATCCTTGCTTCTAAAATGCCCCTCTTCACTTGATAACATATTGCCGTCAATAAATGTTTCATTGGTTTCATTTAATTACTCTGGCCCAGAAGCCTTTGGCCATGCAAGTCTAATAAAAACCCACATAGATAATATTGTTCTGGAAGGAAAGTGGAAAAATAATGATAATATAAACCATTTAAAGAAGTATTAGAAACTAAAGGTTTCATGTTTTAGGCTGAAGGACAGGAAGAGACAGTCTCAGGGGCAAGTTTCAAAATATGCTGTGAAATTAATCCCATACGACTTGGTATTTTCAGCAACCAACACAAAGCAGGCTTGAAGCAAACTGAGGAATGTAGTACACAGAGCTTCAATAGACTGAAGGTGTGGGTAGGCTGGCTGACCAACGTGGACCTAGAGTGGGTTACTATGCATATAAAATAGTTTACTAAAAATCAAGCCTAACATTTCAAATTCTCAAATATAACTGAAAAAAAAATGCTGAACTGAAAAACACAAGGATTGGTTTGGAATAAACGTTCGTACAGGAATGGACTAAAAGAAAATGGCTGCTTCTGTTTATAATCTCCTCTCCAGAGGAAGGGCATAGAAAATGTTTTAAAACTCCCTGTTTCCAGTGGTCACACTGGGATAGAAAATTGACTTCCTCCCTCCCTTCCTTCCTCCCTCCCTCCCTCCCTCCCTCCCTTCCTTCCTTCCTTCCTTCCTTCCTTCCTTCCTTCCTTCCTTCCTTCCTTCCTTCCTTCCTTTTACTCCATACATTTGAGGCTTACAAATAACTCTATTGTCTAGAGATATAACATTAAAAAGCAGTATCTCTCCCTGCACTATTGGTCATAATGGACATAAGTTCTAGATGACTTATGCATTGGTGTCAGTGTGGATCTCATTGGAAACTAAATTTTCCCCAGATGTTTCAAATCAAGGGAGTTTACAGAAAGGACTACGCTTAGAGTTCCCAGAGTAGAGTTTCCTGATCACAGTCCCAAGATTGAATTTCTAAAACTGTTTTTTTTTTTTTGCCAGATAATGAGCTGAAATTGTGGCAGAGTACTTGAACCAATCAGATCATCAATCCAATACTCTCCTGACATCAATTCAAATGCTCTTTTTAACATGGTCCGCTGATCTTATTTATGCCACTGGGAATGCTCTGGGTGAATTATGACAAAAGATGCTGGTGGCATAACAGATAGAATGATATTTTGAATATCAGAAAACCTAGTCTCAATTCCTCTACCTTCACTACATACTGAATTTAATAGGATACTCCATTGTTTTAGATATTTTTCTAGGCCTGCAGATACAAAGCTTAGAAATAAAGATAGTTCCTGGCTCCCAGGTACTGACAATCAAATTAAAAAGTTGTGGTGGTAAAATACACATAACATAAAATTTACCATTTTGACCATTTTTAAGTAGATGGTTCAGTGGTATTAAATACATTGACATTGTTGTGCCACCCTCACGACCATCCATCCTCATAACTTTTCACCTTGTAAAACTGAAACTTCATATCCAATACTAAACACTGACCCTCCATTCTCCCTTCTCCCCAGCCCCTGGTAAATGCTATTGTACTTTCTGTCTTTATGATTTTTACTACTCTAAATACCTTCTGTAAGTAGAATCATATATTATTTGTCTTTTTGTGACTGGCTTATTTCATTTAGCATAATGTCCTCAAGGTTCTTCCGTATTGTAGCATGCTACATAATTTCCTTCCTTTTGCAGGCTAAATTGTATGAAGTATGGCATACTTTGAATTATATTATATATACTATATTTTGCTTATTAGTTCATCTATTGATAGACACAAGTTGTTTCTGTGATTAGCTATTATAAATAATGCTGCTGTGAACATGGATATACAAATATCTATTCAAGACCTTATTTTTGGTTCTCTTGGGTATATACTAGCAGTGAAATTGCTACATCATGTGGTGATTCTCTTTTTAAGGCATTGAGTAACACAGTAAAAGCCTACATAGGATATGGGGCTGTATGAAAATATGTAGAACAATTTTATGCTAATAAATGTAACACTGAAGTGAAATAGTCAAAGATTTTAAAAGACACAAACTATCAAAACTTATTCAAGAAAATAAATAGGTAACCTGAATAGCCTTCCATTTATTAAAAAAGTTTAACTTATAATTAAAACTTTTCTAAAGACATTATAAGAAAACTACAGCTAGATAGCCTTCGTGAAAATATGTTGTGTTTTTATAAAATATGCAAATAAATTCCTTATATGTGTGTATAACTTTGTATGAGGGATATAAAAAAAGTAGAACTACATTGTTCACTTGGTTAATATGAGGAAGATTTAAGATGGTGAGAAAATCAAGATTTTCATCTCCATATTGTTTAAATTTTAGAAGTATACATTAGTTTATTTAACTTAAAAATATAAATTAAAAGAATTCTCAAGGAGCTTCACTTTATCATTTGGGTCAGAAAGAAAATTTGAAATAAGTACATCTTTTTAATGCCTATTAGGTACAACTCCTGTGTCTGGTACTGGGGCACAGAAATGACTAAATAAGACACTGCATTAGTCTCAATTGCTCTTCATATAATAGAATGAGAATAGACAGTAAGGAATTAAGTTCATGTCTAAACTACACTTAGAATTAGCATGCATGAATTTCCTCCCTCAGTATGACAACACCTAGCAGAGTGTCTGGCACATAGTAGATATTATTTAATAAGTGTTTGATAAACAAATAAGTGAATAATGTGTTGTACAGTAGGACACACAGAGAAAGTGGACTGTCCCACCTGGGGAGTGGGAGAGGAGAGAGTAAGAGACACATACAGGAGATCCTTTAGTTAACCTTTCTGAGTTGCAGGTGTTCATCATGACTGCTAAATGTAAGAACTGCAGACAAAACAAGATGTATGGGAAAAGGTGAGACTCACATGGCATGATTTAAAAATGGAAGTCACTCAACACAATCACTGCACATAGTAAAAATAGATGGTTGTGTTTGGAAATAAGGCAGGAAAGGGGATAAGGAATAGCCTCATTTGTCATGATAAAGCATTTAGACTGGGGTTAAGGATATCAGAAAGAGCACAGGAGGAGGGCTCTTGGAGGCAAGAGACTATTACTTTCTCTGATATATATTCTTAGGAATATATATATATCCATGTACATGTACATATATGTATGTATGTGGGACCATGATTGTTGGTCATACTCTTTCTCTATGAAATAAAAATAAGAGATAGAAGGAGAGTCCTCTACCAATAAATAAATGTGTGAGGATAACATGAGCTAGGGTGCTTGAAGAGAATGGAGAGAATTTGTTAGTACTGCAGTCTTTGTATGATTCTCTCAAGTCTTCAAGAAGTGGAACCCAAAAATCGAATCCCAAGGGATTACCTATGTTATCATCTTATTGTCTAATCATGAAGTGAGCCACAGCAAGTGCCTGCAAAGCATGTCAGGCTGTCATGGCTGCCTCTCTGAACTTCACACTTTCATGATGAATGGCCTCAACCCTTTCACTGAACTGGAAACTGTTTCCTGCAAATTATGAACTCTCATGAGTAAACATGAATGACCAGATAGTAGTATCCAGAATTCATTTTTATTTGTCTTGTAAAATTTTATCAAATTTGAAATGCAAATGTAATTTTAGACTAATAGGCTAAGTAAGTAGTTTAAGGCTAACTTCTACTGCCTGTAGAGTTTCAGGTTAAGAAATGAGGGAATTAGTAAATTCTATTGAATTATTTCTCTTTCATTTTAAATAAACTGTTGACCAAACAGCTTCCTCATTCCTTCTAGTTGTTTATAGGTATTGAGAGTCAAGAGTGGTAGCTTATTCCTGCCTCAAAAGTTTTGAAACAATTATGAATCTCAGGCCATTACAGTTGTCTATGTAACAAAATTTGGCTTATATTCTACAACTTCATTTCCAACACAGAATCCTCATGACACCACTGATGGGAACCTTAACCTCCTAAACTTTTAGGGATTTTTTCCCTCTTGTGGTCATACTACAGCTTCAGTTAGGTTACTATTCAAGCAGGGTAGTTGGAAGAGTAGAGAATGCAGATATGGGAAGGGGAAGCAACGATGCAACCCACTTTTCAGTCAGTGGTCCACACTGATTTTCGCTGGAGCATCCTTTTCCCCATCTGTCTGGTTTGCATTCTCTGCTCTTCTGAGCCATGGTTCTGGCATGGATGATTCTTCTTCTTCTTCTTCTTCTTCTTCTTCTTCTTCTTCTTCTTCTTCTTCTTCTTCTTCTTCTTCTTCTTCTTCCTCCTCCTCCTTCTTCTTTTTGCCACACTGCATATGGGGCCATCCATTTTACATGCCCCACAGCTATTTATTTCCTGAGTCTTGTGACCTTCAGAAACACTGTAGTGTGAAGTTTTCCTCTGCTTTTAGAACACATAGACCTTGCTATTTAGCTGGTCACTTTTCCCCACCTTAAACCACAGGTCTCTTTATAAGGATATTTGGTGTGAAGTTATTTTGGTATACTAGTTTATTTCAAGATAATCTATCTATCCCTTCAAATTCCATCTTCCAAGTGTTTAGATATTTGTAAACCAGAACCCAGAAAGACTTATGGAGAGTTATAGGAAGAGAGAAAGATATCTCAAAATGTTTACCCACCATCCTTTTGTATAACATAGCTATCTTGTCTGTTAGACCATCTTAAAACTGGCAAAGTTAAACTTTTTCATCCATAAATACCTTTTTGTTAGGGGAGGAAAATAAAGTCATATCACACACCTGTAGATGCCATCTCAGTTACACTTAACCAATGTTTACTGAATATTCACTATTTTAAGGCACTTTACATAACACAAAATTGAAGAAAAGTAATATTCCTGACCTAGAGGAATTTTCAGGCTAGTGAAGAAGAAAGACTGGAATATAAATAACAGTAATGTAAAACCTAAAATGATTAATCTGCCCACATGAGTCATAAACAAAGAGCTTAGGGAGTACCCAGAAGGTGATTAATTTTAATCAGGGGATTGAAGGAAACTTCAGACCTAGCACTGAGTCCACAGCTTACCAGTAAACAGAATGTTAACACTTCTCTGGGCATCTCTTCCAGTGTCTGGGCAAACTGGAGGGAATGGGGGGCAGATGCAGACGCAGACAACTACTCACCGCCTCTTCAACCCTGTACAAGAGCATTTCTGTGTCTTGGAGGTCCAGAATGTAAAGGCAGTTTTTGCTAAGGGATTCTTCACATACATCCTTGCTTACACTTAGAGCCTCCCTATGAATGCCATTATCTGCTTTTATAAAGCTTGTGCGTGCCAGGTCAGTCGCTCTCTTGCCTACTTCTCTTTTGTTGGTGTCAGTGTTGATGGTGGTAGCAGTGGTGTTTGTTTCTCTATTCTTTGTGTGTGTTTGCTGGAGCTCTCTTTTTTTTCACCTGAGAGACTAATTTCAAATTCTGAAGCACTTTGTGCTTGGCATTTTCTGACTTGCTCAACTTTGTTCATAAAGCCTTGAAGATTCAGATGAAAATAAAATGGTCGCTATGGCAGAAGAAGGAAATGGGATTTACTTTTTTAAAAAATAAATGCTAAAACCTTAAAAGCATATGACTAAGTAAAAGAAGCCAATTTAGAAAGACTGCATACTTGTCATTCCAACAATATGACATTTGGGAAAAGGCAAAATTATGGAGGCAGTAAAAAGATCAGTGTTTGCTATTGGTTATGGACATGGGAAAGGATGACCTGGCAGAACACAGAGGATTTTTAGTGTAGTAAAAATACCCTGGATAGCATAATGATGGACATATGTTATGATACATTTGTTGAAACCCATTTAATGTACAAACCAAGAGTAAACACTAATGCAAACTATGGACTTTAAGCAGTAATGATGAAGGTTTATTACTTGTAACAAACGGACCACTCTGGCGAGGGATGCTGAGAGTCGGGGAGGCTGAGAGTGGGGGAGGCTGAGAGTCGGGGTAGGGGGATGGGAACTGTGTACTTTCAGTTCAGTTTTGCTGTGATCCTAAAACTGCTCTAAAAAATAAAGTCAATTAAAAAACTTAAAATATTAGTATGCATTGTTTCCTCTATCTCATGCCTCTACCAATTAGGAACTGCTCTTAATTTCATTTAGCCACAGTAGTATCATCTGATTATCTGTCATAGTCTCTGTTGTTTGTCAGTATTGGTAAGTGAAGTTGTCTTTCACTAATAGGACATAAATGGTAGGTAAATATTTTACTATCTTGGTCCATATTAAAAAAGAAAAAAAATTCAATGTATTTTTGCTTCCTGTATTATTGTGCCTTGATGTATAAGTCAAAGTTATGATGCAGATAAGAAAGGGCAAAAAGAAAGGAAAAATCAATATGGAAAAATATTCTTTCTCATTGCTGTGAACAATTTCAATGTTCTCTGTTTTATCATTCAAAGACAAACTCTAATGGCACATGAGACTTATTTAGCACCATAAATGCATTTATGATGCTGAGAGAAGATAGTCTCTACTGGACAGTCACAGTGGTAACCTCTAAAAGCAAAGATCTTGTCTTATCAGGTTGCCCTTCTCAGGAAGAATTGACCAGAAAGAAATATTTGAAAAGTTTAAAATGGAGGGTAAGAAAACACTGGTACTAATTTTGCACAACTGCTCTCCTTTCTGACTGTCTTAAGAGGAGTGACTCAGACTATTTTCTAGAACCTTTTTCCAGTCCCACCAAGTGCTTCCTGTGCCATCCTCCACTAGCTGAAAATGCTCCTCAGTTCCGTTCTTTGTGGTTATTGTCTTCAGAGCCCATAATCAGAATTCCAGATATCTTTGTGATCACTTGTAAAGAGATTAATGACTGTTCTCAAAGAGAAAAAAAATCGATAAAAGAAATGAAACATAATCTGCTCTAAAGAAGTTGTAAAAGGAAGCAAAAACTCAATTCTGTCGGTCCTACAATGACGTGGGAGGCAGCCAGGCAGTGGAAATGTGGAAATGTTGAAGAAGACAGAAGGCTACTTCATGTTAGAATTATTTCCATTGAAACTTGTAAGGCTCTTTGCCTTTAAAAAATCATCTTTTAAAATTTATTTTTATTTTTTTAATCCTCACTTGGGGAAATGTGTATTGATTTTTTTAAAGAGAGAGGAAGGGAGAAAGAGAGAGGGAGAGAAACATCAATATGAGAGAGAAACATCTAGTAGGTACCTCCCACACACATCCTGACCAGGGATCTAGCCTACCTAGGTATGTGACCTGACTGGGAATTGAACCTGCAACCTTTTGGTATACAGAATGACACTCCAACAGACTGAGGCCCACAGCCAGGTCCTTAAAAATATCCTTTTAAACAATAATATGTTTAAGTTTCTACTGCCAGTATTAAGACCTACAAACTATAGTATATATCAATTATTCTGCTCTTCCTATTTTATTCCTTAAATAATGCAATAATCAAGTGACTTTATTGGAGACTGGCTGACTAATGTAAAAAGGAGCATCAAGTAGAGGAAACGATAGTTTTACTCCTATTTAACTGAGAGAGTTAGATCCCATTGGGCTGATACAATGTTCAGTAGTGATGAGCTTGGAAAAAATTCATATAATGTCTGCAAAATATTTGCAAACCTTTTTGTGTTTGGAAACCTAAAACACTGGGCGGCACAAGTGTCATTCTAATTACTTACACTGACGTAGTAAACCATGAGACAGTTATTTATTTAACTTAACCTAGGAAAAACATGGTCTTTGAGCAAATGTAAGAACTAAGAGTCATTCTTTCTTTTCTTGTTATTGAAAGGAAATAGCTCCCTCCTCCCACCCCCATTATACATGATTTTTGTAACAAATCCTAGAGAGAAATGTGGTAATACACATCAAAATTAAATGTGCACAAGCTCTTTGCCTAGAGATAAATTTCCACATGTGCACATGGAAATGTGTTCCACAATTTTTCTTGAAGCACAAGATAGGAAGTTATCTAAATGTATTCTGTGGGCAGGACAAGAGGTTTAAAAATGGTGATGTACAATACAAGGAAATGCTGTTTGTTTTTTAGAAAGAATGAGGACATGCTATCTAGGTCAGTAAGGAATAATCCCCAAAATAATACTCTAAAATGAGAATACAGCAAATAGACATGTCTTGAGTAATTTTTGCATATTATCTGATGGTCACAACCCCCTCAAGTAAAACTCTTTTATTCCCCATGTTGTACATGAGTTTACAGGGGCACAGAAAGATTATGTAATATGCCAAAGGTCACACAGCTAGTCAAGGGTGATGTCAGGATTTGATTCTAAACAGTCTAACTACAGAGTTTGCACTATTGCAACAGTGGGGAATTCTAATCTACCCCACCATTCTTTTGATATTGTTTTTGTAAATGCTGGCGCTGATTAATATGTAGCTTGTAGATGAATAGCATGCTTATATAAGAATCCTAGGAACTAAGTTCAAAAGATACAGACTCCAACCTTCAGGTATCCCAGCTCTGGGAGATTTGCCGACCTTAAACCGTGGAGTCAGGTTGACATGAAGCGGGGATGACTTGAAGTCAGGATGACTAAACCAGGATGATGCACACAGGACCATCACTTGCCTTATAGGAATGCCATGTACTCGTTTGCACGTGGAGAACATTTCAACCCCCTCCCTTGATCCCTTTGTTCTGTTCCCCTCTCCCTCCTTTTAAAACTTGTGCCTCCACTAAGAGGTGGAGATAAGCTTTGAGATGTGAGTCCCACATCTTCCCAGGAGATGGGCTTTGAGACATGAGTCCCCCATCTTCCAGATGGCCGGCATCTGAATAAACCACTTTGCTTTATATCAGTACCTGCCTCTTGGGTATTGGCTTTTGTGGCTGCAGGCAGGCAGACCTGCATTCAGTTACACTATTAAATACTGAGCAATATTGTAAAGCAGTGGACAGAGTAATGTACATAACATATTGCTGGTTTATGATAAAGGATCAAATAAGGCAATGCTCCCTTTCTTGTGTCTGCTCCCATAGTATAAACAAGTATCTTTCTTGTGGTCTATTTAGTGTCTGTTTTTGTAGCTTTTATTGGTAATTTTGCTGTTTAAAATGGCCCCAAGCACAGTGTTTAGTGTTTCTAAGCACAGGAAGGCTATGATGTGCTTTACCGGAAAAATATGTGTGTTAGATAAGCTTTGGCCAGGCATGAGTTACAGAGCTATTGGCTGTGAGTTTAATATTAATGAATCATAAATAAAATCACTTTAAACAGGAACACACATAAGACAAAGATATGTATTGATGGGTTGATAACAATGTTGTGACCAGAGACTCTCAGGAACCCAACTGTGCATTTCCCCTAGGAATGATGACACAGTAGTTGCTAATACAGCATCCATGGAGACTCTATGGAACACAGCTACTGTGACTAACAAGAATCAATTGGATACACATAATGCATATATGTGCTTATTTATATATATTGCATAGAAAAATCTTCTAAAAGATGATGAAATAAACTATATGAAGTTCAGGGGTGGGGGGAATTAAGATACTGGAGTTTACACATGGGAGAAAGACTTATCTCCTTATAAAATTTAATGATGTTCACTATCTATGGAAATAGTTTTCCATATTACAATACAGAGAAATGAAGAGTTTCCAAAAGTTCTGCATAATCTCACCTTCCTGCAGATAGTTTCATACATAATTTTCTAGGTTTTTAAATGCAAATATAATATACACGATCATACTCTATTGTTTTTTAAAACTTTATATGCTGCCCTTCTACAAACAGAGTCGCTGCTGAGACACAGACATCGCACATGTCTTTTTAGCCCGCGCTCCCATGACTGGCCTTTCTGCAGCAGTATAGCAGTGTTCTGACGGCGATATCATGCCATGGCTGTGAAATTTAGAGGAGGAGCATAAAAGAGAGCATAGCAAGAAAAGAGGAGCATCTCTGGAAAAGTTTTACACATTTTTGTTTTTACTTCTTAGACGAAGCCAGAAAATTTATTACATAAAATGGAAAAGAAAAGGAATCTATTCTGACTCAGTCACATACTTGGCACTAAATATGTACCTTTTGATCCTCACACTACTTGAGGTAAATATAATTATTTTTATTTTACAGATAAAGAAAATAGGCTTCTCCAAATCAAACCATTCATATCTCTACAAAGAAGAGAAAGGGACCCCTTTTCTATATTCCTCTTCAGTTGAAAGATGGATATTTATGGATATTTTGTCCACATCCTAATATTTGATTTTCATGTCTACAGGGTATTGGCCAGTTTTTATTGCAATATCCAATTTGTACAGCATCCAACAATTCCCAAAGACCACATAACAAATGCAATGTGAATTCCAGAACATAACAGTCAGACTGTTGCAATCACAAAAGCGTACCCTCATTGCATCAGCCACCGCAATTCTAACCTTTTCAGCACACCCACCATTCCAGGGCTAAGATTTTGGTTTTCCTATTTTAAAACAAGCAAGCAAGCAAGCAAGCAAACAAATAAAAAAGCCTTAAGATACTGACACTCCTCCAGCTTAAAAAGAAGATGCTGAAAACATAGAGCTACTTAAGATCATGGTTTCTGGAACCGAGTTGAGTTGAATATAAATGAAGTCAAGAAGTTATTTTCCTGATTGTAGTATTTCAATTACACTGTTGGTGTATAAGATTTTTAAAGTTTGAAATGTAATATCCACTAGCTTCCTCTAGAGGGAGAACAAAAAAAGAATAGGCAGGTAGAATATGTATTATGCTGATAAAATAGAATGATCCTGAAGGTTGAACCTTGACAGAGAGAAAACATTTTGCCAAACTGTCATAAGCAGAGCCAGAGTGGTTAGTTTTATTCTGATATATTTTCTAAGTATAGCTGATCCAACTTCTAAAATAAAAATGATCATGTTTTAGTTCCCTTTTAATTCTGAATTAATAAAAAGTACTGTATTCACATGCACAATTTCACCCACTTTGTTCTTTATGAATTGCAATAATATCTATATTATTATAGAGATGATATGCTTAAAACACCTTTTTAAGTTGTGCATTTAATTCATAGTATTTATGGAATAAATACAAGGCTCGATTAATTAAATATGCAATCAAAGCAGTCTAAGAAAGAGACATTCTGCAAAGCAAATTATGCTATCTAAAATACTGCATACTATTAAATATCAAGATGATTATTTCCCCTTCCCCCACAATATTCTTAGGATGGACAATGTTCTGCTGAAATGTTCCGATCTTTTAAAATCTGGAGACCCAGCAAAGAAGTACTGAAATTAGTATTTATGTGCATTTATAAGAACCGAAATCCAGGTAGCTTCAATGTTTTTTACAGAATCTGAAGAAATAAACATTAAAGGGAGATGAGATAACTGTCTCCTGAAAAAAAGATTTCCACAAGGGAAACAATCATAGAAGAAAATTATCCTCTGTTCTAACAATATAGTGATCAGCCTTTCCTGCTTTCTCCTCATGATGAGGTGATGTAACTGGTCAGAAGCACTGGCCTATTTTCTGTTCTGCCTGTGGTGTGTTGGATTGGATGAAAATAAACATCTTACATAATATGCCGGCTGTGCACTTCATCTTTTTTTTTCCAAGGAGATTTTCCCAGCATGAATTCAGCATGTACAATTAACATTGGAGAAATCTCAGCTAAAATATCTGTTAGGCTTACAAACAGATAACAAACACAGTCCATCTATGCTGTCTCCCATTCCCTTCATCCTCCTTACCTCCCTTACACATGCACACATGCACACACACACACACACACACACACACCATCACAACCACCACCACAGCTTCACCCCTCCTGTAACCAAAAGAGCTTTGTACTGAGAGAGAAGGGAGAACAGGCAAGTTAAAACTGAAATTGGTCTATATACAGATGATGTATTATAGAAGTGTACACCTGAAAAATATTTGATTTTATTAAGCAATGTCATCCCAATAGATTCAATAAAAGTTTTAAAAAATCAAAATTGGTCTTCAAACAGTATAAGAAAATACAAGATCAAAGACGAGAACCATTATTTTATTTCAGTGATGGAAGCCAGAAGCCACTCAGGGCTTGTTTTCTCACAATTGAAGCTGATGAATCAAAACATTTAGGAATCTAACCAAAAAGATGTATCCCTACTTTATTGGCCTTTATAGTCATAAAAAGAGAAAACCAAGGAAAGGGAATTTTCCACTGTAATTTGTAATAACAAAAATTCTGGAGTTTTCTGCCATAAGTGCTTTTTTGTATAAAACGGTTCATGTACCTTTAAAGAAGCCTTGGGATTTATTATGAAGTGAATTACTATGAAGTAAATATATCAAACTGAGCATCAACTTGATTTTCCTAATTCCTGAAGATACAATAAAATCAGACACACCAAACAGCCAGAGGAAACATGTACTTGAACAGTCTGGATAAAAACTCATGTGAAATCAGCAACATAATTCACAGCGGTTTTGAGGGAGCCCCAGTGGTCTTAGTTTCATAAATATTATGACACAGTTTTTACTCAGTAAACAAATACTGTATTGGAATATCTATTATATGCCTCACACACAATAAATATTAAATAACCTAAGCAGTGTAGAGTTGAATTTAGAGTATGAGATAATTTTTGTATTGCTAAGCAATAAATGTTACTATTCTGTAGTTCCAGAGGAAGAGCATTAAAAGCAAATGCAAAGAAGTAGATAATGAATTAAGATCATCTGATCCTTCTTGTTATGAAAGTAATCACCATTTTCCTGCCCGAAATAAAAACTGGTTTGGAAAGGTCCGAAATACAGCTCTTTTATTAGGTGCATATACATAACATAAAGTCAACAAAGCCAGTCCCACACCGATGTGTGCATTGCTGTGTTTTTGTTTAGAGATACTGATCTATGCACAGAGGCTACTCTAATTCATATAATATGAACTAGCACGTCACATACACACAATATATGCCAGTAATACCTACTGGTTTGAATGAAGAATATGTATATAATGTGAACAATAATTAAATTTGCATTCTAAAGATTTGCATTTAAATATCAACTTTGATTTTTACTGTCAGTAAGATCTTAGACAATTAATTATACTTCTCTAAGTCTCAGCTTTCCATCTATAATGTGAAGACAGTGATGCTTTAAAGAAGTGTTGCAAAGAGTAAAACACACAAAAATGTTCTAAAATATATAACACAGTGCACAGCAAATAATTACATTTTAAAGTCATAGATATTAATTTAGTAGTTTCACAAAGAACAAGATTGAATTATTTAATATTTACCAAAAAGAAAAAATAACATTTTTAATCATTAAACCAATTTGTTTACTTGGCTTTGGGAAAGATAATGACTCATATTTTGTACAAGATGTACAGCTATTGGCATTGAATAGGTAGTATTCGTGCTAATTTCGAACTGTTGAATCAATCAGATATATTTAGTGACTATTTTATTTTAATAATAGAAGGAAGTAAGAATAAATTATTTCAGCATTTTATTGTCTTCATGGAGATTTCAAATTCCTAGGGAGATAATAAACTTAAAAGTAAACAATTACAAGATATTAACTAATTTTTATATTTTGTAGTATACAAGCACCCTAGGAGCTAAGTGCATATTTTAGTGAATTAAAAAGCTATTGTCAGAGGTAGAGGAGGTTATAGGGGTGATGAATTGTAATGGACGGAGACTTGACTTGGGTGGTGAACACACAATACAGTGTACAGATGATGTACTGCAGATTTGTGCAACTGAAACCTGAGTCGCCCCAATAAATTCATTAAAAAAGAAAAAAACAGTTATTGTTTTCATATGTATTCCAAGATGGTGAAACATGTTTATATGTGGAAGAACTTCTTTATAAGAATTTTAATATATAATAATTAATGCCTCATATATTTCCATAAATTTTTGCAGGAAAATATTTCTTTTTAAAAATATATTTTATTGATTATGCCATTACAGTTGTTTAAATTTTTTCTTCTTTGCCCCCCTCCATCTGGTACCCATGTTCCCTCCACCAATTCACTTTCTTAGTTCAGTCCCATGGGTTGTATATATAAGTTCTTTGGTTTCTCCATTTTCTATACTATTCTTAAACTCTCCCTGTCTATTTTGTACCTACCAGTTATGCTTCTTAATTGCTGCATCTTTTCACCCATTCTCCCCTTCCCCTCCCAGCTGATAACCTTCCAAATGATCTCTATATCTATGATTCTGTTCCTATTCTGGTTGTTTGCTTAATTTGTTTTTTTTTTTTTCTTTTAGATTCGGTTGTTGACAGTTGTGAATTTGTTGCCATTTTAATGTTCATAGTTTTGATCTTCTATTTCTTAAACAAATCTCTTTAACATTTCATGTAATAGTGGCATGGTGATGATGACCTCCTTTAGCTTTACATTGTCTGGGAAGCCCTTTATCTGCCTTTCCATTCTAAATGATAGCTTTTCTGAATAGAGTCATCTAGGTTGTAGGTCCTTCCTTTTCATCACTTTGAATACTTCTTGCCAGTCCCTTCTTGCCTGTAAAGTTTCTTTTGAGAAATCAGCTGACAGTCGTATGGGAACTCCTTTGTAGGTAAATGTCTACTTTTCTCTTGCTTTTAAAATTTCCTCTTTATCTTTAAACTTTGGCATTTTAATTATGATGTGTCTTGGTGTGACCAATTTGGGTCCAATTTGGGACTCTCTGTGCTTCCTGGACTTGTATGTCTATTTCCTTCACCAAATTAGGGAAGTTTTCTTTCATCATTTTTTCAAATAAGTTTTCAATATCTTGCTCTTTCTCTTTTCCTTCTGGCACCCCTGTGATTCAGATATTGATACATTTGAAGATGTCTCGGAGGCACCTTATACCACCCTCATTTTTAAAAATTATGTTTTCTTCTTTCTGTTCTGGTTGAATGTTTATTTTTTCTTTATGTTCCATATCATTGATATGAATCCTGAATTCATCTCCTCCACTCTTGGTTCCCTGTAGATTTTTCTTTTCATTTAATGTAACCTTCATTTCTTCCTGGGTCTTTTTTATTTTGTTGCTGTGCTCAATGAGTTCTTTGAGCATCCTGATCACCAGTGTTTTGAACTCTGCATCTGATAGGTTGGTTACTTCTGTTTCATTTAATTTTTTTCTGGGATTTTTGGTTGCTTTCTTTCATTTGGGTCATATTTTTTGTCTCCTCAGTTTGGCAGTCTCCTTGTGTTTGTTTCTGTGTATTAAGTAGAGCTGCTTTGATTCCCTGTCTTAGTAGTGTGGCCTATTATAGAAAAGGCACCTGTGAATTGTGTGGGGTGGAGCCTTAGGTAATCCAGGACTGGACAACCCATTTCACCTCTTTGTGGCTCTGTGTGGGGGGAGGTGCTGAATCCCAGAGGCAATGGCATACATTCATTTTAAGTCCATGAGTGCATTTTAAGTGGAGTCTGCTGAAAATCTGGCAGTTTTTTCTGCCACCCTAACCCTCACTGGTTTTTACAGCTAAAAGTTGTAGGGGTTTATCTTCCTGGCACTGAAACTCTGGGCTGTGTGGTCTGGCCTGTGGTTGGGATTGCTCACTCCCAAGGTATCTCTCCTGATTTTTATCCAACACACATGAATGTGGGACCGTCCATTCTGCCACCACCACCTCTTCATGCCTCACTGCATCCCTGCACTTCTTTTGTCTCCATGTTTTCAACCCTCCTACCTTTCTGAATGGATGTTACTTCTTTAAATCCTTGGTTGTCAGGCTTCTGTACTGCCCACTTTTCTGATGCTTGTGAGTGTTATTTCTTTTGAGGTCAAGTTGTAATTCTTTCTGTGGTTGTGTAAGGAGGCAAAGCTGTTTACCTATGCCACCATGTTGACCTAAAGTTCAGGAAAATATTTCTTGAAGTAGTGTTTTTCTATGTTAAGGAACTCAAATCTGAGAAAGTTTAAAGTTGATAATACTTTACAATAAAATAAAAAAGATGAACATCTCAAATAAATATACTTGTAACAAATGAATATAGTTAAAATGCATGTTCAAAATAAGAACTTAACTGATTTACTGAAATATTTTCATGTTAATGTTATGGAAAAAAATTAAAAACTATGGAATTGTGGCCCTTCTTTATAAACTTTGATCACTAATGTAAAAATTTGTGCCTTATTGACTTAACAGTTTAGGGCTCTATTTTATTATTTCAGAGGAAATTCTAACTGAAGGAAATTTAGGCTTTATGGGATCTGAAAAAAAAAGGAAGAAACCCAGCTTTCTCTTTGTGTAGAATCTCAAGTCCAGATGCTGGTTTTTTTCTTCATGAAAATTCATAATGTGTCTATTATAGCTTCCTAATTAAAGTCACACATGTATGAATAATGTTCAGAAAATTATTCACTATCCACTTTACATATGTTAAATACATTTATACTTTAGAATTATTTTCTGCCAAATAGATCAGTGTGCTACAAAACTTACAATAAAGTGGTAGTTCTATTAATTTTTTACGCATTGATTACATTGAGGGATTTTATCATAGCAAAAATTTAAAAAGATAGAGTTACTTATTTTCTAAAATTTGTGACTACAAAAGTGTGTTTTGTTTGATGCTTCCAAAGAGCTTGAACTTCTAATTTGTTCAATAATTTAAGTGTCAGTCACTCTTGAAAGCATCTGGAATATATCTGTGAACAAAGCAGACAAAATGTCTTTATTTTAGCTTTTATTCTGCATAAACAATAAACTAAAAATACAACAAAGTTAATTTTTAACATATTAGAAGGTAATCAGTGCTGTGGAGAGCATTAGAACAGGGTGAATGGTCAGAGAAGGAGATGTGGTTTTGAGTGCAGTGGTCAGGGTTGGCGTGATTGAATAACTGACATTTAAACAAAGACATGGAAGAGGTGAAGGTGAGATGTGAGTGTTTTACTGCCATTGAACCCAGCATAGTACCAATTATCAGGAGTCTGGCTTTGCCATTAACTTAACTTGATGATCCTGGCCAAGTATTTTCTCCTTTTACTATAAAATACAAATAGGGAAAATATCTATTTGAGATTAAGGTGAGGGAAAATAAAGCCATTTATTCTACAAACATATTGTTCAATGCTAACTGGGGCATAGGCATGCAAAACAAGCAGCACATGATCTTAAACCCTTCAGAAACTTGAATTTTAGTAATGATGGCATGCTAGAAATAACCAATGACAGTGTATTTCAAGGCTTTTTGGAGTTTGCCATGTATTTTGTAATTGAGTAGATATTGAAAACCAGAACTGCCTTCGTATTTGTCATCCTTTTAGACTTGTGCATCACCAAACCTGGCTGCCTTGAACTTCCTAAAGCTTCACTTTTGCTGTCTCTAACTTTTTACCCTTCTGTAGCTTCTCCTGTCTCTCAATTACTCATTCCCCATTTAATTCACTGACTTTTTTTCTTTATAAAGAGTATGTTTTAAGAGTTTTCTTATTACTCTTTTTTACTGTTCATTCTTTCCATGGACAGTTTAAAGATCACTGATTTTAAATATCACCTCTAAAGAAACAACTACCCCTCCCCCTTATCCAAAATCTGAGCTGAGATATGAGGCTACAGATGAAGAAAAAAATGATTTTTTAATAGCTAAAACTAAAAAGGAAGATGTAGCTTTACATGGGAAACCAAAGGACTGGCTAATGGAACCTCATAATTCTTTGTCAATTTAGGGAGGCAAAACTTTACCTCTACTCTCTTAGGATCTCTGGCTGGGACTGAGAACTAAGTTGACATAAGAAAAGTTAATAGGAGAATGGGAGCCCCCATAGGGAAATGAAGACTTAAAGAAGTGGCAGAGCCTAAGTGCTTATATACTGTTAAACAAAGAGAAGCAATTATAGAAAACTAGGTAAAATGTATGAGGACATTAAAGGAGAGTAAGTGTTATTTCAACAAGGTCTGTTTTTACAAAACTCACTTGGGTTTGATACCTTCTCTGATGATAAGAATGTTTCTCCTGTCTTAGTGCAGGGAGAACATCTTTCACATGGGAGATTTATCTCCTACTTTCAGGAAGAAAAGGGAAGGTCAGAGCATCCTTCTCACACCTGCTATTTTCCAAGTATCTTTACATCAAAATAATCCTTATTGCATTTACCACAGTTATTGACTATGGGAAGTTTCTTCATTTCAAGTATCCTCCCGAGATTTTTGTAGGCCATATAAAGTTTGATCAGAAGGCTCTGTACCTAAGGTTGATATTTTGCTCCTTATTCTCTTTTTTTCTATCCCTAATTATGTCCAGGTATAGTGTTCAGCGTAGCATTTCAAAAGTTCTCAGTAAAATTAAAAAACAACATTAAGATAGCCATATAATAAAAAAGTATCAGGATTCTCCAGTAAATAAAACCAACTAATCATTATAATCTATAGATGTTTCAAATGTAAATACAAGGTCTCCAACATTACCAAATTCCTAGATAGACATTAACTGTTAAATGATTTTTCAAGATGAATTCTAACAATCAATGGCATTAAATTCAAAGTAAAATTATACATGAGTTACAAGTTCACAGAAAGAAGAGCAAAAAATTCATTCCCAGCATTTTCTGATCTTCTCAGACTTGTCTAGAAAAGTTCTTGGTACCTGGGCAAAGTTGAGAATCTTTTAGCAATTAAAGCTTAGGCTATTTTTTGCTAGGATGGTTATAGTTCTTTCACAATTTGGAATTACACCTCATATCTTCTAAGTAGAGGTTTTCAAATTATTATCTATGTTTTACTGAGGCATAATTTACATATAGTAGAACATACAGATCCTACGTGTACAGTTTAATGAATTTGGACAAATGTATGTACCATACTTCTGTTAAGAAGTGGACTGTTTCTTGTCACTCCAGCAAGGTACCTTACTTTTTCATCACTTCCCAGGGAATTCCTGTTCCTCAAGAAACAGTTGATCTAAATTAGCATGCTTCAGTTTTGCCTGATCAAGCAATGCATGCACATAGAATCATAAGTAGGTACTCTTTTGTGTCTGGTTTCTTTCACTCAAGATGTTTTTGAAATCCATCTATATTGTTATGTGTATTATTAGTACATTACTTTTTATTACTGAGTAGTACTCTAGTATAGAAATATGCCACAGGTTTTTTTTTTAACTCCATTCACCTGATGATGGTTATTGGAGGTATTTCAAGCTTTTTGGATGTTAGGAGTGAAAGTCACTATGGACATTATTGTACAAAGATTTTTGTGGCTATATTTCATTTCCTCAGATAAATACATAGGAGTGAAATTCCTAGACCTTAGGATTAAAGGATATTTGATTTTATAAGAAACTACTGAGATTTTTTCCAAAGTAGGTATATATTTTTATATTCCTATGGCAATATTTGAGAGCTCTCATTGCTCTACATCCTTGCCCACATTTAACAGCCTTTTTTATTTTACCCATTTTAGGTGCATAGTGGTAACTTATGGTGGTTTTATTTTTTTTCCTCACTGTAATGGAGTGCAGACTTCCAAGGTTATTATAGCACTGACCTTACACCAATTGATTTTTTTCAGACAATACTGTCCCCAGCTTCTACAACAGTTTTGCTCCAGGGCAAAATTATAAATCTAGTACTCAGCAATGTTAAAAAACAACAACAAAACAAAATACAACACAAACTCTTTGGGATTCTAGTAAAGAAAAAGTAGATGGGAAAATCTACTTTTTAACCTTGTTTTTAACCTCATTAGAATGCCACACTGAAGTACCATAACCTATAGACATAATCTCAATTGGAAGAAATCTACCAACAAGAGGTTACATTTACTAACCATTTACTAAGCATTATCCTAAGCATTCACTATTGCTGGAAAGGCAGGAGCCACATATGTGTTACCTCTTAATGTTAACTTTCCTCTTTAGTTCTATCATCTTTACTAGTTGGTTTCCAAGGTCACCTCATTTGTCTCTCACTAAGTAAGTAGATGGGAATTAAGCAGAAGGGATGATGTGAATGTTTACATGAGCCAGGCCTGAAAATAGTACACCGTTTCTACTCATATTCTATTGCCTAAAACTCAGTCACATGGACATAACTAACTGTAGGAGGGACTAGTAATGAGAAATAGGTGTGCTCTGGAAGATAAAAAAATGGGTTGAGACTAGGTAGCATCTCTACATACCTCAGTATAGCCTGCAATACCCCGTCGTGCTTTGCCTGTATAGCCAGTATCTATGACTGCTAAAACAGCCAACGGTTTGCCAGGATATGCTTGGCTGGAGTCCTCTGACATTATCTAGAAAGTCCTCAGACCTTTACTCAGCCCCCTGCACACACCTTCAGCACCTGAGCACTTCTGACTGTGCCTAAGTGCCTTTGCTGTGGCCTGAATGCCTTTATTTAAAGCCCATGTTTTGTCTTGGCTGGTGTGACTCTGTTAATTGGAGCATTCTCTTATAAACCAAAAGGTTGCTGGTTCAATTCCCAGCTACGGCACATGCCTAGGTTCTGGGTCCAGTCCCAGTTGGAGTGTGTGTGGGAGACGACCTATCGATGTTTCTCATTCACATCGATATTTCTCTCCCTCTTTCTCTTCCTTCCTTTCCCCATTTCTCAAATCAATAAGCATATCTTTGGGTGAGGATAAAAAATAAAAAGAAGAAAAATAAAGCCCATGTGTCATAGGTTCCTGCTTCATAGAAACATCCCATTTGCTTGTGAACAAAACCACCATAGTCTGAAGTAACTCACCAAAGTCCAAACACTTTGACCCAAAGTCTTAAGTTTTTGTTCATGCTCTGGCAATTCAAATATAGTCCCATATAAGCTTACAAAAGCCATCAAGGTTAAAACATTTTGCCCATACACAAATTAATGCCCACCTATCTTTCAAGTATTAGCTGAAATTTAACTTCCTCAGAAAAGCTTTCTTTTACCTATTAGAAGGTGCCATATTTTTTATATATCACTATTTCCCTTGCTTATTTTAAGGAAACACCCACTATTTAGTAGATTGAATATATCTAACCTTCAAGACACTCCACAGTACAACCTCCAACTCATAAATCACCATCTTAGACTTTCAAAAAAGAACATGTTTCCTCAAAACCACATCCAGTCCCACTGTGGTAATGTGGCTCACAATTAACCTAGTAGTTGGACTCTCCTTGGTGCCTTTTCTAGGTCTAAAAGTGCCCTAACCATCCTGTTATGCCACCTTTTAAAATGATCATTTTTTCCATAAATCCATTCTTGACATCCTTCATAAATTATCATCTCTCCCTTCCTTCTTTAAACTCAAACAGAATGCCAGACCACAACACATTCTCTACTATAGTACAGTTGTTTGTGCTCCTGCCTTGAGTCTCAATAACACTGTAGATATCTTTAAGGCAGAGAATTAATCTCTGTAAGGATATCGGTTCTGCTACAGTGCCTGGTACAAAGCTATTGTTCAATCAATGCTAATGGTATTTAATACCACAGAAAATAAATGAAATACCATTCTGTTACAGATCTAAAGACTCATTAATAAAGATCACTTTATAAAAGTCACAGCCTCAGATTTTGTCAGTACAATGATTGTCAGCTGAGTCCCCTTCTCCTGAAAGTCTCCTCTTCTTTCCTTGCCTTGACTTCCCTTCCTCCCCTCCCCTCCCATCCCCCACTCCTTCCTCTCCTCTCCTTTCCTTTCCTTTCTTCCATTTTATCCTCATGTTCTTTCAGAGCACAGAAAAAAATGAAACTATTAAACAAGCACTTTACTTGAAGTAAGGAAAGTCTGTGTTGGAATGTTAGCTCTACTCCTTACCAACTTTTATCAAGAACTGTGTCCTGGATAGTTCCAACCAGATATTTTATCTCTTGAAATGGTAAAACATTTTATAGAGTTCAAACACTGTTTTCATTGACATTTAATGAATTATCCCCTACATTCTATGAGACTGCTTTAAAAAGATCAAATTGTCTTCACCTTAAAACCAGTTGTCTGCACTTATCAACCTATTAGTATTTTCTTTTAAAATTATTTCCCTCTCTTGAGAGGAAAACGTGTATCTCCCATCAAATAAGAACTCAAGTCCTACAATTGCTTCTTCATTATTTTTTTTTTATTTCCATGTTACTTCCACCCTTTCTGTTTCAGGCCTTTGTCTATTAAAATCTGGATCGATGTACATAATTTCAACCAAACTGTTGTCCATGTCTCCTGGGGAAAATTCTATTGAAGTCACATTAATATCCTAAAATACAAGTGTTCCCAGTTGACCGTTCCCATTTGAAAAGTATTGTGACTTCCCTCTCATAATGATCTACATGTTGAGGGGAGTGGTTTTTTAGGGGCCTTTTTTTTAACATTTATTATGATTATTACTGTCCTAACAACTTTTTGAATAGTTCATTTTTATTGTATTTTTCCCATTACCACTTATCCCTCTTATACTCCCTTCTATGCCCACTCAGGCCTCTCATCCCCTGCGATCACTACACAACTGTTGTCTGTGTCCATGGGTTCTTTTTCTTTTTTGCTTTATCCTTCCACCCACCCCCAGCATCCCCTCCAGAGCTGTCAGTCTGCTCTCCATCTGTGAGTCTGTCTCTATTTTTCTTGTTAGTTCAGTTTGCTCATTTGATTCCACATAATTAATAAAAAGTAAATAAAATGTAAAATTCAGTTCTTTAGTAGCATTAGCCACATTTTCAGGGCTCAACAGTAACATGTAGTTAGTGCCTACCATGCTGTACAGTGCAGATGTAGAATATTGCCATCACAGTAAAAAATTCTGTTGGGCAGAGTTAGATTGATCTCCTCCACTTTGAAGTAATTCAGGACATGCCTCCACAAATATGCTATTTTGGCATATTGATTATTTTGGACTAAAATCACTTGAAAAATAATAAGTGTAGAGAGAAGCTTCCTCTGAACTCCCCTTATCTACCTAAAGACAATTTTTGCCAAAGGAATTCAGCTATGTTAAATCCCTTCTCCTGGAATTGTGTCAACCAGGGAAGATTTAATCAAATCGTACCAAAGGAGAGGAGACTAGAAGTTGACACTATATTCAGTGAAACATTGTCAAAAACTATTATATCATCTCTCATATGTTCTCCTAGGGACCTATTCTTCTTTTCCTAAATATCCACTCAGTTGCCTGTTTCTCCACTTTCCTTCCCTTACTCTATTAAGATGATATTTTTTTTTAAAAAGAAGATGTACATAAGCTCTCAAATTTCATTATTTAGGGAGATATTCACATTTTTTTCTTGTGAAGTCCTCATGTACATAATATTAAAAATTAATAAATTTGTATTCTTTTTCTCCTATTTATCTGTTTATTGTCAATTTATCTCATAGCGTCAGCTATTGAACCTAGGGGGATAGAAGAAAAGTTTTTATTCTCCTGTTGCCAGTATTCAAGACCTGGTGAATCTGGCCTGAATTTATGTTTTCAATGTTATCTTCTATTATTTAAACATTTATCTTCTGTATTTGAATCCTCCACTCCACTAAAGCTGGTTTACCTGTTCTCTCTGAATTTCCATGCTTTGTGCAAGGATGTGTTTTCTCTTCTCACTCCTTCCCAATCTTGCCCTCTTACTGGCCCAGAGGCTCTTACTGTCAGGGTCAAGCCAATGCAGGACCAGCACTTGAGAGTGAGGACCTCGTCTTACACACCTCTTCTACCAATCAGCACACAGTGATTTTTCTCACCCTAAACAGTTATAGCACCAGTTAGTGTCTTCTTAAAGTGCTTGACGACCTGACTTTACCTTGTTGTTTGACCATTTGTGTGGTCTCGTGGGAAAAAAAACAGAATTTTTATTCAGAAAATATATTTTTGCATCTGGGCTCCACCACTTCCTAAACATATGGCCATGGGCAAATCTCTCTAGTTTCTACATCTGTAAAATGAAGTTAAAAATACCACCAACCCTATTTCTTTTACTGAGTTTTCATAAGCTTCAGTGAATGTGACTGAACGTTGTAAAACCCAGTACAAACAGTTGAATAGTAGAAGTCATAAATGTTACTGTTTTTCCCAATAAGATCTCATTAGCTTCTTATAATTTTCAAATAATAAAATCATGTTGGATTGTGCCTTCTATCTCCAACAGTGGCAGGAGGAAAGCAAGTTTTTAATACCATTAATAAGTGTTAAATTATTATAAATTATATGTTCTCTGTAAAAATAATGTATTATGTATAAACATACTAGTATATGTTACATATATTTACCCTTTTTTCTTCAACTAAAATTAAGAATGTCAATGTCAATATTGTAAGTGTAAACTATGGAGAAGAAAATCCTGTATTACTGTATGGATTTTTAATAAAATGTGATTTTTTGTCTCTGTGATGATAAAATGTAAACATAACTTATGCAGATAAGTCTATGATTTCTCCCCTACCCAGTCCTTATTCCAAAATTTCTAAACTAAACAGAATTGAGGAAAAACATGTCCAAAATAATTTTAGATGTAGTTAGCTAAATATTCAATTTGAGGTGTCTTCTGCTCATTTAGAGTTATTCTATTCATTAATATAAAATGTTTATGATTAGGCCCTGGCTGTTGTAGCTCAGTGGATTGAGCATGGTGAGCTTGCAAACCAAATAGACACCAGTTTGATTCCCAGTCAGGGTACATGCCTGGGTGCGGGCCAGGTCCCCATTAGGGGTTGCATGAGAGGCAACCACACATTGATGTTTCTCTTCCTTCTTTCTCTTTCCCTTCCCCTCTCTTTAAAAAGAAATAAATAAAATTTAATTAATTAATTAAAATGTTCATGATTGGTACAGGATTTCCTTCTTTTCCTGAATTTTGAAAGATTAAACTTAAAGAGATGGTTAAAAATCCTCAAATCTTCCCTATTGACTGCATTTTGTCATTTTCAAGGATTTAGCAAAGCCTGAATGAGGAAAGTGTTAAAACTGACTCTCCTAGGGTCCAGGCAGAGGGCACGTTGTGCACATGCAGGTCCACAAGGACCTGTGTGTCTGTGTCAGTAGGACTGGGCTTTATGGGACTTTTCCTGGCTAGCAGGGGAGCCCACAGGCTTATACCAAGCCAGGGGTGGAAGACTGAAATTGAAAGTAATAATTCAGATTAAGTAAAAATGACCACCTAGAAAAGGTAAGGATTGAAATCAACTATGAGAAGAGCCCTCATGAGCCTCAACTAAAGTTTGCCTCTCACATCTTTATGGCTCATAGGACTGGGAGAAGCAAAAGGAATAAGACGTTTCTATACTCCAGCTGGGGAGTGGGTATTGATGTCCTTTAGCTTCAAAGTACTGCACTTGGTCCAGCCTCAGGGGTTGGGCCACCAACCTATTCTTTACTAGAAAACAAAATTTTGAGAATATCAGAGTGGATAAGGATTCAAGGGTAATTTAGTATCTGAAAAAAACCTGAAGTAAGGTTACTAAACCAGACCTTTTCATATGTTGACTCAAACTTCTTTTTTCCTTTTATTTCCAAATCCTCTTTTGAGGACATGCTTATTGATTTGAGAGAGGGAGGAAGGGAGGAGAGAGGGAGAGAAACATTGCCGTGATGAGGGACTGAACCCACAACCTAGGCATGTGCCCTGATCTGGAATCAAACTCCTGACCTTTCAGTTTATAAGATGGCATTCCAACTGAGTGTGGCTCAGTAGAGCCACACTGGCCAGGGCAACTCAAACTTCTTTTTGATACTATCCACTGAGCTACAGTTTCATGATTTAGAAGTAATTATCGACCAAAATATGGAGAAATATTAGGTCTTCATGAAATTCCTTTTTTTAATTTTAAAGATTTTATTTATTTATTTACTTTTAGAGAGAGGGGAAAGCAGGGAGAAAGAGAGGGAGAGAAACATCTGTGTGTGGTTGTCTCTCATGCATCCCCTACTGGGGCTGGCCCGCAACCCAGGTACGTGCCCTGACTGAGAACTGAACCAGTGACTGTTTGGTTCAGAGGCCAGTACTCAATCCACTGAGCCACACCAGCCAAGGCTATGATGTTCATAATTTGTTGGCATCCAGGCAACCAACTGAGTTCATGGAGAGCTATAAAATATCGGCTGCATGAAGTGAGTAATGTCTGGGATTACAGATTCTCCCCAAAGAGCTTCCTATAAAAACTGAGATTTGGGGATCAGCTTTGAGGGTTGGGGATGCAGCTCAATAGCTTTATAGCCTTATAAGAAGAAAGAAAAGGTAAGTATAATTCTTCCCAGCAGAGGAAGAAAGAAACGAAACCATCTTTCTTTTCCTCTGGGGAAAATGTGCTTTTTTAATTCCTGGGAATAAGTAACACAAACACTGAAATAAAGTTTGGTTTGTCAGAAGTGGCTATTCCAAAAATACCTCAGGATTGCTTGACATGTTAGTAAATAAGTGATTATGAAGAAAATTAACTGGAGCATTCAGATATATATGTCTGGTAGATTCTTAACAATCTGTTTAGCTTCAGGTAAACAAAGTGTTCAGCATTGTAGTTGAGAGGGTGATTTAGCCAAGCAATGCAATGATTTGCAAATGTTTCCCATATGGAAAGGAAACCAAATGTTGTCCTCCAGTAATTGTCCTATAGTATGATTTCTTTGGCTACCCACACACAGAGGCATGCATAAAGGACATGTATTCACATACATGTATATGTGTATCTGTATACATGTACGTATCCACAGTATGGATATCTGCATATGCACACAGATACATATGGATGAAGCTGTCAAACAAATGAAAATGTTCAGAAGGGATCATAATCTTATAGGTCTTTCTTTCCGACTAAACTGTAACAGAGCCTGAGGAAGCTGAAACTCCTGTGGGGAGACTGGGAGGGATTATAAAAGCCTCTTCTTGTTCCAGTCATTTACAATTGTGTGCAATATTAAAGAGGCAGTACCTTCAAAGCTGCCACTTGGGGTTTAGGGTCTTTCCCTTGGGAGGCACATTTGGCTGTTGAGACTCAACAGGAGACAGCACAAATGTATCCTGGAGTTGAGGTTATGGACTAACTCTAGATTAGAGGCTTGAAGAGAGGAAAGTAAAAAGGAAAAGAAATGTCCTTTCTGTTGTTTAGCTCCACTTAGCAGGGTAAGAAACCATATCAAAAATTTTTGGTATATTAGTTTCAGTGTATTTAATATCAGAAAATTAAAATAAATGATGGCCCTGACTGATGTGGCTCAGCGGATTGAACACCAGCCTGTGAACTGAAAGGTCACAGGTTCAATTCCCAGTCAGGGCACATGGCTGGGTTGTGGGCCAGGCCTGCAGTTGTGGACCTGCAAGAGGCAACTGATAGATGTTTCTTTCCTTCTCTTTCTCCCTCTCTTCTCTTCTCTCCAAAAATAAGCAAATAAAATAAAATAAATAAATAAAATAAATAAAAAAATAAGCGATCAATAACTTTAACCACAAAAAGAAGTATATTGGAGACAAGCTTGGATAGCTCATGGAATTGAAACAAATACTGAACTAAATCTCTGTGTGAGTAGAAATGAGGTCCCAGCAATGGAAGTATGTAAAACTTTCCTCTAGAGACCTGACGTTAAGGTGAATTAATTGTTGCCTTTCTGTTCAAGATTCTAAATTCTTGGGAAAAAGAACTTGATTAGCCTTGCAGCTATAGAAGGAGGTGACATTCACCTTGGGCCTACCTTTGGGCATCAGAGATGGTCACACAGGTGACAAATTGTAAACAGGGCAAAAACACCTTGGATTACAAGAGACAAGACTCAGTTTTGGGGAAAAATAGTATACATTTGGTCAAAACAATTACATCTGGGGAACCTGAGTGAAGTGTTAAATAACTGGGTGTGTTGCAAAATCGGTTAGAAAGGAACAACCCAAGCCCTCTCCACTGAAACTGAAAATGAAAGTACCGGTGAGTTGGCTTTCAAGGCCCAAATGAATGGGGAGACACTGGTTCACCGCAACCTAATCCACAGATGCTCTAGAGAGGAGAAAGCCTATAAAGAATAGAAAAGTGTTTAAAAAGGACAACAAAACAACCTTCGTTCCTGAGTTCTTGAGTGTAGAAGAAGTACAAAAAAGGCATGGGATATGTCAGGGGATTTGCATTAATGGGGGATTTAATAAATTCAAAGTTCCTGATTCAATTATGGTTATGTTCATTATAATAGGTCAAGATATAGAGCAAGCCACTGGGAATTTACAGACATCGTGGATGAAGCATGCCTCAAGATCATTTAGATCCCTTTGCTCCATTCCTGTGTTGACCTCAAAGCTTCAGATGGCTAGTTCTATATCTTTTGAAATAATGGTAGAAAGGGAGACAACATGGGTCTCTTAACACATACTAACTGAATTCTGCCCTGCACTGTGCTAATTGCTTAAGGATTCAATGGGGTAACACATGCAAAAGTTCTAGGAACACAGTAGGTCCTCAGGAAGTAAAATTCTATTTTTCTTGACTTTCCCCATACTGTGAAGGAGAAGCCTAGGAGAGCAGTTATTAGCATTCTCATCTCTGAAAAGCTACATTGTCCATCGTACACTAGCAAATCTGGGGACCAGTTTATAGAGAAATCCTTTCAGAATTTGCTACCATGTGTCAATCTTGCAGAATACCTGGGTGTCAGATGAAATAGGGGCATTTCATTTCTGGATGCTTAACAAAACTTAGATCACCCCTCATCTTTCATGTTTGCAGAAAGGTGTTGCCGGTAAAACAAGGAACAAGGACCCATCCCTCTTTAAGTAACTTGTAGTACGACGCTGTTCATTTATCAAGAAGCCTGGGTACTTCTTATGGATGATTTATTCGTTGTGATCATTGATGAAATTATTGGGAAGCAAAAAACAGCAGTTCTTTAGTATATGTTCTGATAGTTCTTCTTAAGCCAAAAGTGACTTGGCTCCTATCAAACCTTTAGCTGGTTAGTTGTGAGGAATACTGGTGGGATTCCTAGGTATACAAGAATTACTCAAATATGCATATGTGTGACCCACCAGCACTCAGCTGATACGTACTGAAGTTTTTGCGAATGAAATTTTGGGGGAAGATAAATCAACTCATTTAACATGTACTGGGGATTATAATTGAATTAAAAAATTTTAAAAAATAAAATGTACTGGGGAAGTTCATCATTTGAAGCCACCCAGAAATAAGTCCTTTTGTTAAATGATGCTTGCAAATATTGACTTTTTAAATATTGGATTTGCTAAAATATATAACTTATGCTTTATGTGAATCTACAAATTCTTATGTCAAAGGGAGAGTGTCTCCCCAGTGACCATCTATGTGCACATGTGTGCGCTCACACACTCATTCACTCTCCGAGAATATCCATATAGAATTAACCAGTGAACGCATTGAAAGTTCCTGCAGCTTGTGTGGCCACTGGTGAGGAAGCTCTGTTCTGCTACCTCAAACAATTACAACTAAACTCCTGCCAGGGATTGTATCAGACAAACAATAGCAACACTGTCTCTTGACTATAGATTCTGCCAGGCCTTTGAGCCTTCAGGAGCTAAGCAGAAGGAATTCACGAAGCCATGGCTCTGTCCCCAGAAAGCATTTTTGTTATGACAAATGGTGGCTTGTATTCATCTGCCACCACTACTGGTGAGAAGGAAAACAGTCCCCACCACTGAAAAAAATAAAATAAAATTTAAAACTGGAAAGAATCCTATAGATTACTTACTCCAGCCAGTGTTTTTCAGACTTCTGAATTTCATGAACTAGTAACAATTGGAAATATGACTAATTATTTTTAGAAGAATAAAATAACTAGAGAGAAGGGAGGAAGATACTGATGCATTTTTATCTAGTGAATAAAAATATTTTCATAAAATACTACTGCCAGTTTATAGATGGCAGCTTAGATTTAGAATGTACCTTCTCTGCCTTAGAAATCATCAAAAGCAGAAAGGAGACAAGGAAACAACAGTATAAAACATAGTTTCAATAAAACAGGAGACAGCTGGAACCTAAAATTTAGGTGCAGGTGAGGATTTTCCAAGAACAGTGGCAATGGAGCAGGACTGTGACAATGCACACAGAAGCAACAGAGCTCAGAATGTCAGAGTACTCCTCTGGAGCCGAATTCTGAAGGGAAAATCCGATCGATCACTTGTTTCCAGCATCAGAAATGAGCATATACATCAACAACACAAAGTCAGATAATTCTCATTGTGTTTTGGGGAATAGAGGGGTACTGAATAACAGACTTCAGTAGAAATTAGTTTGTCTCCCTAGAAGCAAAAAAGAAAAAAAGTTTATATATGAGGCCTGTCCACAAGGTATCCAGCCATGTAATATGAAAAATAGATACATTAATTGGAGATGATACAAGATACAAGAAACATTGTACATAGGACAAGGTTGTCTCTGTCCCCTTCAAAGGAGGCACTCTGAGACCTCACACGGTTCTTCTAATCTCCATCAGCTGCTTCCTCACATTTTTCTGAATCTCACTGATGGTCTGAAATCTAATCCCTTTCAAAGGTGATTTTAGTTTTGGGAAAAGCCAGAAGTTGCAGAGCACCAAATCTAGACTGTAGGGGGGCTGAGTCACTTGGGTAATTTGATGTTTGGCAAAAAAAGCTCTGCACAAGATGTGGTGCATGAGCAGGAGCATTGTCATGATGAAGCTGCCAATCACCATTTGCCCGTAGCTTCAGCCTTCTGAATCATCTGAGTAGTTTCCGTGGAGGAATGTTCAACATTAACACAAAATTTGATGCAGATTCATTGTTCTGCCTGTTCAGTCATTTTGAATGTGAAGTACACACAGTACATATGTTCATGCAAAGTCATCTACTGTCCCCACTGACTATTACTGCTGCAAAATTGTCATTGTTCGTGCATGCACGTTCCAGTCCCCTCTCCTTGGCTGACAGGTTACATCAATGTCATGCAAACCATTCTCATTATATGAACAATGGCTCAATATTTTCCAGACAAATTCTAATTTCTCCTTATGTATGTCTATAACAAATAAATGGAACAAATACACAATAACTTCAAAATTAAGTACTGAACATATCACCTAAAAATGATTGGCAAAAATGATTGGCTACAAAACTCAAAAGAAAGTAACAGAAAAAATTAGAGGGTAAACTCTCATAAAAAATTGTTTTCATAGAGTATATTAAAATGAGAGCAGGTGTTTTTCCAACATTAAAAAAGATACTAAAATATTTCTCCTTTTAAAATAATAATACAAAGAGGAGATGGAGATGTAATAACTTAAGGATAATATGCCGATAAAAGAGGAGGATATAAAATATGTTAGTAGAACTTAAAAAAAAGTGGAGTAAAAAAATGAAAACAGAAATAAAGATGAATTTGGACAATCCAATGTTTGGAGCAATGAAGAAAAATATAGTTGTATACAGAACAAATATTTTAAAATAATTTTTAGTCTGACACACAAAATAGTGTTCAGAATTATTAGTTACCAGGGAAAAATTTAAAATCTCAATGAGATATCATTACACACACATTAGTATGCCTACAATTAAGACTGACTAAGTCAATTACTGGGAGAATGTGGAACATGCTGAGTCTCACACATTGCTAGTGAGAATGTCAATGGTCCAACCACTTGGGGAGAAGGTTTGGCAGTTTCTTATAAAGATAACCACATACGTAGCTCAGGCACAAAATTCTACTTCTAGATATTTATCCAATAGAAATTTGAAACAAAAGTTTGTTAAAAGGATATCTTTCATAGAAGAATATTTATACCAGCTTCATTCAAAATAACAAAAAAATGGAAACAATCAAATATACATTCACAGATGAAAGCATATATAATGAATATTTATTCTGTGGAATGATACTAGGCCATCAAAAGGAACAAATTACTAAAATGTCAAATACAATAAATGAAATATCATAGGCCATATGCTGAGTGAAAAAAATCTGCATGTAAAATATCATGTACTGTATGATTTGAGTTATGTGACTTTCTACAAGAAGCAAACCTAACTATATTTGAAAAATGAAAGCATGACTGTCTCTGGGGCTTGGGTGGGAAGATTGATTATAAGAGACATAAGAGGACTTTCTGGAATGATAGAAATATTCTATATCTTGATGGATGTGGGTTAAAGAAGTGTATCCATTTGTCAAAATTATACTGTCAAGACTTGTGAATTTAAATGTATGTACATTGAACTAGAAAGAAGACAACTAATAATAATGAATAATCATGTGGGAGTTGAAGAGTGAGTGGAAGTACAGATAAAATCAAAATGACAGTATTTTGATCATTATTGAAGCTGAGAGATGGCTGCTTGGGGATTCATTGAGTCATTACGCTTTCTTTGTATAGATTTGAATTCTTTCCAAATAGTTAAAAATTCTGAAATAAGAGAAGGCTTTATTCTACATATGGAATTGGCAATGTGCTCCAAAGAAAACTGCCTTTTTTGGCCTGAATTCTATTTTATCTGTTATTAACATCAGGACTCATTTTTTCTTTATAGTTACATTTGCCTGTGATTTCTTTGTCAGCCCTTTCATTTTAACCATCTAAATTTCTTTCTATATCTCTTCAGATATCTTTGAGTTGTATTTAGCTTTGTTAACAAAACTGAAAAAAATTTTAGTATGTACAGTAAACTCACATAATCAATATGACTTACAGAATTCATCGTAGTTCTATAATATTGTATCATGTTATTTTTAATGTTTTCTACTTTTTAATGTTTTCATCTATTTATGGTGTTGAAATTTCTTTGATACTTAGAAGTATATATTTTTGCTCTAGTGGTTACCTTTATATTAATAATTCTATCTAATACCTTTAATCACCTATTACTGTGGATACTTAGTTTTTACTGTGAGTAATACTGAAATTAGCCAGTATCTGCTCATTTCAGTGAGAAGTATTTTTTCACTTCTCTTCCTTCTTTCCATTCTCATTCTCCAATTTTAATCACAGGTACAATTTTAGTTCTAATGTTTTTATTCCTATGTATATTTATTTTCTACCTGATTTATTAGTTTCAACTTGTATACTTTTTATTAACATCTGTAAAAGTACAAGGGACTAATTCTGTTTTCCACTAATTCTTTCCCTTTTCATATTTTATTAGTTGTAGAATATCACCTTTCTTAGAGTAAATTACATTTATATACTTTTCAGTCTAGATTTAACTTTGTCTCTTTGTCTCAGTTCTACTGTTAAATATATTCAAGTTATACCCCCACACACCCTATGGTGAAGTGTCTCAAGTCAGTTAATGGTGGCAGAAGCTCATGCTCCTGCCAATTTCTGAGGAAATGCTCATGGGAATAATATTCCCTGATGTCTAGCTTGTTTATAAGTTTATTTGATTGTTTGTCAGTGGCCTTACATTTGAAGGATATAAAAATCTGTGTGTCCTATTTCTTTCTTTGAGTGTGACAAAAAATGTCATCACTTTTCCACTCAAAAATACATTTTATTGTTTTCCTGGTTTGTTTTTATTGAGGTGAAATTTACATATATTTAAATTCACCAAATTTACCGTTTCTAAAAGTACATGGTAAAAAGCAGAAAACTGTACTTGAACAATAATTAAAATCTAAAAATTAGGAAATAAAGGAAAATAATGTGTGGGGGGAAAAAAGTACGTCGTTCTAAAGTGTCCAAATGCTTTCAGGTTGTCCAAATTTAGCTTCACGTGGTTATAAGACTGATGCCCCCCTTTCCCTTGTTGGGTGTGAGCTAGGGTTTATTTCCAGCTATCACGCTCCTTACCTCATGCTCTCTTCCTCCGTCTGTCACGCCGGCACTGGTGGGTTGAATCCTGCTTCTGCTTTGACTCTCCCTGACCTCCCCTTCCGTCTCATTTGCTGCATCTCTTTGAATGCCTCTTCTGCCTTCTCTTTCTTTTTTCAAGGATTTGTGTTACTAAAATCCGACCTAGGTAGTCTCTCTTTTTTAAGGTCAGCTGATTAGTAACTTTAATTACATCTGCAATGTCTTTTCACAGCAGTACCTACATTCATGTTTGATTGGATTATCTCTATTATAGAAATGAGAATTTTAGGGGAGCATCTTTAGAATTCTGTCTACTTCATACATACATTTAAAAATCTCATTTGATTTAATTCATAAAGGAAATATAAATTAAGTATATACTGAGATACATTTTTCACTACTATGTAGGCAAACATCAAAGAGTATAATAACATACCGATGAGAAGAGAAGGGTGATGGGAACTTAGGTAGATTGCTATTAGAAGTTTTAATTCATATGATATTTCTATAGAGGGTAACATGAAAAAAATCTTTCAAAAATCCAAATATCAATACCTGTTTATCCAGAAATTCTACTCCTAGAAAATTCTGTGCAGATATCACACAATGTGTGAAATGACCTAAGTACCAGGTTGATTGTTTCACATTAATTTTTATAGCAAGATATTGAAAGAGCCTAAAAGCCCAGATGACTAGTTAGTAAGTTAGTATAATTTTATATCAATAGAATATAATACATACAATACAATAGAATACATTAAAGCCATGATGAACCTTTTTCATATACTATTATGGAAAGATAAGAAAGACATACTATTTCAAAAAGAAGTTATAGAACAGTTGATATTGTATGCAACCAGTTGTGAAGAGAGGAGAGGCAGAATTTATATCTATATGTATTTGCTTGTATTTTCATAAAATATCCCTACATGTATATGACAAAAACATGATAACAATGAGTGCCTTCAAAGAAGAAAAGTTGATGGTAAATGATAGGTTGTTTTAAATCTTAGATCACATGAATGTATAACCTAGTCAACAGTAAAAATAATAAGCTGTGTAAAGTTCTTTTTGCTGACACTATCATTTAAAAATAAATATATTTACTGGAAAGGCAGGCATTTAAATTAGCACTTAAGCCCTGGCCAGTGTAGTTTGGGTGGATGGAGCGTCACCCCACAAATAAAAAGTTTGCAGGTTCAATTCCTGGTTTGGGCACATGCCTAGCTTGTGGGTTTAGTCCCTTGTGGGGGTGCCTATGAGAGGCGGCCGATAGATGTTTCTTTCTCACATCGATGTTTCTCTCCCTCTCTCTCTTTCTTCCTTCCCCTCTCTCTAAAATCAATAAGCATGTCCTGGGGTGAGGATAAAAAACAAATAAATAAGCACTTAATATGTATGTACCAAATAGCTCTTCTGGGCATCATATCTTCCCATCCTTAGAACGTATGGTAAGTACTATCCTCCTTATTTTACTGTTGAGAACCCTGAGGCTCAGAAAGACACTTCATTGCCCAAGACTGCACAGGTACTGTGGTGGTGGGCAGGGTTTGACCCAGGATAATTTTATATCACAATTTTAAGTACCACATGACAATAACACTATATAACTAAAAAAAGATCATCTTAAAAAGAATATTCTCTTAAACAAAATATTTTTCTTTATGTAAAGTAAATGCATTGTCTTCTCTTTCTTACGTTGCATGTGCAGTGGCATTTGTCCTAATTAGGGTCTAAGAAAAACACTGATGGACTCCAGTCTACAGCCAGAAGCTGAACTGTCTTACATAAAACCTCCCACAGAGAAGCAATGTTTCCCCTGGAAAAACTTTAGTGACAGTGAACATTTCTGTAAAGTGACTTTCTCAGAGAGCAGCCCACTCCATGTATTAAGGCAAGTTTCAGTGATAAAAAGCTTGTGCTGCACTGGTCTTACATGTGCTCCCCCTGCACCCTCTGTGCCTGTGTCCTCAGCTTGCCCTGTGGAGCCCCTGTGAAAGTTCTAACTGACCCCTATACCTGATGATACCTCTTCAAACATTCAAGGTATTTCCCTTTCAGTGTTAAAACTTCCAAGATTCTCTGCTTCTCATACAACAAGAATTTAAGTCTCTCATCTGCATAAACAGATATTTCTTCTCTGGGGCATTCCATTTTGTCAATATTTTTGATAGAGTATTTTACAAGGGAAGATTGACCAGCAGAAAGTAGACAGGAATTACCCTGGTAACTTGTATTGAGCAGGTAGGCATATACATCCCTTAATTATGTTTTTTACATTTGCAATTCATAGGATTCCCGTCACTGTAAGTGTGTGTGTGTGTGTGCATGTGTGTGTGTGTAAGAGAGAGAGAGAGAGAATATGCCTCACTTTAAGGGCAAGACTTTAATATTATACTTATTCTATGAGTATTTAATTTCTTTTAGCATCAGCTTGTTGAAAGAAGAAGCAGCCAAAGACAAAATTTGAAGAAGTGGAGAAAGTGAAGAGCAGTTAAAAATAGGAAAAAGAAACATAAAAAAGCTAAAATATACACCTGTATGAAATAAGGTATTTTTTCATTAATGGTATATGTATTGAATCTCCAGGATTTTCACATTAAATATTTGAAATACTTTATTAGCATTTAGATTTCAGCTAATTGGTAATTTTACATCAATGACTTATATAAATAAAGAAACATATTTTGTACCAGGAATTATCACAGGGATTTCAGTAAAGTACATTATTTCACAACAACCTTAAGATATAGAAAGTATATTCTCTCCTTTTTCAAGGAAATGGAGGCCTAGAGGGGTTAACTAATCTGCGTAAGATTGTAGAACAAGTGGTCGGCAAAATTGGTATTTGAAACCTAGAAGTTCAGTTTTAGAATAAATTACATACTAATAATTACAAAATTGTTCTGTAAAGGGCAAGCTTGGTTGTGTTTCTTCTCAAAACAGGTAAAAATAGAGAAATTCAGGCATATGCAGAATTATTAACAACTAGAGACCAGGAAATTTTTGCGTTAGAAATAGGCAGAAACTCAATCATAGAAAGGAAGCAATCGGTGCAGTGATTGGGTTAATTTGCTTTTAAATCACACAGACTGGGTTTGGATTTAACTCAGCTTCTTACCAGGGGTGACGAAATGGGAAAGTGGCCTGACCTGGGTGAGCCCTAGTCTCCACATCTATGAAATGAAAGTATTAATATCTCCTCCAATGGACTTTTACCAAGAACAAATGCAATAATATATGTAAATCACTGCACTGTGCTGGACACATGGTATCCACTTAATAAATGATGGCTATTATATTATTATTATAGTCAAGCTTGAGTCATGACACCGGAGGGAGCTTGTGCCTGGTAAATTCAATTTTCTCCCTCAGTGAAGTTGCTCATGTCCCTAACCCCTAGTAGTGCCTAACTCAGGAATGTGTGCTCAATAATTAATCATAGATTATATTTCATTGCATTAGCTAATGTTGCTTTCTACTTTTAGCTATTTCATAACTTCAAGGGGAATTTGTCATTTTTTCATTAACTGAAAGAAATGTAAAATAAGAAATCTAGAGAATACTTTTTTCCTACCCTTTCTAAATTAAAAGATACTTTTTCTTCCATGGTAGAACATTTATCTTTTATTACATGGTCTATCAAAATGTCTCTAACAATGGCAGCTTTTGTGACTGGAGAGCAAATATAGCTTAGAGTAAAATGTTCAACACACTATGTAACTAAGAGCCTAGGATAGTCACATGACTTATCAATGCAGAATCATATATAAAAAGAAAATAATTTTGTGCAAAGTAGAGTTCCTTTATTATTTACTTAGATTTTTGTACTCACTTATTTTTACCCTATTTGCAACACTGTTTATTGTTAACATTTTTAAGTATAATTCTCAGGATCTTTTTCAGGTTTTTGAAGATTTGTCTCTTCCAGAAAAAGTCTCTCCAGGCCCAAATGACTAACAACTCTACATATTATTAATTCACAGCCAGTTTCACTTCTCTTTGAGAAGATGGATAAAATTATATTCAAATATGTTTATGACACAACACAATTTTACCAATGGAGACTATATCACTGGATAGTGAAGTTTAATGAAATCAGATCTTGTGATATAAACTGGATTATGTTCCTATCAAATTTAGAATATGATCCATACTTGTTACCAAAATCTTTAAAACCCTCTGTAGATTTGTCCTTGCCTAGAGCTACGACCAAGTGTCTTATGCATCCTCTGTCCACACTTCTAGCAACACTGGCATATTCCCATGACTCTGAACTTGCCTGCCTTTTTGCCTTTGCCAGAGCTTCTCCTGCAAGCCACCATCTCCCCATGCCTTCGCTTGAGTGGTCCTTGTTATCATTCTGCTCTGAGCTCAAGTCCTTCTCCTCAGAGATCCCTACCTTGATCATCCAATTAAACTCAATCCCCCATACACTGAAAAGACTCTGCTACATTTTATTTCTAAAGCTCACTATCTGAAATTATCTTATATACATGTTGATGAATTTGTCTGCCTTCCCTACTAGAATATAAGTAAATGTGTCTCTTTTGAGCCTGGCTGAATCTTTGGGGTCTAGAGAAGCATCTAGTACAAAACAGACCCTCAAAATATATTTATGCAATTAATGAAGGATGAGAAGGAGCCCCCCAGAACCCCAAATATATTTATGAAAAACTGTGTACTGGTATTTATTCTTACATGTTTAAACTTCGGTCATCTTCAAAGTACTGTCCATTTGATGCAATACACCTATCGAAACTTTTTTTTCCACTGCTCAAAACAGTTTTTGAACTCATTGATTTTGATGCCTTTTAGTGCTGCTGCCATTTTTTGTTTCACCTCTTTCACATTGGCAAAATGCTTCCCTTTGAGGACTTTTTTCATCCAGGGAAACAAAAAAAAAGTCACTTGGGGCAATATCAGGCAAATTGGGAGGTGAATTGGGAGGGTGGGATACTGAGGTCATGCAGTTTTAGTCAAAAACTGCTGAACATTCAGTGTTGTGTGGGCAGGTGTGCTTGTAAATCACCCAGAATGAAAAGGACAAATGCATTGAAAGAGTCTTCAAAAAAAAATTCACTGAAGCCAATTCAGCCTCTTACAACAATGTCAGCTGGTGCACTGGTGCAGATGGATTCCTGGAACACTGGCCTACCAGGGGAAGCCTGTACAACAAGGGGTCCTCCTTCCAGAAGATAATTCTATTTGGGGGAGTCCCCTACATGGGAGATTTAAATTGTGTTGTTTTACATGCTCAGGTCAGCATAGTAGCATGACGGCTCCACTTAAATTGGAATTAGGCTGTCTGTGTTTTCAAACCCCAGCTCCGCCACTCACAGCTCTTTATCTTCATCTGTCACATATTACCTATCTCACAGGCTCATTAAAATGAACACCTGCAATCATAAATGTAAAGTACTTGGTACAGTAAGCTTTCAATAAATATATCATTCTGCATTTCTCTTATATTCAGGAAGCCGTGTTATTTTAAAGTTTTTATCAAGTACAAATTTAAAGTAGAATAGTTAAAATTCTCCTGACTAATGAGCATATTTTTTCCTATCATCAATTCCTACTTGCTTTATTCTAGAGTTAACAATGACAAGTCAGCACCCTCTTCTCCCTTTGCAACTGTCATGTTGTAGAAGTGCTCATCTACTCCATGGGTGTAACTTCTTTTCTGTGCCAATAATTCTGGTTGATTCATTCATACACCAAATATGTGAATTTCTCTATAGAATACTTTTGTGTTAGGATTAGAAATATGATCCCAAACCACCTAGAAGGGCAGGTAAATATTAAACACATTTTTAAATTATGTAAATACAATAAGATAAGTTCTGTGAAGGAGTTAATTGAAGTGCAATGAGAATGCATCATAACAAGATCCAATTTAGATTTGCATGTGGGGAAAAGCAAAGGAAGGCATCCTGGAAGAAGTGATATTTGACCTGAAATCAAAGGCTGAATACAGGTTAGCTGGGCAGAAACTGAAAGGTATAGTGTTCTACAGAAAGGAACAAAATTGCAAAGTTCTTGAGAAGTTAAGATTGAAAATTTAAGGGAAAAGGAAAAAACTCGGTATAGGGTAATGAGTGGGGAGCAGTGAGTTTGAAATGAGGCTGTGAAGTAAATGGGCCAAGGCCAAGTACCTCTCAGACAGCATTAGGGTTTGGGATTTTGTCTTTTATGCAATGAACATTCATAGATATTTTATGTCACGAGTATCAGATTACATTTGCTTGTTTAGAAGCTCACTTTGGCTATGTTGTTGAGGATGGATAGGAAGGAAGGAAGAGGAATTATCTCATTAGTCTTTGGTAAGGACATAGTGGCTTAGAGTGAGGTGGGGAGGGTGAGGTGGTGTGAGAAAGAAGTGAACAGATTCTAGACATATTCAAGGCACTTTCAGTCACAAAACATTGAAAGTTAGTATAAAGTCTATTGAGTTAATTAGAGAACTGTGATATTTAAAAATCACCTAGCAAAAATTGCTATCTAGTTAATCCACAAATAATTATAGTTCTTGGCTCTTAGATTTGAACAACACAGTGGCAGCTGTTATTAACTCCGGTTAAAACAGAACAGTCACATTAAGTAGCTGTGCTCTTTTAAAATTTTTAACTTAAATCTAAAGTGTATGCTTGGTACTTTTTCGTGGATATAAAATATGATTGTGCCTGGATCCTGTTTGTTTCCTACTTATACATAAATAAAATATCATTACTGTTACATAAATTGAATATGTATTCTCTAACTATGAGAAATAGGATGACAGGTCATTCCAACCAAGTTATTTAAATTTGCCTCCATGCCAGCTACCACAATATGCAATTCAATATCAAAAGACATGTCTCTACTAAAGAATGCAGCAAAAATGTCTTCATCCTGGTATGTGTAGGGGTTTATTATTTTAAACTGATTTTAAGGAACAGCTAAAGCTACTGGTAACAATTGTCAGAATGGCATTTTTATAGCAATTATACTAAAAATAAAAATCACACTTTAGAGTATTCTTCAACATTTATATGTATTAAATAAAAAATAAGTGGATACTTAGATCAAATATTGTGAGTTCCATGAGGGTAGATGCTGTGTCTATTTTTTCGATATTGTATTCTCAGAATTAATTCATTTCCATGACATGGTACTTATCTCTTAAATTAATAAATAGAAAAATAAATTCTGCTATGTGGGGGTAGAATGTAAAACTCTTACTTCTAAAAGGGTCCATCAGGATATCTATATATTCAAAATCAGGTATTTCATAGGTACTAATTAATTAGGAAGAGTTATCCTTTACTTATTTCTAAATAAAATTGTCTTCTCATTCTTTTCAGCCCAAAACTCTAAGGGATTGACTGAGCTTATTGAAATGATCATCAAATCCAAAAATAAGTTTTTTGAGGAAAACATCCTGCTCATTAGCTTTGCTAAGGTCCACTTTGCAGGAACTAATTCACTTTATGTGTGGGAAGGAATTAAGTCAGACCGAAGTTTTCATAAAACCTCTGTCCCAGTCTGGTATTTAATTCAATTGCAAAATTATTTCTTTATATCTACTATGCATCAGATACTCTATTGGGAAACAGAAATGAATCCAATGTGGCCTGCACTCAAATATTTTACAATTTAGTTGAGGAAAAGCATAAGAAAACACACAATTATAATGCAGCATGCTGAGGGCTATGACAATAAAACAGCAGTCATGAAAACCCTGCAGAGGTGTGTATCAGTCAGCTCGAGCTGCCAGGAAAAGTACCATAGACTGGGTGCTTTAAACAACAGAAATGTATACTCTTGTAGCTCTGGGTCTGAAAAATCCAAGATCAAGGTTCCGGGAGAGTTCTGTTTCTGGTGAGGGTTCTCTTCCTGACTTGCAGAAGACTGCCTTCTCACTGTCTTCAGATGGCAGAGAAAAGGAGCACACCCTGGTCTCTCTTCCTCTTCTTATAAAGGCACCAGTCCTGCCATGTTAGAGTCCCACTCTTAGGATTCAAATTCTTTGAATTTTATTGCTTCGTTATAAGCCCTACCTCTAAATACGGTAACATTGGGTTAGGGGTTCAACATATGAATTTTATGAACACATGTTTCAGTCCATAGCAAAGCATCTAAGGCAGATGGATATCATAGGAAATAACCTGGGAGCAGTCCTTTCCATTACTCAGGGAAACAGTAAGGACCTTCCAGGTAGAGGGCACAGTTGAGCACATAGGGGAGCAAGAAATTGAATGATGACTATGGATGACATACAAAATGTAAAACAGAGTGAGGCCACTCTTGGGGCCTGGAGATCTAAATTCAGGAGTCATCAGCATGTGCACCTATGGTGATGAGTGTAGATAAGAAACAAAGCATCCAGTGATTAAATCCTGGTTTGTGGAGAGGAGGAAAATCTGGCAGAGGAGACTGAGGAGTACTCAGTGAGTTAGTGGGGAGAAAACTCACTACAGTGTGAGTCCTGTATACCAGGTGAAGCCTGTGCTTCAAGGTGGATGGAGCTGTCAAGGTGTTAAATACCTCTGACAGGTCTAAGGAGATGCACGCTAGTAACTGACATTACATTCACAAAGTAAAGGTTATTAGTAACCTGGACCAGAACAGTGCACCTGCAGTTGTGAAGTAAAGGCCTTGCTGAAGTGGGTTCAAGAAAGGATGGGATAAGCGAATTTTGCTATAAAGGGAAACATTGGAAGGGTATGTAACATGGGGGCACCCCAGGTGGAAATAAAGCCCCTTCAAACTCCCCAAAGCATCTGCCTGCTCTCTCCCACATTCTGTTCTGCAAATGTTAGTTTATATTTATGCATAACACCACCTGGAATTTGTTTGACTATAATAAAAATGAAAAGGTTAACTAAAACAACTAAACAAGTCCATGTTTTTAAATATGAATAACATATAGTTTATTAAGCAGCCTTTTAAAGCTTGATTATTAATTCAGGTGATAAAAAACTACACATTTTTTGGTTTTGATTTTGATTTCTAATTCCTCTTCTAGATAAATATCAGTAAATTTCTTAGCCATATTAAGGAAAGCAGTTCTTTGTTTTTTCTTATTTTTATTGTTCATTCTATCATAGTTCTCCCAATTTTTCCCTTTTACCCCCCTCCATCCAGCCATCCCCTCTAGCCCACAGTTAATCCCCTCTCCGTTGTCCCTGACCGTGTGTCATTCATACATGTTCTTTGATTAGTCCCATCCCATTCCTGCCACCACTCCCCCATCTCTCCTCCCTTCTGGCTACTGTCAGTCTCTTCCATGTTTTCATGTCTCTGGATCTATTTTACTCAGTAGTTAATTTTGTTAGATCCAGTAGTAAGTAAGGTCATATGGTCTTTTGCCAACTGACTTATTTCACTTAGCATAATACTCTCCAGTTTCATACATGCTATTGCAAAAGGTAGGAGCTCCTTCTTTCTTTCTACTGCAATGTATTCCATTGTGTAAATGTATCACAGTTTTTTTAATCCACTCATCTACTGATAAGTACTTGTGCTGTTTCCAACACTTACTACTGTAAATAGCACTGCTACCAATATAGGGGTGCATAAGTTCTTTTCAACTGGTGTTTCAGGATTCTTAGGGTGTATTCCCAGCAGTGGAATTGCTAGGTCAAAGGCAGTTCCATTTTTTATTTTTTTAGGAAATTCCATACTGTTTTCCACAGTGGATACAGTAGTCTGCATTCCCCCCAACAGTGTACTAGGGTTCCCTTTTCTCCACACCTTTGCCAGCACTTGTTTATTGATTTATTATTAATGATAGCCATTCTGACATGTGTGAGGTGATATCTCATTGTGGTTTTAATTTGTGTCTCTCTGATGGCTTGTGATATTGAGCATTTTTTATATGTCTATGGGTCCTCTGTGTGTCCTTCTTGAAGAAGTACCTATTCAGGCATTAAAAATGTTTCCCATTTTTAAATTGGGTTGTCTTTCTGGTGTTGAGTCTTATGAATTCTTGATTTATTTTGGAGATTAAACCCTACCCAATGTGTTATTGGCAGGTATGTTCTCCCATACAATCACTTCCCTTTTCATTTTGATGATGGTTTCTTTAGCTGTGCAGAATATTTTTTGATGTAGTCCCATTTGTTTATTTTTTTCTTTATTTCCCTTGCCCTAGGAGATACATTGCCAAGAATATTGCCTCATTGGATATCTGAAATTTTACTGCCTATATTTTCCACTAGAACTTTTATGGTATCACAACTTATATTAAGGCTTTTATCCAATTTGAGATAATTCTGGTATATGGTGTAATTTGGTGGTCTATAGGATACCATTCTTCATGGTGTGGGCCCAGCTCCCACTCAGATAGGCCAGTGGAAAGAGAGGTCCAATGAACAGGATCCACACCAATGAATATGTTCTCCAGTGGGGAATCAGGCCTGCATTGTACCTAGACTGCTATGAGACTTGCTTTTTCTAAAACTCCCTCACCCTGAATTGAGGCAGCAAATGTTTACTACATATCTGTAAAGAGACTTCCTAAAATCTATGCTAAGCCTTCCAAGGACGAGTGTAACCAGTTCAACCACTTTTCCCTTTGCATTTGCAAATATCCTTCTTCTGTGATGTGATTAGCAACATCCTCTCCTTTGTTTTCTGTAAAAGGTAACCATCTAAAGTGAACTTGTGCATAGAAAATGAGTATTGTCCTCAATGTAATGTGCCCAGAAAAGCAACTAAAAGCTTGTCAGGGTAAGGGTTGGTTGAGCTCTCCCCTTGAGAGAGTGGCCATGCCATCCCTTTTCCTCCACAGGACTTGGTAGTCTGTGTGAATTTGTCTCATCTCATCTATAACGCCATGGACCACATGAGCCAGGGTCTGCTTCAGTAGTCTAGTTTCATTTTTTTTTGCATGTACCAGTCCAGTTCTCCCCATACCATTTATTGAAGAAATGATTTTTACCCCATTGAATTCTTATGCCCTATTTGTTAAATATTAGTTGACCATAGAGACATAGGTTTATTTCTGGGCTCTCTAATCTGTTTTGTTGATCTATGTGTTGGTTCTTAAGCCAGCACCAGACTGTCTTGATTACAGTGGACTTGTAGTATATTTAATATCAGGCATTGTGATCCCTCCAACTTTGTTCTTTCTCAGGATTGCTGAGGCTATTCAGGTTCTTTTTTGGTTGCATATAAATTTTTGGAATATTTGTTCTAGATCTGTGCAGCATGCCATTGGTGTTTTAATAGGAATTGTGTGGAATATATAGGTCACTTTAGGTAGTATGCACATTTTAATGATGTTACTTCTTCCAATCCATGGACATGGTATATGTTTCCATTTATTTGTATCTTCCTCAATTTCTTTCTTCAGTTTTCTATAGTTTTCTGAGTACAGGTCTTTTAAATCCTTGGTTAAATTTATCCCTAGCTACTTTGTTTTTCTCGTTGCTAAAGTAAATGGGATTTTTCTCTTAGTTTCTCTTTCTGATAATTCATTTTTGGTTTATAAGATTGCTATTGATTTGGGAACATTGTGTATCCTGCTACTTTGCCAAATTCACTTATTAGGTCAAGTAGTTTTTTGGTGGAGACTATAGGGTTTTCTATACACTATCAAGTTGTCTTTGAATAATGACAGGTTCACTTACTCCTGTCCAATTTAGATGCCTTTTATTTCTTTTTCTTGTCTGATCCCTGTGGCAAGGACTCCCAATACTACGTTGAGTAAGAGTGGTAAAAATGGGAACCCTTCTCTTGTTCCTGATCTTAAAAAAAAACACTCTTAGTTTTTGTACATTGAGTATGATGTTGGCAGTAGGTTTCTTGTATATGGCCCTAATTATGTTGAGGTAGGCTCCCTCTATTCCCAATTTGCTGAATGTTTTTTTAATCATAAATGGGTGCTGGATTTTGCCAAATACTTTTTCAGCATATATTCATATGTTCATGTGATTTTTGTCTTTCATTTTGTTTATGTAATATATTCTGTTTATTGATTTGCTAATGTTATAACCATCCTTGCATCCCTGGGATGACTCCCACTTGATCATGGTATATGATCTGTTTAATGTATTTCTTGATCTGGTTTGCCAATATTTTCTTGAAGATTTTAGCATCTATGTTCATCAAAGATTTTGGCCTGTAATTTTCTTTTGTTGTTGTGTCTTTACCTTACTCAGAAATTTGTATCATGCTGGCCTCATAAAAAGCATTTGAGAGTCTTCCCTGTTCTTGAAATTTTTGTAATAGATTGAGAAGTATAGTTGCTAGTTCTTCTTTGAATGTTTGGTAAAATTGGCCTGCAAAATCACCTGGTCCAGGGCTTTTGTGTGCCAGCAGTTTTTTGATTACTGCTTTAATTTCACTAGTTGTTATTGGACTATTCAGGCTTTCTGCTTCTTTTTGATTCAGTTTTTGAAGACTGTGTGTTTCCAGAAACTTGTTCATTTTGCCTAGGTTATCCATTTTCATGGCATACAGTTGTTTATAGTAATTTCTCACAATCTTTTTTTTCTGTGGTGTTGGTTGTTAGTTCTCATCTTTAGTTTCTGATTTTGTTTATTTGGGTCCTCTCTCTTTTTTTTTCTTGATGAGTCTGGTTAAAGTTTTGTCAATTTTGTTAAATGTTCAAAGTACCAGCTCCTGGATTCATTGATGTTTTTATTGTTTTTTTAGTCTCTATGTCATTTAATTCTGCTCTGATGATTATCATTGCTTTCCTTCTACTTGCTCTAGGCTTTGTTTCTTGCTGTTCCTCTAGTTCTTTTAGATGTAGAGTTAGACTGTTTATTTGAGATTTTGCTACAGTCTTTAAGTATTCCTGTATTGCTATGAACTTCCCTCTCAGAACTGCCTTCACAGTGTCATAGGTTTTAGGTTGTTGTATGTCCATTTTCATTTGTTTCCAGATACTTTTTTATTTATTTCTTGATCTCCATTCATTATTTAATAATATATTATTCAGTCTCCATGCATTTGAATGTTTTTGAGTTTTTTCCTTCAGGTTCATTTCTAGTTTCAAGACATTGTGATCTGAGAAGATGCTTGATATGATTTCAATATTCTTTAATTTGTTAAGGCTTGTTTTGTGTTCTACTATGTGGTCTATCTTAGAAAATGATTCATGTGCATTTGAAAAGAATGTATACTTCCCTTCTTTGGGGTGGAATGTTCTGTAAATATCAATTAAATCCATTTGATCTAGAATTTTGTTCAATACCACAATATCCTCTTTGATTCTTTGGAAGATCTATCCATTGTTGACAGCAGGGTGTCAGAATCTCCTACAATGACTGTATTGCTGTCCATCTACTTCTAAAGACCTCCAAGATTTTCCTTGTGCATTTAGGTGATCCTATGTTGGGTGCATATATATTTACAAGAGTTATATCCTTTTGTTGGACCACTCTCTTAAGTATTATGTAGTGACCTTCTTTGTCTCTTTTTATGACCTTTGTTTTAAAGTCTATTTTGTGTGATTGCTACCCCAGCTTTTTTTTTTTTTTTTACCCATTTGCTGGAACATTTTTTTCTATCCCTTCACATAAGGGATAGAAACAAAAAGATCTGTGTAGATCTTTTGTTCTGAGGTGGGTCTATTGTAGACAGCATATATGCAGATCATATTTCCTTATCCTCTCAGCTACCCTATGTCTTTTGATTGGAACATATAACTCATTTACATTTAAGGTAATTATTAATAGGAACTTGTTCAATGCCATTTTCCTCCTTTGTACCAATCTCTCTCTCTCTCTCTTCCTCCTCTTCCTTCTCCTCCTCCTCCTCCTCCTCCTCCTCCTCCTCCTCCTCCTTCTTCTTCTTCTTCTTCTTCTTCTTCTCCTTCTCCTTCTCCTTCTCCTTCTCTTTCTTCTTCTTCCAGTCCATTTAGCATCTCTTGCAGAGATGGTTGGCCGGCAACGTACTCTTTTAGCCTTCTTTTGTCTAGGGAGCTATTTTGCCTTCCATTTTAAATAAGAACTTTGCTGGATAGAGTAGACTTGGTTGTAAGTCCTTGCTTTTCATTCTTGAAATGTTTTGTGCCACTTCTCTCTGGCTTGTAGTGTTTCTGTTGAGAAATCACCTATTAGCCTTATCAGAGCTTTCTTGGATGTTACTAGCTGTTTCTCCCTTGCTGCCTTAAGATTCTATCTTTGTCTTTAAATTTTGCTATTTTAATTATGGTGTGTCTTGGAGTGGACCTCTTTGGGTTTATCTTGATTAGGACCCTCTGTGCTTCCTGGACTTGTGTGACTTTTTCCCTCATCAAGTTTGGGAAGTTTTCTGTCATTATTTTTTCAAAGAAGGTTTCTATCCCTTGCTCCTTTTCTTCTCCTTCTGGTATTCCTATGATACAAATGTTGTTATGTATCATGTTGTCCTGAAGCTCCCTTAAACTACCCGTGGTTTTTTTTTTGAGTTTTTATTTTTATTTTTGCTCTGACTGACTGTTATTTTTACCTTATCTTCCAGATCACTGACTCAGTCCTCTGCTTCATCTAGCCAACTTTTAATTCCTTCTAATATATGCTTCATATCAGATATTATATTCTTCATTTCATCCTGGTTATTATTAATAGTTTCTATATCCTTTTTCATACTACTATTGTTCCCACTAAGTTCCTTGTAGCTTTCATGAAGTTCCTTGTAGTTCTCACTAAGTTCCTTGAGCATCCTTATAACCATTATTTTGAACTCTACATCTGATAGATTGCTTGCCTCATTTTCATTTAGCTTTTTATCTAGGGATTCCTCATTTCCTTTATATTGGGAGTTGTTTCTTTGTATCCCTATTTTAGGTTTCTTTTTGCATCTCAAATTGCTCTACTTTCACTGCTTGTCTTTGTGGGGTGGATTTCTCTGGTAGGAGTTCTGTAGAACTCAGTGGTGCAGTCTCTTTGATCTCCTAATCTGGGTGCTCTGGGGTTGCCCATTATTTAGTTTATGTGGGTCCTCTTATTGCACTTTGGTTTTGACAATTCATGGCTCATTCATTGGTGGGTTCTCCCCTCTCACTGGCTGACTGAGAGTCACAACCCCCACCACACCTTGTATGCTGTTGTATAGGTACTGGCAGAACAAAACAAACTATCCAGAAAACCAAACCCCTACCAGCAAAAATACTCCCCTACCATATCAGCAATATCAACAGCAAATGAGCAAAAATTAGTAAAAGTGGAAAGAGAATAAGAATATTATAAGATAGGAAAAAAGAATATGAGATAGCTAAAGGAGAGAAAAGTGATTTTGAGAGGGAGAAGAGATAATAAGGGTAAGGACTAGAAACAAGGTGAAGAAATGGAGAAAATAAACTTTAAAATATAAGTAAAGAAGAGAAGGGTAATGGCAAAATGGAGTAAGTAAAGGGAATAGAATAATAAGATGTTTGAAATAAAATAAAAACAATAATGAACCAATTGGAACAAAATTGAAGAAAAACCAAACCAGGGTCAATAACAATGACAGATGAGCAAAGATTAATGAAGGTGGAGAGAGTAAGAATATTTTTAAGAAAGTGAAAAGAGAATATGTTCACAGTAAAAAAAATGATTTTGAGAGGATAGAGGAAAGAGAGATAATGATAATAAGGAATAGAATCCAAGCTAAGAAAGGGGAAAGATAGAATTCTAAACTCAAATTAGCAAGGTCAGGAGGATGGCAAAATGGATTAAGACATGGAGAGAGTAGCCAATGAGATTGGAATTTTTAAAAAAGTGAACAAATAGGAATAAAGTTGAAGAATAACAGCATTAACTACAATATCCATGCCAAACAAGCAACAATAAATAAAGGTGCAAAGAAAATTAAAATATTATAAGAAAGGGAAAAAGAATGTGAGCTGGCTCAAGGAAAGAGAAATGATTTTGAGAGCACAGAGGGAAGAAAAATAGTAAGAGTGAAGAATAAGAAGGAGTTGGAAGGGGGAAAGTAAAATTTAAAATGAAAATAAAGGGCATGAAAAAGGCAAAATGGAGTAAGACAACGGAAGGGTACAATGTAAGATTTGAAATAAAGATAAAATTAAAAAATATAAAAATATAAATAAAAATTAAAACAATAGAAAAAATAGTCAATTAGTTGGAATACATGTGAAGAGAAAGAAAAATGTTAAAAGACTATGTGAGAGAAAAAATAATGCAAATTCTGAAGAAGAACAAGGTAGAATTCATCTTAGCAGAGTTTGATGTTTGCCGTCTGTCTTCTTCTTTTGGATCTGCCTCTGGCTTTTTATCAGATCAAGTTCTAGGGGTGAGTCACCCAACTTCTCGCAGCACTGCATATACCACCTTGATCTGCCCACAGAGGGGGCTTCCATTGTTATGGTGGGAGTGAGACCCCTTGGTCTCTCCTGGGAGGCATTGTTTAGTTTTCTGGGAAAATTGTGGTTGTGTTCCCTTGCCTCTGTACCACCCATCTTGGTTTGTACCAGCTTATTTCCAATGATGTGTAGTTTCTGATGAACTAGCTGTCTGTATCAAGGGAGGGGCCAATCTGTTTAAGAGGATCAGCTCTTTCCTGTTTGGTGCTGATGGTAGCTCTGTGTATGAGCCGAGGCCGGGCAGAGCCCTTCTCCCCTCTTACTATACCAATTTCTGATCTCCCTGTCTTGCTGGCCTCAGTGGAATAGGGCCTTAGGAACCAGTGTATTTTGTCTCCCTGAGAGAAGTTCAAAATGGGCCTTTCTGGCATTTCTCTTTCTGTCTTTCTCTTGTGGATATGCACCCTGCAAGAAGTTCTTGAGCCTCTCCTGCTTATGTTGCAGCATTTCCCTGCTGGATGCATTCAGTGCTTGCAATCCTGCTGGAGGTCGGGGCTGGGTACATCCTTCCCTCCCAAGATATTTGAACTCTGCCTGGAAGAGGGATTCTGCCTGGCTGTAAATAATCTCAGGTGCTCAATTCTTGCCTAATTCACAGCACTCAGTGCTTACAGTAGACACAGCCCAAAACTATCTCGTTCACATAACCCCTGGCTTGCTAGCCTCACTGGGCTGGGTCCAGAAATCCCTTTGCTGTGCAACTTTTTGATCTCCCTGTCCAGCTTTATTCAGTGGAAGCAAACTGTGCTTTTAATCTTATTTCTTTGCTGTCATGGCAGCTACTCATTGGGTCCCTGCCCAGCACACTTCAGCTCCCCTTTTAAAAAGTCTCTCTGTGACACATCCACTGCAGTATGGAGTCACTGTCCAGTTTTTCAAGCACACCACCTCTCCAAAAAGCCCAAAGTCTCTCATGGTCACAGCTGGCTGCAGCCTGCCACGGAAAGCAGTTCTGTTCTGGCTCTGTTAAAATCTGAATTTTTTACTTGGAAACTTCAGTCTACTCTTTACCTCTTTTTATAATTCAGTTTCCTTACATTATAAATTAGAATGATCATTCTTAATAATAGTTCCCTCATTTGTGTGTATGTGTGTGTTCTAATTGACTCTGATCATTCTTATTGAGTATTGGTGTAAACAGTTGGCTAAATACTATATCTTCACCTTGGGTGTAGCTAAGATTTTTGTTTTCCATTCATACGCTCTCTGATAAATTGAGTTTCCCTGAGTATGGTTTCCTTTGATCTGTGTGTAGTTCTTGTGGTTTTATGAATTTTTATTTTATTCCCAAGTGTGGAAGACATTCCACAGTGACCCCAATGGTCTGCAACCTTGTGTGACTCTCTCCCCTTGGGTGCAAGTGGAACCTGAGACTTGCTTCTTTCTGATAGAATATGGCAAAGGTGATGGGATGTCACTCCTGTGATTCTCTTATGTTATACAAGACTCAGATTGGAGGACAATTTTCCTGATAGCTTTGAGTAAGCCAATGGCCATATTGTGAGCTGCCCCTGGTGAGGTCCACATGGCAAGGCACTATGGTGGTCCCTAAGACCTGAGGGTGGCCTTCAGCCACAGCCAGTAAGCAGCCTGTTAGCCATATACCCACAAGGAAATAAATTCTTCCAACTACCTAAATGAGTTTGTAAGTGAATTCTTCCCTGGAATGCTTCCAGGCAGGTCTGTGAGGCCCTCATCAATGAACCCATGCTCCGACTCCTGACCCACAGAACCTGTGAGATGATATATGTGTATTGTTTTAAGCCACTAAATTTAAGGTAAGTTGTTATAAAGCGAAAGAAAACTAATATACAAAACTTTGTGTTTTTCATTAAGAGTATGTGTCATAATATATATATATCCTTGCCTGTTTTCTAGACCTAATTTGAGTCTTCTATTAAGAAGTAGTTTTAACAAATTTAAATTTATATTTATAGTTTTATCAAATTATTTCTATTATCATATTTTATATTATTCACTTATGGTAATTTGTTTTTGTTTCTTTTGTTTCCTTATTTCTGGTTTTTGATTGGAAAACTTGAGTATCTTCTGCTTACTTAAAAATTACACATTCTATATTTGTTCTTTTAGTTGTTGCTCTTAATATCTGTACTTAGAATTATTTAACCATACTTTTCTTAAACCTACTAATATCTATAATTTTTCCTAACAAGACATGTATTTCAGCATGTTGTCACTTCAGCTTGGTTCCTCCCCTGTTATTGTATTGATATTGTCTAGCATTGAATTAACAATAACTGTACCACCTCAACTTCTCATGAGTCTATAGCATCTCCTGGACCATTTTCTTAAAAAGAATTTCCCTTGAAAGTTTTTGATTTGTGTCTTTGGTGAAATCTATGAGGTCCTTCTTACGTGAATAAGAATATGTACATTGTACCTTCCCTTTGAACTGACAATTTTCTTGGTTATAATTTGGTTCATGGTTTCATTTCCTCCAAAACTTAAAAATTGTTGTTCCATGACTGTGTAGGTTTTATTGCTTCTATTAACTGTGATCAAACCTAATTCTTATTCATCCCTGGGTAATCTGCGCTTTCTCTCTGAGGGCTATGAGACTGTCCTTCGGACTTTGATATTCTTAAGTGTCACTCTCTTATATCAATGTAAGTTTATTCTTTGTCCTTATTACTTAAGAATTCCAGGAACTCTTTCAATCTAATGTCTTTAATATTATTAATTTTGAATTTATCTTGAGTATTTCTCCAAATATTTTATTCTCTTCATTTTGAATTTTCTCTCCTTAAATTGCTTTTATTCTAATGTTGGGACTTCTACACTAATGCTCCATACCTGTTAGCTTTCATTGTCTTTTCCTGTTGCTCTCTGATCTTCCATCTCACCATCTCCTTCTCAAGTTCTTCTCATCTTCTTTTTAAAATTCCACCTACTAGTTTTGTTGCTGAACAAAAGTGGGGTTCAGCTGCCCACTGCCGAACACAGGCATATTCTGAAGACAAAGGTTGGTCAGGGAATGGGAGACTCCCTGCCTTGAGGTTCCTCTCTTCTGCAAAACACAGAAAAAAACCTATTTGTTCCCAGAAAGACTGAAATCCAAAGCCATGCCCAGACATCCCACTCCATCTTTGTAGCATGAGGCTGTTAGGCGGATGGTTCTTCAGCTTCAGGTTTCTTCCTGAAGTCTTCATAGTCAGTCTGCACTACCATTGCCATGCCGCAGCTTCTTGCTCTGGGACCAGGGGCCCATGGCCTGCCACCTGGCCAGCTGCCTTCCAGAGCCCACCAGTCATGCGCACGCCAGCCCGCACACCAATCACACAGATCTCAGAGGAAGTGAAGGGCAAGTCTGTGCTTCCCTGCCATAAATCTCCCAGTGCAAACTTCCATGTGCTGAGGAAGGGTCTAGCTCCCCCTGCCAATTCCATCCTTTTCCCAGGTTAGAAAGACAGATTTAATTCAGAGCAGCACCAGAAAGGAGTAGGAGGGCTTTTTCCCTTATCTAAACAATTCACTAGCCTCCCATACACACTGTGCAGGGCCTCCTCGTATTGTGTCTCTGTCCAGGGGCAGGGAAATCTGGTCATGCACAGGTTAGCTTGTTTACCGCTGCCTGGGGCTGCCTCCCCCTGCAGTCCCTCCCCTCTCAGGGGTGGCAAATCTACCTGTATCAGTTTCTCTATTTCATCTATTATAGTTTTCATACCTAACATCTATGCATGCTTTTTTAATTATGACTTTTTACTTGCTTAATCATCCTGTATCATCCTGTATATTCTTTAATATATTTGCGATGACTATTTTTAATTTTGATTCATCTGTTCCAATAGCTCTGCTTCAAAAGTTATGCTAATTCTATTTTAGATAGTATAGAGGAATATGCTGTTCATTTTTTGCCTTTCTATTACAGAAATATCATTCCTCAAGACTCAATTTATTTTGTCCTGTAACTTCATATTTAGTTTAGTTTTTTTTTTTTGACTCCTATATTGGGTAGGGAACTAAGGCAGCTTTTGTCTGTGGCAATAGCAATATATGTGGAGAGATGGGGGAGTGGATCCCCATATACAGAGCTCCTAGCACCACAGGCCCACTTCCCCAGAGCAATCTTCTGGCTCCAACTTAATCTTTAAACACCTTAGGAAAAGCAGTATAGAGAGATGAAATCCCCCTAGGTTGTACTCTATCAGCCTGGGAGATGTGGAAGTGAGGGAGTGGAAGGAGATGCTCAGAAACGTCATTTATTCTGCAACTGGTTTTATCAACTTCTTGCCCTAGAAAGGATTTGTATTACTGGTATACTACCCCATGGACACCAGAAGAATGGTCCATGGGGATCTAAAGGTATGGGGTAGTCCATCACTGTGCCAGACACCAGGCAAGAGCAGATCCTCCCACTCAAGGTCGGGCTGCAACCTTCAGCAGCCTTTTCCTCCTCCACTCTCACCTCTGTCCCTACCCATCTACACCTTCAAAAAGCACCAGCCCAAACAACTTTCTTTTTTGGTAGTTGTTGCCACCTGGAATGGTATCATTTAATCCATTAATTCATGTGTGTGATTATTTAACACAATTGAACATTCATACCCACACCCAACAATCTATATGAGAACCAGAAAGCTCTATAAAATGGTAATACAGCTCATTTATTGTTAGTCAAAAAAACATTCATCAAACCATTTGCACATGTTAATCTCTAGGCTATGGAAATAAAAGTGACTATGATTACATATCTGTCTTCAAGGAAATTTTCACTAAAAAATATAAGTGGTATTAGTAAAGTCTGAAATAATTACAATTAAACAGATTCATGAAGTTTGTAAAAGTTCCTAATGGAGCATAGGGAAGGGGATTCCTAACTTACCAGGGAAGAGCACAGATATTTCCCAGAGAAAAGCCACCTCATGATGTGGCGCACTATCGAGGTCACCGCGCTCTGGGCTCTCAGCAAAGTTCTTATTAACAAAGTTCACTTTCAACTATTCCCAAGTCTCTACCCAAGGGCTCTGCTGCCATTGCAGAAAAACAAAATTAAAATAGTCTGACCTAACCACTACTGCCTGAACCTACAAGTTGTTCCCTATATACCAGTTCCGGTCTCTCGGAAGTGCTGTTTGCGGTGCGCCACCACCTACCTTGTCCCGGCGCGGGCCAACGTGCAGAGCAAGGGGTGAGGGCTCGTGCTTTTCCAGTCCTGATGGTGGGTCATGTCCATATGCCAGATGAGAATGTGCAAACCGCACCAAGTTTATCACATGCTTTGTTACTATTCCATTTTCAGTATTTCCTCTGCCTAGGACCACTGAATAAATCAGGTCTGTGAGCAGAGTTAAAAGGGACAACTCTTGAACCTTCAGCATGTATCTTACGGTCAAATTTATATGAGCCCTATAACGACGTATCAAGGCATATCTCACCTATCTTACCTCTTACTTGAACTCTGTGAAAAAAGATTTTGCAAATAAAAACAACCAATTATAATTAACAAAAGTATAGTTTTCCTGGGGTAGGTGCTAGGAATATAGAAGTAACTAATACAAAGAATTCCTGCTTTATGAAATGTACAGCCTTATGAGGCAGACAGACATTGACCAAGTAATTATAAATGAGATGAATGCTATAAAAGAGAAGTGCAGCATGATGTGGAAATATAGAAGGGGTGTTTTAAAAAGTGGCTTCCTCTGAAGAACCACTGTGGAAAATTGAGATTTCACATTAAAATCCGTAGGGCTAGATTGTATGCCTCATTTTCAGAGGTTGTATTGTGAACGGCTGTGCTTCTTATACCAGAATCCTTCCAGGGGGTCTAGAAGCCACAGGATAAACACAATGCATATTTCTGGGGCTTGAGTCTCACTTGAAGATTTGGGAAAACAAACATATTTTATATTAAAACAAATATAGATATATTACAGAGCAGACTGTATGCATGTTAAAGATAAAAGATGAAACTTCAAAGAAATTTCACACTTGCTGTGATTCCCTTTGAACTACACCCCAGACGCCCTAGGGGTGTATATTCATTCTCTGTTGCCTTTGGGGGCACTTTATTTTTTAAAAATAATGTTTATCAAGCAGTAGAAAGAGCATGAAGTCAAACATATTTAGGTTTGGGGCCTGGCACCACTAAGAACAACTGGGTAGCCTTCACTACCCTAGGAAATTTCTGTGACTCAGTTCCCTCAAGTATGACATTGACACAATGCTGACTTCTCAACATTAGTATGAAGATTTAATCAGTTAGTGAATGAAAAATTTTCTGGGCAGTGTTTGCTACAAAATAGGCACTCAATAAATATTCGTTACCTCTTTCCAATATTTGTGAAATAAATAGGTTTCTAATACTCTTATTGCTTAAACTCAGCACAGCTAGAATCACAGAAGGAGCAACCAAAGAAAACAGGTTTTAGAACGCCCTGTGTGATGTTCCCATCTGTTTATCCATTAGCATAATAGCGACTGTAATAACAGCTAACAAATGTGAGTATGTGTGGTGAATCTGAAACGCTTGTAAACTGTAATTTAAAGAAACAAAACAAACAGACCTGCCCATTTTCCATATGTTGATATATTTTTACTGTGTCACTATTTTTAACCATTTCATATTAATTTTGATAGAGAAAAACCAAAAAACCAAAACAGGATTGCATGACTTCTGTTGTTAGTGGACTATTAGATTAAAGAGAATAAGAGCTCTTGGTAAACTCTGAATCAGTATATAAAGTGTGATTATGATTATGATTGATTATGATTATGATTATGATTATAAAAAGCTCTGTGATTCAGAATTGTAGATACTCCCATATCAGGGCAGCTGGCACATTCACTTTTTCTTAAATTCAATTGTGACTGAATTTTGCTTTCTCCTGCAATGTCCTATGCTCCAATGAATGAGGCAAACTAAAAACTTTCGGAAAGTTAGCTATGGGCAAAAGAGAAAAATAGGTTTATGTCTTGCTATTTTTCAAATAAGAAAATAGATGTAAAATTTTAAAAATTTTCTTAATGCCCTGGCTGGCATGGCTCAGTGTATTGAATTCCGGCCTTTGAACCAAAGGGTTGCTGGTTTGATTCCCAGTCAGGGCACATGCCTGGGTTGCTGGCCAGGTCCCCAGTAGGGGGTGCATGAGAGGCAAATGCACCTTGATGTTTCTCTCCCTCTCTCTCCCTGTCTTCTCCTCTCTCTAAAAATAAATAAAATCTTAAAATAAAAGTTTCTCAAATGTTTTATATCTAAGTTGTGGAATTGAATGTCTTAATATTGCAATAGATTAATTAGAGTGTCTACTCGTCTCACTTAAAATAATGAAGCTAAAAGAAAACATATCAGGGCTGTGTTTATTCTCAGATCTTTATTTGTTAATTAAAATGCTATAACATGAACCTAAGTTGTTCCAGAAAGGACTGCTTATTAGGATCTGCGGTGAAGCAAATACGGGAAGGTTTATTAGGAACATGATGGGTCTGAGCCATGCTGTCAATAGAGAAGGTCAAGTCCAGCTTACCAGTTATTAATCACACAGGGAATATTGCCTGCATTAGAGAAGGTCCAGGGAAATGATCCCCAGTGCAGATGAACATGACTGGCTGCCAAGTCTTAAATGAAACCAAGGGAGGCTTTAGTTACATACAGTCCTCATGACTAGAGTCATAGAATTACAGTCTTGGTCTTTCCAGTGTGAAAAGAATTCTACTTGCCTTAAGGCAAGACAATAAACAACTGTCTTTGAACTATTATAAATGGATGGCTGTTTGGTGTTTCATTAAGGTCTCTGATAGTGGGTGGATACTCCACATTATTGTTTACATGTAGGCGTGAATTGTTCTGACGGCCAGGCATGGGGCAGAAATCACAGTGTGCTTCCCACATGGTCCATCATACCAAATACATTAACTTCTGACCCTGACTTAGCCAATGTAAACAGAAGTTACTGCCAGTATTTCTTTCCCTCATTACAATGTCATATGGCCAGCTCTCTCTGATGAGGTTTTTCTTCTGTCTGGGTCTCATGGACAGTGGGATCTCACCATATGGCCCCCAAACTTTGGCATTTGTAGTGGATCAAGCACAGCAGAGAGATCTGTCTCCTCCCTTTGACTAGAAAGCTTTCCACTGAAGCCTCAGGGCCATAGAGGAAGACAGAGCCTTGTATGTTGAAAGTATGAAGTAGTAAATGCATGGAAACATGGAACAGACTGGCAGCGGCCAGAGGAGAGGGCAAAGGACAATAATGGTGGAAAGAAGGGGAAGGGACTGAACAAGTAACATGTATGGACGTGGACGATGGAGAGGGGAGGGCTGGGCTGGCTGGGGGAGGACAAAGGGAGGAAAATTGGGATAACTGTAATAGAATAACAATGAAAGATAAATAATGATAAATAGTAAAAAGAAACTAATGCTACACCTAAAGCTTTCATGGCTGTTTTCTCTATCAATTATTTCTATGAATATGTAAAGAATCAAGTTTTATAGGATATTTTGGGTTTCTATCATCCAACAACTTCAGACATCTAAAATGAAGGTGAGGAGTTGCACAGTAGGTGTTTAATACACATTGTTAGTAATGGTAACATGCTTAGTCAAAGCACCTTTCTTTTCTGAATAAAAACACCTAAGAGAACTTTTCATTATTCTGTGCATTCGTGTATTTCTTAAAGTGAATTTGGTCTTCATGGATAAGATGAGCACATTCAAATTTTGAATCCTAAATACTAAATCAACATCTTTCAGGAAGACTTAGTTAAAAATCAGTGAGGGCTCTTCAATTATAAACAACAGAAACTGACTCTACATACCTTGAGCTAAAAAGAACGTCAGAGATCTTACACAGTGAAAGAGAAAACTGAACGACAAACCTGAGAAATAGCAAGAGACAGGCTGCTTGTTAGGACAGAAGGCACTGGATACGCCAAGGAAACTTGCCCAGTGGATCAGGGTGCTGTTAGGAAGCAAGAATGCATGATAGGTTAGTCATACATGTTTTGTTTCTGGTTAGAGATTACAGCATTGCTGACAGAATGTGTTACAGACTTATTTGCACCCTCAATGATTACACAAAACTGGTGCTGAGTAAACAATTATTGATTTTAATAATGATCAAGATTTCTTAAGCATTAACCTGCAGTTTTTCAGCAGAACTGGGATCTTAATGTCTGTCATACCACATCACCCTTTCTTTTGTGACGTCCCTACTTTCTTTACCAGAGTGATATTTCCAACTACAAATTATTGTGTAGGGTATCAAGGACCTTTGCTTTCTTACAATCATAGGGCTAGACAACTTAAAGCCCAAAATTTTGACCACAAATATTCATTAATATATTGAATTAAATAAAAGCCTGTCTGGGATTTTGACCTGTAAACATGTGTAAATCAAAGAACAACAGGAGTGTCCTGGACGGTGTGGCTCAGTGGATTGAGCGCTGGCCTGCGAACCAAAGGGTCACCCATTCAATTCCAAGTCAGAGCACATGCCTGGGCTGTGGGCCAGGTCTCCAGTAGGGGGCATGTGAGAAGCAACCACACATTGATGTTTCTCTCCCTCTCTTTCTCCTTCCCTTCCCCTCTGTCCAAAAATAAATAAATAAAACCTTTTTTAAAAAAAGAGCAACAGGAACAATCTTCCTCTACCAAATGTGGTTCCCTGTTCTTGAAGCAATGACTCCTTCCTTGGATGCCTATGGATTGTGGGCTCCAAAATTCTCCCCAAGTGATCGGCACATGCCTACATTTTCGATTACACATGCTGTGTGTCCCAGATGAAGGCTTCTTCCTTTCACTTACATTTTCTCTTCATTTATTTTCTCATTCAGGGAAAGGCTCTGGAGAATGGCACACCTGAAATCATGACCAGTTAATTTACAGTTCTTAGGTTGTTCTTATTCTGCATCAGCAATAATAAGTCTTCAAGTTTTTGTCCTTATATAGTTTGATCTTAAGACATGTAGAAAACTGAGTTCTTTTTGAGATGGGTTGGGCTGTATCGAATGATACAGTTTAATTCGAACATCAATCCAACTGTTCACTCACCGTGGAGAAACTTGAGAGGAATCATCATTGATTGGAATGAACCTAGAAATGGTGTCAAGATTCAGGGTTTAATCAGATGTGCTTTTGTAAGATAATTTTATAGCCCTGAAATTTCACTGATGGTGCCACTTGTCTTACAAGGTGGTTGTGCAAATTATCTGATATGATCTATTTACTCATCCCTTTCTTCTGTAACAACTATCTGGGTACTGGGAACCCAGAATTCAATAGAACAAACACTTTGTCTCATGAAGCTTACATTTTATTGGGAAGAAAAGCTATTAAGTACGTCAATACACACATATGTAGGATAATGATAGGTGACTTAAAGAAAATAAAACAAAGGAATGGAAAGGGAGTGATTTAATTAGGCTGATTAAAGAAGCATCACTGAGCAGACAGCATTTGAATAGAAACATAGATGACAAAAAAAGCTAGGCAGGCAAAGGGCTGGGAGAACAGCTTTCTGGGCAGAAAGAACAGCTAGTTAAAGTTTTAGGAGAAAGAGTGTAGCCAGTTGGAAGATTATCTGCCTGGAGCCCCTGAGCAGGATGGTCAGGGCTATAAGCAGTAAAAGGTAACCTGGGACAGGTAAGCAAGGACCACACATTAGAGCATCACAAGAAATTTGTATTTTGTTTTAATTGCAATAGAAAACTATTGAAAGCTTTTAATCAAGGAAATGATAAGATTTAAATATTAAGATACTTTCTGCTATTTTTGAACTGGTTGTAGTAGAAGAGAGTAGAAACTGAAACAAATTAGGAAACTTTTGCAAAGGTATAAACTATCCAGGGATTTGAAAAATGTTCATAAAAATAGTGAGAAGTGCTAGAATTTGGTATATATTTTGGAGATGGAGCAGACAGAATTTTCTGATGGGAAATTGTGTTGAAGACAGGCATTCTGGACGTGGTATCAGGTTTTGAACAGAGAAACTAATTGGATGAATAGTGATGCAAAAAACTGTTATGTAGAATCCTGGGGAAGGTAGGATGGGAAGGTGGTGCGAGTGGAGGGAAATGGACAATTAAGCAAAAAAAAAAATGAAGCTTTGGGGGCATATTAAGTTTGAGAAACTTGTTAAACATCCAAGCGGAAACACCTATATGAATTTAGAGCTCAGGGTAAGGAACGAGAGTTGGAGAGCTAGTGAGTAGTCACCACTATGTACACAAAACAGGTGCAAACTCAGCCACCCAGCCATCCCGCCCTTCAACCCGTCATCTGTGCTATTCTGTAGGTATCTACCTTCATACTGCTCATCTATGTAACTATTTGTCATGACAGATATTCAGTAAGTGTGAGTGGAATCTGAACCACAAAATTTTATGACATGCTTATTCCACTATGTTTTTTGCATGTAATCCTGTTTCATGAAATTTGGAGCCAACAATGTAAGATACAATTTCATATTCATTAATATTTAATGAATTAAATTAATATTTAATTTGGTAGAGGACATCATTATGTATTACATAAGCTTTTTCCCATTCAAATAACTCTAGGTAATCTTAATTTTTTTCTTAATATTTCCAAAAAGTCTATATATCAACAACTGAGAAATAGTCATAATCTAGACTTCATTTTAAAATATTAATTTATCTGAAGACTGTATAGCGTTGGTAGGTATTACTCTTAGCTTCAATTTATTTATTTTTTCTCTCAGGTTTCTTTAATGTATTTTTAGAGTTAACATTTTGGAAAATGAACTTTGGAAACCTGCTTAGGAAAGAGGAGAGAAAAAATTCAAACAGTTGTAATTTACAAAGAGGAAAGAACATGCTTGAAAAACCTAGGAAAACAGAGACAGACTCACAGATAGAGAGGAGGATAACAGCTAAGGGTGGGGGGAGGTTAGAAGGTAGAGGGATTGAGCAGGAGAAAAAGACTCATAGACATGGACAGCAGTGATGATTGCTGGGGAGGGAGGACTAAATGGCAATAAAAAGTACAAAAGAATAAAATCAAATTTTACAAAAAGAAAACCTAATGAAGATTTTTCATCAGGTTCACATTATATCTATCTATCTATCATCTATCATCTACCTATGTATTTATCTATCTCTCTAGAGAGACAATGAGAAAATTGATGGCACCATACAAGAAGTACTTTTCAATTTGGTTTGAAAGACTTTTATTTCTGAGACAGAGAATGAGACTGGGAAAGAACAAGTGTGAAATGACTGTGAAGTAACCAGAAGCCTGTAACTACAAAAAGAACAATAGGGATCCATACTGATAAGCTGGAAAGATTTTTGTTAAGAAAAGATGTAGCAGGTGGTAGAATTTTATTCATCTACAAAATTTCTTGGGTTCAGAGAATATCATACTTGTTAGTCATCTCAACCATAAGATAGCATTTCAATGAGGATTATATGATTTCACTGGAAGGGAAAATGTTCTAAATCCTTCCACTTGAAATTGACTGCTTGTATTTAAAACTGTTTGACATTCTAAAGTCTGAATATAGACTTAACACTAGGCAAGTGATGCTGGGTCTTATTTTTCAGAAATTTTTGTCTTCCAAAATTGTAGTTTTTGATGTTAGAAATCTAGATTTTTGGTGTAGTTCCCCTTTTTGACGCTAGGGCAAGAGAGTCTAAATCACTGGAAGCAATGGAATCCGAAATCATCTTTCACACTTTGTTCCCTGCCTGAGCCCCACAGGCAAAGATAGTTCTATGCTGCCTGCACAGCATTTCCCAGGCTGCCTATCAGACTGTGAAAAAGCTTTTTTGGGGGGTGGGGCTGAAAGGCCACAAACGAAGAGCATCCCCTAGGAAATGCTGCCTGTCAGACAAGCCACATTAAGGGCAAAAAATGTGAACCAAGACACAGCTGCAGAAATAAAGAAAGAAAGTGTGTTTAGAAGGAGTGAGTCCTTAAGTAAGGCAGTGAATATTTAAAACAAAAACAAAAACAAAACAAAAAAACAGCTTGATGCTTAGAGGCAGTAAACGGCAAAGATTAAGACTTCAGGTTCAGGAACCAGACTGCCCACCCCTCACCCCCCACCCTCCTTGGCTCTGTTTTGAGGTGTGACCTTGAGCTACTGGCTTAACACTTTTGCACCTTGTTCCTCCATCGGTATAATGAAGATAACAGTAGTAACTCCTACTCATAAGCTACTATGAAGTTTAAATGAGCTAGTGTGTTTAATAGACTTAGAATAGTACCAGGCAAGTAGTAAGACCTTAGTAAGCATTTAGCTTTCATTTTCAAATCTTAGGAGAGCTTAAGAGTGAGTTTTAAAAAATTATGAGATGAAGTTTGGAGTAATATTCACAAGCAGTCTTTATCCTCACCCAAGGACACTCTTAATAGAAAAACACACCCAGTCAGCCCAGTCATGAGACGGGTTGAGGTGGATGAGGAACACACTTAAGGAGTCACCTCGTGTGTTTTAACCTAAAAATAATGACCAGGGATTAATGAACTTTGTGATGGCTCCAGAGAAAAAAGACAAAGTAGAAAATTCCTCAGGGGATATTATTGATATTGTCTGAGAATTTGATGAGGCAGACCATTAGAGAAGGAGAGCTAAATCCGTGCAGAGTAATAAAGGCTTCAGCAGGTAATAAGAATCTTGGACCCTGCACACACGAGGTGCTCTAAGAGGCTTAGTAATTACCTAAATGAAAGGGCATTACCATTTCCATGATCACAATTCAAATCTAGGGGTCACTTATGGTTGGTAATGTTATTGACGCCATTCCATCTCCTGTAGAATAAGAAGCTTTTAACGTGAAACAGCTTCCAGGAGCCTCCTGTTCATTTCATCATCATCTCAATGAGATATTTTAGCCTTGTGTATAAAACATTTTAAATTCTAGAGATTTCTCACAGAAAAGCTCTGTGGTCTAAATATAACCCCCAAAACATAAATGTGAGTAACAAAGAAACTTTGATGAAAACAAGGTCCAAAGAACTTATGATAGTGACATTTTTATTTTCACATGGCTGAAGATGTTCACATGTAAAAGGATGGTTTCTAATCACACTTCCATCTTCTTTTGACAAATTCAAAAATGTTAAGGGGATTCTTTTTCTTTTTTGCTTGTTTCTGGTAATATGAACTCTTTTTTCCTATTTATTTATGTATTTATTTATTTATTTATTATTTATTTATTGGGGTGACATTGGTTAATAAAATTATATAGGTTTCAGGTGTACAATTCTATAATATGCCATCTGTATATTGTATTGAGTTCACAACCTCAAGTCAAGTCTCCTTCCATCACCGTTTATCCCCCCTTTACCCTCTTCTGCCTCCCCCACCCACCCTGCCTCTGGTAATCACCACACTGTTGTCTGTGTCTATGAGGGATTTTTTCTTTTCTTCTTTTATATTTGAATTTGCCCTAAGTAATTTCCATCAAATTTATAGGACAAGATCATTACATTCATGAATTACTATATTAATAATCTATGACAGTGCTTTTTCATAGAAATAATTTAGAAATAAATAATAAGAAAATGTTTCTTAACTATTTACTGCATCCAGGGTTCCCAAGGCCACTGCAGGTGTGATGATTCCTAGAAGAACTCTTGGGACTCAGTCGATGGTCATACTCATTGACTCATGGCAAAGACATATTACAGTGAAAGGATACAGAGCAAAATTAGCAAAAGGAAAAGCACATGGGCAGAAACTCAGAGGAAATGAGATGCAGGCTTCGAAGGGTTGTCTCCCAATGGAGTCACACAAAACATGCTTCATTTTTGCATCCAGTGAGTTGTAGCAACTTGTGCGAAATGTTATCTACCAGGGAAGCTTGTTAGACACTCAGTGCTGGGGATCCGGGATTCTTTTGGGGGCTGGTTATGTGGGCACACTCTATGTAAAATGTACCAAAATTTCAGGCTCTCAAAAGGAAAGCAGATGTTCAACATAAACCGTATTGTTTATACAAACAGTTTAGGCACAGTGAGCCATTCTTAGCAGTTAAGGAAAGTTTGTATCAGTGTAGGGAGCTTTTTGTCAGTCAAGCAGCTACTTACTGCCCAAAGAACAACCTTGCAAGCAGACTTTCCTAAGGATAGTGGTCTCAGACTCTTGTCTGCATATGTACCAAGGTAGACTTTCAGACCAGTTTTTAAGACTGAGAAGAAGGGAGCTTAGTTTTTCTGAACTTGACTTCCCCAATGAAACGGCCAGAAAACAGTATCACAGTTTCACCATATAGGTCACTGACAGCTGATAAATACATAAGCTCTGTTAACATATGTTATCATTGCCACCTAACCATTGCTTTTTCAGTCTCTTTTTCTCTAAAAAATCATCATCCCCCTGACCCATTTTAAAGGAAAAAAAAACTGATGGAGCACTTAGAAAGATAAGAATCTCAGTTACCAAAACTACATCTTATTCTGTTAAAGAGTATTTTTAAAAGTATCAGAATGATGACACAAATTTCAATGTCAGAAATTTAAGAATCTTCAAGAAATTACAGTTAGTTTTTTATTTTCTTCAAAATTGTAAGTACCAAAATTGGAGACAAGAATCACAAGAGTCATTTTTGACACTCTTCTTTCTCATCATTTATATTGTTAATCATTAAACCATATTAATGTTTGCTCCCACAGCTGTCTACCTTTCTCTACATCCACTCTGCAAATTCAGTCCAAGCCGCTATGATTGCTTTCTGATATATTGATGCAGGTTCCTAGCTGGTCTATCTGTACTCCATTTTAGTCCCACTTATCTATCAACTGTCTTATGGACAAAATGACCTTTTAAAAGTGCTGATCATCTCAGTTTACTCTTCAACATCTTTCCATATATTGATGACAAAGAACACCCAAATCATTATCAGGGTCTGCATTTTCTGGCCGTGTTAGTCTTGGTAGACTCACTTCATGCCTTAATGCTTCTTACTTTTTGAGTTCCAGACTTAAAGTCCTCATACAGCCTTAGAGGCTGCCACCAGCTGCTCTTGTCACCTTCTTCCTTCTTTACTTAGTTAATTTCTATTCATGTTTCTGGTTTTGAGTTAAAATATCACCTCCTTGGGAAATACTTTGGAAGTACTCTCTACACTCTCAGAATTTCCTAATAGGAGTGTCTTTGTTATTCAGGATGAGCACCTCAGACTACATCTGATAGTTTATGCTAATGAAGTGACTTATAGTGGGGTCCCCTGACCCTGTGATATCAGCCTCCCATCTGGGGAAACAAAGGGCTGGACACTAAGTCTAATTATATGGGCAGTCAATCAATTGTGCCTATGTAATAAAGCTTCAATAAGAACTCTGAACACCAAAGCTTAGGTGAGCTTACTGATTTGGCAACGTTCTTGCATATAGTCACATATTAATGCTAGGAGAGTAGAGTCCTATAAATGATGGAAGCTTAATGAATGTTTGCAATTCTCCTAGACTTTTCCTTATGCATATCTTTCTCTGGCTGGTTCTAATTTGTATCTTTTTCGGTAATAAACTATAATCATGAGTATAGTAGATTTCAGTGAGTTTGGTGAGTTCTAATGAATTACCCAAATTGAGGGTGAGTTTCAGAATCCTGCCAAACTTGCAGTTGCTGTCAGAAGTGAGGACAGTCTTGGGTACTGCACTACAAAGGTCTGTTTACCTGTACCCATCAAAGCCCAATAAGACACAAACAGGAGTTTGCAGCAAGGCAAGTAAAGATTTAGTTTTAGGAAATGGCCCACAGCTGGAAACAGGTTAGTTAATGCTTGAAGGCCTGGCTCCTGATGGCTTTCAGAGGATGGATCATATAGGGGAAAAGTCACTCATCACGGTGACTAGGGGAATTAGGGTCATGGTCAGGGTTGTGGTCTCTACTGACTGGGTGACACTAAGGACAGGGGTGGTTGATTGGTGCTTCTGGTCCTGATGTTGGCCATGGCCTTGCTTTGTCTGGTTTTGCCACTTTTCAGGGTCTGGAGCTGAAACACAACTGGGGCTTAAACACCAACTCTAATTTGATGGAAACTCTTTTTTGGGGGTCAGCAGACCCACAGTTTTGTTTCTAATATTATTTGATGATAATCACACCCTCACTGTCCTGAGGGCTTTAATGCTTAAGAGAGTAGTTGTGTAAAGAAGAAGGAAGCAGGTGAGTCAGGGTGCTGGATGAGACCAGTCTGAATAAAAAGGAAAGAAAGAAGTAAATATCATATTTAGGAAATTAAGTTTATACACAGTTATACTGTGTGTTCAGAATTTGCAATTTGCCCAATGCTGGGTAATATCTAATAGCAAAACAAAATAGAAAGATACCAACCTACATATACAGTATAAATATGAAAAACATACTTGTCACAGTATGAAAAAAAGTTCCTTGATACGTCAAATTACTAAGTTTAATAGCCACACGATGCCCCACAAAACTATCCATGTCATGCAGCTTCTTCTGATGTACATTTTAAATTGCCACTTATTATTCTCTCATTTTGTCTCAGTATTTATTAAAAATGATCCATTAATATATTTCTTAAACATAATCCATTATACTGGAGGCTGAGAAGCAAAAATTTCTTTACTGGAGGCTTGAAAAATAACCCATATCTGTTAATAGCTTTACCTCAATTTTTTTTATTCATTACCATTGTCTATCTCTTAGTACATATTCCTGCCCTATCTATATACGGCTTTCTTATTTCAAGGCTTGACACTTTTTTTTCTATAATAATTGTCTTTCGCACTCTCTTATAGGTTAACTGCTACTCATCTTTAAGATGTTATATAACTTTAAATAATTACATGTTTATTTATTATAATTTATAATTATATTTATATTTTCATAAATACATATGCATATATACTCATATGTATATGCATATATGTATGTATATATGTGTGCTTGATAAATTTGACTACTTGACTATAAACTTTGTTCTGTTGTATTCTCCTTTATATCATAATGTGTCTTATATGATACATGGACTATGAGAAGTAGTATTTTAAAACAAAAACAGAAACTTGCCTCTTAGCTATAATCTTTGCAAATTGGTTTTAGGGTTAGAAGACATTTAGCTGACAGGAGATTAGAAATAATGAGTTGGGAAGCAATTATTTCTCTCCAGAGGTGAAGAGATGGGTAGAGTAAGCAGAGAATATCTGCAGAAGATGATGGAGAAAAGAATTTGGAGCTCTAGACATTCTTTTGTACTAAGACAAGAAATCCAGCAGTAGGACAAATCTGAGACAGAGAGAGGGTGCAGCAGGAGCTTCTGGGTGAAAGATTCATGATAAAACAACAAAGAACTCTATGGAAGGCGGCTGATTGTGGGAACAGTCAGTCCATTTGAATCTAGACTACGGTGAGTAGATTAGATATTGTTCTTTCCCAAGGTCTAGGACTGAGCTAAAACTATGAAATAAGACTTCAAGGTTAAGGCAGAGCAAGTTAAATTCTGTGATATATTGTGTTCACTTATTCTGTACCATCTATTTATAATTTGTACCCCAAGATTAATCATGTAGAAAACAACTTTTTTGAAAAACTTGCCAGACCATCTTTGAGTTTACTGATAGCACCAGTCTTGTCACCCACTGAGAAATGGCACATGCTCTTCGCTGTGTCTGGAGCATTTCCCCATCCGTCTGGTTAACTCGCTAATTCTTCATGCCCCGCACTCAATGTGCTCCCTTTACAAGACTTTCTGCATCCCACCCAGTTTAAATCAGTGCACGTCTGACTTTATATAAGAGTCCCAAATAGACATTTATATGAATTATTGTTACATAAATTTATGGCAATTTATATACATTTTTGTGTTTCTATTTATTGAACAACCTGTCTCTCTATTAGGCTTCTGAGGTTAGAGTTATAAGATTAGAGTTTATATCTCTTTTGTTTATAATTGACTCTAACTCTTCGTGCATTGACCAGTACAATGATTATTAAATGCTGATTGAATGCCTGAATATGTTTTAAATGTATGCTGGGTAACAACCCTATATGGAGGAGAGACAGAGAATGCAGAAGCTGTGAGCACAGCCTCAAACACATATGGAAATTCCTCCTAAAGCTGGAGTGATAAAATAAAGAGTCAAACACAGGTACCTATCTATTATGGGTGCCTTACAGGTTTCAACATAATGTATCCATGCCATGTTTTCTTTAAGATGTAATTATATTTTTGAGGGCTGAAGACTGTGAATTCATGTTAGTTGGCCTGGCTGGCTGCAAATTAGTAAATACATTTGTCATTTTTACATTTAAAAGAAAAGAGTCTGTCAGGTGGAAATAAATTTAATTAATCCTACTAAACAAAATCAGATGATTCAGACAAGGCCATATTTTGCAAGAGGTTTCATTTATGCTGAATAACTAAATTGCCCAACAAATGTCCATTAATTTTAGAATTAAATAAAAATTTTAGAATTAAATTTAGAAGAAAAATAAAAGATCATATGACTGCATATTAAGTTAGATGATTTTTTAATCATGTTTCTCAAAATAAATGAACTAAAGGTGTGGAATAAAATTGACCGTCTAGTTTTTTCTTTGAATAACCATATACCAAATATCTGCTTTAGTTACCTATTGTCATAAAACCCACATTAATTTCTACCAACATTGGTGAATAGTCAGTGGTGGATGGGCCTAATGGGGACCTACCTTGTATAATTAGGGATGCCATCGAGCTTTGTTACCATCTTAGATTAGTTAACTGAAATCACTTATACATGACTGTTATTGTTAATGGGAAAGGATATTAAATATGGATTATATCTTTCATAGTCTAGCTAGCTGGGCATCTTGGACTTAATACTCCCCATCTGTGACCCTTTACAATACATTAAGCACACCTTTTCAGCAGCAGCCCTATTACAATTAATCATGCTGAGGAAGAGATTGCACTAAACCTATTAGCAAGACACTGACATTAACCAAATGCTAGTCAGATGTGTCAGGGAACAAAGAGCTAAAGCTAGGCTCCACATTTCCAATAGACTTTGAGCTTTTAAGTCAATGGTATCTGAGTCTTTCCATCCATCAATATGGGGGTTGCTGGTCTCTGAGATTACAGTGACATGTGGCCATGTAGTTTGTTAGTAAAACTATAATAGTCAATCCATCCACTTGTTTAGGAAATTTAGATGCAAATTTGTCTCTTCATTCCTCAGTAATGTACATATTTTTAATAAAAATTCAATATGCCATAACATGGAATTGCAGGAAATAGCACAAGGTTTTTAATATTCAGCAAAAATACAAATCAAATAGAAAAATACATTAATAATCTTAGCAGCATGCAGAATGCACTGCAATGATATTTTTCATTTTTGGAAACTTCATTGCTGCCTTTAAAAATTAGATGATATATTCTTATGGTATGAAAACTGTACCGGTAAATGTTATTGTGAGATACCAAACGTCTGGGAAGAATATGCTTCTGAAAACCCTGAAGCAGAGAGGAGAAGAGGGCAAAGTTACTGTATGGGAACCAGGGAACTAGGACCTGCACGTATCAAGGCTGATTGCTAACTGGCCTGCACTTGCTCAGCCTCATACAGTAAAATACAGGTATGAAGGGTGGGGCAGAGGAGTGGGCCTGCCTTATGCTGTGCTTAGCCTGATGTTCAGAAGTAAGCTCTTTACTTTACCAGAGAACAAATATTCCTAGGGTTCAGTGTGAGATATAAGCCAGAGTGTAAGAGGAAGCTAGTAAAAGGAGATTACAGATTTATTGCTGTTTAGGAAGAAAATAGTATTGAAAAGATGCTAATCAATCCACATGTAGCTTCAGGCTTTATTGATTCCCTACAGTTTATTAGCAAACTGCATAAGCTACTCCATAGTAGCATTAGTTCTTCTCAGAAAATCCCTTATTACATTTTTAAGGTTCAAAACTCTAAAAATAGGTTTCAGTTTTGCTTTGAGTATTTCAAGCCTTAATATTTATATAACAATTCACTTGAAAAAATCCACTCTTAGAAATTCTTATGTTTTATTCATAAATTATTAGCTAACATATATATGAAATGGACTGAGTCAGCCATGGTCCACATACTTTATATATATCTAAAACCTCAATTAGTGAACATAGGAACCCTGTGACATAGGTGCGATTACATTTCACAGGGGAGAAGACTAACACTCAGGAAGTTCATGTAGCTAACCTAAGGTCACAGAGCTATTGGCACTCAGGGCTGTGAACCCAGTGTGTCTGGTGTTTGGAGACTGAGGTCTTACCACTAGAGAATATTGCTGCTTATCAGAGTGAGAATACCAACTAAATAAAATGGTGAAACCATCTTTGGTGCAGTAATTGGGGATTTGGTTTTAAAAAGTGATGGTATAGCTACCTAACATATGACTTAAATATTATGTAATACTATAACAGGGTACAGCCAAGGGGGAGGAGCCCAAATACGGATTTGTAATGGGGTCCAGAACTCAGGGTGTCCAGGAAATATTAGAAAAAAATGCATATATAGGATGTCCTCACCCCCACAAGTCTGAGCTGGGGGATGGGACGCATGGATCAGGGCCATTGAGAGTTGTTTTGAATAGGAACAGCTTTGCAGATAACCTCTAGAATGGTCAGTTAACATATCTATAACCTTTAACTGGTTTCATAGATATGTTAAATAACTATGTCCATGCTTTGAGCCAGAGGGATAAAAGTGACTTCAACCCATGATGCAACTGGGAGGCAACTCCCCCTGGTTACAGAACCTGTGTGAGAGCTTGCAGATGAATGGCTCCACACCATGGGGCCATGCCTGCCTTGATTTACTATGGCAGCCCAGTAAAGCTGGAAGAATATAGGAATGCTGGCAGGTGTAAATGAATGTTGGAGGAGTCAAAAATGGTGTTGTAGAGGAAGGTTGGCACTGGGATTTAAACCAGTGGGGTTTTTGGGGACCATTCAGCTTTGGTGAAAGTTGGGGCTGTGCGGCTTTAGGGTGATTCCTTTTTGCCATGTGGCTTATGCAGCAGGAGAGACTTTGCTGGGAAGAAAAGGGGTGAAAGGACTCTTGCTGGTGGGCCATGAGAAGGTGCCACGTGGTTTTGGATTAACTGGAGATCATGGCAGTGACACAGCTGATGGTGCTGGAACTGAGGGGCTGCCTGAACCACAGACTTCTACTTCTTTTCCTGAGATATGGTACCCTGGACTGGGCAAAGGGGAGAAAGAAGGACTGTGCATTGTGGGTATTCTAAAGGGTTTTAGTATTTTTAATGAAGACTTTAAGTCATTACTCTAAGTCTGTATAACTTTTTAAATAAATAATACCTTTCCTTTTCACCAATCTCTGGCACTGAGAGACGTCTTTCCCTGGTGGCAGGCAAGGCAAACCTAGTATGGGGGGGACCCCAGAGCACAAGGGTGGGTCCATTTGTTAAAAGTATATCTTTCACCCCCCCTTGAGTCTGTTCTGTAACAATACTATGAAACATGACCTATATTGCCATATTAATTAATCAGAAAAGTGACTCTAGTATAGAGTATGGATTCTGTGGAGCAAAATCCACAGTTGACCAGAAGAAACATGTAGCATGAATAAGAATTAAATCTATATTGCTGTACGCCATTGACATTGTGGGTTGTTTGTTACTGCAACATAACATGGTCTATCCTAACTGATAAAATTGTTAATAGTCATGTGTTCCAAATACAAAAATAGAATCTGAAGAAAAAACCCTAAGCATAATGGTGGAGATAAATTCTAAACACCCAAATGGATTATTCTGGAACAGAAGATAGCACAAAATGACTTTAATTCAGTTGTGGTGACCTTTGAAATTAGATACATTCATTTTTAAATACTACCTTTAAACTGTAAGTGATACTTAATTTCAGTTTCCTTGTCCAAAAATGTAAATAATTTGTTGTGAGAATTCAATAAAACAGAGAACAAGGCACTTGGTATAGAACCTAGTACACAATGATAATTCAAATCATAGTAGCTTTTATGATCATGGAGTGTCCATCTCAGCAACAGGACAGAGCAACGAGTTAGAGCTAGAGTGGCCTTGAGAGAGGACCCAGCTTCTGTTATCAGACAAGGATGCACTTGTCTGTGTCTTTTAGCTACTTTTAGATTCTGGGCTGAAGAGGTAGGAGGGGGAGGGGCATCCTCTATCCATCATTCATTTATTTAAGGTAAAATGATGATAGTTTTTACAAATCAGAATTTCCAGTTTATCTTTATCCCATACTCACATTATAGGGCATTTTTATTTAATACCTAACATTATCAATTCAGAAAGAGAGTAGCAATAACCTACCAGGCAGGATATTGCCCCCAAGACCTTACTGAAACATCATGAAAAAATATCTCCAGTCCATATGGAGCTTCACTAGAAGCGCCAGATGGTTTTGACCATTAGGAAAGAGCTAATGTTTAATAATAACCTATCCTCTTTGATTAAACTCTGCCATAGTTTTTGTGTAATATCAGAAGAAATTTAGTCTGAGCAATACTAAATTTTGGATTTTTATTGACTTCACCATTCCTTATAATAAAAAACAAATACTAGCTATCAGAGAGATGCAAATTAAAACCACAATGAGATACCACTTCACACCAGTCAGAATGGCCATCATAAATAAAACAATAGACAACAAGTGTTGGAGAGGTTGTGGAGAAAAAGGGACCCTAGTGCATTGTTGGTGGGATTGCAGACTGGTACGACCACTGTGGAAAACAGTATGGAACTTCCTCAGAAAACTAAAAATGGACCTGCCCTTTGATCCAGCAATTCCACTGCTGGGACTATATCCTAAGAATCCTGAAACACCAATCCAAAAGAACCTATGCACCCCAATGTTCATAGCAGCACAATTT
>CM052539.1:76332877-76368340 GCA_028533065.1 Trachops cirrhosus
TCCTGGACTTCCTGAAAGTCTATTTCCTTTGCCAGATTGGGGAAGTTCTCCTTTATTATTTGTTCAAATAAGTTTTCCACTTGTTGCTCTTCCTCTTCCCTTTCTGGTACCCCTATAATTCAGATGTTGGAACGTTTAAAGATTTTTTTTAATTGTAAAACTATAGTCACATAACAAGTATATACATTTCTATACTTGGTTTGGAAATATCACCAGTCTGTGTTTAATTGAAAATCCAACATAAATATATAGAAACAAACCTTTCTTTATAATGTGAAATGAAGAACCAGAATGTGAATATTATTTGCCTTCTTGAATATTGTTCTTGGAAAACAGGGACAAGACTCAGATTTTGAAGGGTGGGAGGAATTAAGTAATCTCAGTTTACAGCACATTAGGAGAAAAAGCAAAAAATATGATTCTTAAATTATGCAATACTTATCATAATACAATGCAAGCTGACACATAATTTAATGAAACAGGAAATAAGCTTGATATTTTATATAATGATTATATCTTAAAAGGAAAATATTATTTAATAATTTAAATACATTAAAAATGCACTTTATTTCTATTTATGAATTATTTGTGTAATTCCCTGTCTCTGGTTTTCAGACATTAAATGTGCTAATGTCAACTTGAGGTATTTATTTAAACTGTAGATTCCTGGGTCCCAGTTCTAGAGAATCTGACTTAGTTAGTCTATGAAAAGTGTGGGAATCTGTCTTTTTTAACAAGTATTTAGGGAACCACTCCTTATATTTTCTAACTGAAAGAAATCTCACTTTCAGGGAATGCCTACTGTGAGCCCCATTTACTAAGGATTTATATATTTCCTCTTTCCATCAGTCTTTTGAATTAAATACCATTATTCACATTTCATTGACAGACTAACATGTTCCACAAGATGAGGCCACATATAAAGAGTGGAGTCAAAGCTTCCTGTTGATGGACTACCATACTAAAGACACACTCATAATCAATACTAGGAATAAACAGACTAACAATTCTTTTAGAGATGGCTTCTAAATTCTCATCAGAAAATCATAAATCATTGCAAGAAAAAGATAAAAATGAGCATTGTATTAAGAAAGTATTTTAAAAGGAGAAACCAAATTACTTTTTTTATCAGCGCTTAACACACACCGGTTTACTTTGTGCTCTCCGTACAGGTTAGCTGGGTGTTTGGCAGATGATCTCCCCCATCATTCAGGAGTCATGGTTTCTTGTATCTTATTTTGCCATGATCTCTTATGGCTTCCTCATAGTCTTCCACTCAGTTCTCTCTCTTCATTCAGCCAGTCAGGAGAGCACTAAATAATGAGAGTCTGCATGTCATTTTGTCACTTTCTGATTTCTTTCCAGAAGTAATCATTTGACCCCAACCAAACTTAAATAGAAACTGAGGAATGCAGTCCTTTTGTGTCAAAAAAAATAAAAAGAAGAAAGAAAAAGAAAAAAGAGAATTCTCCCAAATTATATTTTTTAATAGAAGATTAGTTGAGTATGAACAAGCATGCCCATAAACTGGAGACAAAATTTCAATTAATCACATTTGTGAGAATAACAATGTCAGTCACTGAAAATTTATTTATGAAAAGGTATATGTAGTATTAGATCGAAACAAACAAAGGAACAACAAAAATATACATTGTGGTGTTTAACAATTACATTCTATTTTTTCTTCATTTTTGAAATTTTAGAAATTTGGTGCAGAAGTATAGAGGCACCACTTTATAAATTCAGAATTTATTGAACATATTGTTGCAAAATTCTAAATGGCCCCTAAGACACACCCCCTGGGGTGTTTGCCCCTTGAGCATGGCTGAGCCTGACCTAACCAGGTGACCAGAGATGGAAGACATCTAAGAGGTTCAATGCACAAAAGGGCTGATGGATGGGGCTATGTGGCAAGGAGTCACAGGAGGCCTTTAGGAGCCCCTGCTCTATAAAAAGAAGTGGAACAGGGCCTCAGTGTCACAACTATTTACAGCAGAAGTCCACCAGCAACCATGTGAACTTGACCAAATGACCCCAAGCTCTAGACAATAATGTAACCCAGCTGATAGTCTTGTTTCAGTATAGGGGTACAGCAATGAACATGACAGACAAAAATTTCTGCCCCGATTGGGGTAAAAATTGATAATACACACAGAAAGTGGTATGAATGTGTGTATGTATATGCAAAAGTAGGTTCACACTCACAACTGTAAATCTACTTTGCCCATGCCATATGTGTGTATTTATTTATTTATTTATTCATTCATGCATTCATTCATTCAAGAGTGGCAAGTTCTATAAAGAAAGTAAGATTGGGCAGGAGCAAGAGATTGGCTGGATGAGAATTGGGGTGGCACTTTAACCAGGGTGGTCAGGGAACCACTATCAGAAGAGATGAGAATTTTGTCAAGGCCAAACCAAAATGATAAAAAAAGGGGCCTCACGTAAAACTGGGCTGTAGGTCTAATTCTAAGCCCTTTGAAGATTCGTAAGCAAGGGGAGGTATGGCATTTACCTGAATTACTCTTACAGAAGATGCCTCACTGGCAGACGAACTGGAATGAGTGGAGTTGGGGGTGCGGTGGAGTGTGGCAAGGCAATGGTGGAATCATTGTCTAAGAGGGACTTTGCCCATCATAAAGATTTTGTAATCACCCAGGAAAGGTCATGAAGAATTAGGCTGGAGAGATAACCCACAGGCTTGAAAGAAGGACTTCTTGCAATGTTGTCATGAATAATACATTACAGACATTTTCTTCCATAATTTATAGCAAAGAAAGTTTTGTCTAAGGTTTTTTTTCAAATCCAGATTACAAAGACCTTTAACCCAGTAAGACGGAGAGGAAGGCCATATGGAGGAAGAAAAGCAAAGGTGGAAATTTTAGTAAACTAGTTAGGAATTTTTAAATTCTGACTTGATGTTTTCAACAAATTAGTAGACCAGAGGAAACTAGACACTAAACTTTTATATAAAATATTTCCTTAGATTATCCAAAGTCACATTCAGAGTCTGATGACCATTTTTTCATAGTAAAAGATTATAAGAATTCACTTCATATTTTTTGTTTTCAATGAACATAAATGTCAGCACTATATAGTGAATGCTGCTTTATTCAAAATTAAATTATGGTCACAATAAGTGTTAGAATTTAAAACCATTGAAAACTTCTTTAAACACATTCTTCTCAATAACACAGACACTGTTCTATAGTAAAAAATGTAGATATCATGTATATTTGTGAATATTTTTATGCATAAGTAATTTCACCCTGGCTGGGTGGCTCAGCTGGTTGTAGCATCATCTCATACAGCAAAAGGTTGAGGGTTCTGTTTCCAGTCAGAGCATATATCTGGGTTGTAGGTGGAAACATCTCTCACACTGATTTCTCTTTCTCTCTTTATGTCTCCCCTCTCTTTCTTTCTCTCCCTTCTTCTCTTCTTAAAATCATAAATGTATCCTTGGGTGAGAATTAAAAAAAACAAAAATAAAAATAAAAATATATCGGTGTGAGCAGTTTCCTCTGCATATCTAACTTGCAGACTAATAAGAAAGAATAATACCAAGAACAGAAAGGTCAACCTAAGGGATTTTCTTCAGAATTAATTAACTACAATATGCAAAACATAAAACATGCCTTCAAATAAAATTCCCAGCTCTAATTAGTCAGAGAGAGAAAGAGAGAGAGAAAGAGACAGATTAGAATGGAATCGAATAAAATTTTCTTCTCTTGCTCCTTCTTTCATCCATCTATCTTTTCACTTTCATCCCCTGAGCAAGCTGTAATAAGTAAAACTGTGCCCTGACCCACCCCCCCAAAAAAAATCATGTTGAAGCTCTAACCCTCAATGTGAAGGCATTTGGAGGGAGAACCTCTAAGGGGGTAATTAAGATTAAATGAGGTCATAAGGGTGGGGCCCTAATCTAATAAGATTTGTGTCCTTACAGGAAAAGACAGCAGATACCTCTCCCTCAGTGGACAGGCCACAGGAGGACACATGAGAAGCCAGGAAAAGAGTTCTCATCAGAAATGAACCCTGATAACACTCTGATCTTAGACCTCGCACCTCCAGAAGTGTGACAAATGAATTTCTGTTGTTTAAGCCACTAAACTCTGTGGACTTTTGGTATGGCACCTAGAGTAGACAGATATACAAACTGAATTCAAACATTCTCAAAATATCATATAACCACAAAATTTGAATATCAGTGATATCAGTAACTTTAAAGAAGTTGAGTTTTATACACACAAATCAATATCCTTCATCCAGCAGCTAGTGACCATGTTTGCTTTTGACTAGAGCCACAAATATGGGGTCCTGATCCTTGGGGATGTTAATGTTGAGTTGATCATTGATTACCTGTGTCTTCGTATTTAAGATTCTGACCAGTTTTCATCATACTCTTAACAAAGTTAACTGCTCCCTTTTCTGAGTTGAAATTAGCCACTTCTTTTTCTGGAAAGAGCACTGGCTGTGGAGAAAGCTTGAATTGGATTTCAGTTTATATATTGCAACTCACTATGTGGGAAACAATTAACTTCCCAGAGCCTGAGATTCCTTATCGTTAAAATGGGGAAAATAATACTGGCCTCCTGGGATTTGTTATATAAACTCTCAAAGAAGATAGATTCCTTCTGTAATGGAGTATTATTTTTCTAACAGTCTCAAAAGGCAGAAATCTCCCCTTTTCCCTGATTCTTTCGCCACTTACAAAGATATTCTAAGGCCTTTGGGATTGGGGGTGGAGGAAAGCCACTTTTTCTCTCATTGTGTTGAGTAAATCTTTTCCCAAATACTGTTTTATTTTTGCTACAAGACTTTTTCAGTTGCTTTGAGCAAGGTTGTTTATTATTCCATTATAAATGATTCTTGAGGGTTTTCACAATGAATGAATGGCATTGGGATTCATCAGGATTTTTTGAGTTTGCCACTTTTCTTTGTGTTCTTTCTTTCTGCCCTCTGCAGAGATGCCGGCACACTTATTGTGCATAGGGAAGCCACAATGCCTTTAATTTTTTTGAACCCAATACTATGCAGAACATATGAAAAACCAACAATAAATAACTTTTTAAATGCAGCTTTTTGAGATAACGCAGTTTCCTGTTTTAACAAGCCCAAGCTAAAGTAATAAAGGTTGATTCTGACATCCGAGGCCAGCAGTAACTTGACTCTGGGAGGTCGAGCTCTGACTGAGCTATGAGACGGGAAAGACACCATTCATAACAGTATTTTTAGAAACATTTCATTGAACTTCCAAACCCTTCTAGGCACATTTGCTTCATCTCCCACTTGCTTGGTGTGGAAAGGCAATTACTTTGTGGTGATAGCGCAGTCAAATCTGTAAACAGTTATTACATTTCAATTAGAAGTGCAGGAAACTCTATATGTTTGGTTTGCAGGGAATTAATGCAAATCTTTTTTGATGTTTCAATTCACAAGGGGTCCTACCCCACACATTTGGCTCCCAGGAACACTCAGACCCATTCAAACATCAAAGACTATTTTTCCAGCATAAAGTAGTTGGCCTGGAGTTAAATTCTCCTAAAGTATGGGTCTGTATTCTAACTCCCAAGTCTTCTAGTTTATAAGAGAAGTCAACTTAGACTTTCTGGTGTGGAAGAAAGGTGCTGGTAAGTCTTTTTTCAGAAAACATGCACTTGATCACACTCATGATCTTGACCAAATGCTCATAAATCATTAAACACACTAAAAAATTTTCATAACTGATTACAAGGATGGCAGTGAGATGTAGGGAAGGTAGGAAATACACTAATATGTATTAAATACCTACAGTGTTCCAGTCACTTTTCTTGGATTACCCCTTTAACATCTTACAGCAACACTGCGAGGTAGATATTAGTACCACCATTCTTCCGATGGGAAAATTAAGATTAAGAAGCATGCCCAGATCGACCAGGGAGATGGTGTTCTGGGAGCAAACCCAGCCCTCTGTGTTTCCAAAGTTTATTATAATCCTTCTGTCTCCCACCGCACAGAGATTTGAAGCATATACTTGAGGTTCATCTGTATTTTTCTTTTTTCTTTCCATTGCCCATCACTCTTTGTACTATTAATAGTATTCCTGATTCTCTTTAAAAATTCTATGTTACTCAAGGGAAAATGCAAGCAACAAAGTCAAACAATGAAGAAACTATTCTCCCACTCCCAGAATGTGTTACATATGGTGTTGGGGGAAGGGAGAGCAAGACAGACTGCAAGCAGAATTTACTAAGGAGGATTTCACACTTCCATCAGTTACCATGAAAGATAGCATATGGGCTGAATATTTATTTGAAGCAACAGATTTGTTTCTAGTTACCCTCCAGTAGTTGAATGAAAAAGAAAGAAAGAAAGACCCTTTTAACAGTCATCTGGAGATACTCCCCCAATGAGAGAAAAAAGGTTAATCTTTTTTCAGACTGCAGAAGTAACATTCTTAAAAAATTGACTCATAATAAGTCAATTTAAATTTATTTATTGAGCTATTATAATGATGAATCTACCTTTCCATTGCAGATGACATGCTGACTTTCCTCAAAAGCTTAAGTTTTGTTTGTTTGTTTGTTTGTTTTGGAGGAAACACATCTTTACTATACTAGACATATTGCACTTTTATTTTGTACTATTTTCAAGTTACTTCTCTTTATTTATTTCAATCATCTTATATGTAATCAGCCTTTTCAATATCACAGCAAAGGTGAAAATTTGTATCAATAAATGGGGCTACCTTTCTGTTCCACATCATTCTGTTTATACCCACTCATTTGCTCTATGTCACCAAGTCATTTGTTTGAATCTGGAGAGATTCATAGTTGTTGGCATTGCAAAATTCTTCAGGCTGGGAAAAGAAGCATTGTGAAGGAAACCAAAATTAAAAAGTTAATTTTAAAATTGTTCCTATCCTCTAGGCTCCTGGCATATAAAAATATTAACAACATATGTCTAGGTTAGATTTTTAAACCACATGAAAGTTAAGTAGAATGAGCCTCTTCAAAATACTGTGCCTTTGAAAATAGAAAGCAAAAGAAAATGAGAGAGAAAGCCTATAATTGCCTCCAAAAAACACACATATGAACTTTTCTCACCTATTCAGGCCAATCAATCTTATAAGTGGGTCTTATTCTGTTCCTGAATCTTTCTTTATGAAGAAAAAACAGCCTCTGACAAACTAATTTCTTCTCACCATGAAGACTTCCTCCTCTTTCCAGTCGTTGCCCGTGTGTGTACGTGAGGTTCTAACTCGCTCTGTAATTGCTCCTTTAGATAGCTATTGTCTGACTTTCTGAAAAAAAAGGAAATTTCTTTTGGAAATTCTTTTCACTTAAGGTTGATCACAGAGGAAAAAAGACTATACAATTTTGAACTCTATAGTCTAAAAATTGCAATAATGGGGGAGATAAAAATTACATTTTTAAATGTAAATAAACTTAGAGTTGGAGTTGAAAATCCAGTGTGGATTTTCAAGTGCTGGTGGTTATTTTGAAAACATTCCCTTATCTTGAGACTGTTGATTTTCCAGGCAGTACAGCAATGCCATGCCATGCCATAGCTGTCACCTGCTTGAGACTGGATGGTGACTGATACTATGTGCTATGCTTAGTCTTAGAGGATATCTCAGTTTACAAGTCTCAGAATTTAACCTACCTTATGGAGTTATTGTAAGGACCAAATGAAGTGAGGGATGTAAAATGACTTGTATGGTGCCTGACACACAGATGACACTCAAAAATAAAAGCTGTACTTTGTTCAATAAACCTACTTATATTTTCTAGTTCTGCCGCAGAAAGGTCTAGAAGCAGTGACATCCCAGAACCAATGAACACAACCATCATTTAGGACTTGGTTTCTAACCATTGTCCAATAAAAAAAAACAGGACTCCTTGGGGGTGGGAGCGGGGAGATGATTCTAGTGGTACAGGGCTAAATGGGATTTGTTCCCCTGCTGCCATACACAACCATAAAACAGAGATTGTTGGAGAAAGGAGAAATGTTTCTATTGATGGGGTGCCCATTTGGGGGACCTGGGTACTCCCCTGCTCCAAGCCATTCTCTTCTGCAAAACACAGAAATCTTCTTGTTTCCAAAATGACTGAAATCCAAATCCATGTCCAGAGACCACCCCCCCTCCCGCCTTCATTCTTATCTGCCCTTTTTCAGTCCTAAGCTGCTACATGGATGGGTCTCCATCTCTCCAGCTCCAGGCTGACTATCTCTCTGGAGTGCACACTTGAGGAGCCAGCATCTGGGTTGTCCTGCTGCAGCTTTCTCTCTCTCCTGGGGCCAGGGTGCACTGCCAGATCACTGCAGCCAGTTGTGTGAGAGACTCAGTCCACTGGGTCCTGGCGTCCAGGGTTGCTTGCACCCTTGGGGCCAAGAAGCATTCCAGGAACAAGCATCTGTGTGCTGCTCTGGGGGCGGGGAGGGGCGGGGAGAGAATGGGAGCAGTCCAGGACCCATGCTTCCCCGCACAGGATTGCAGCATTCCACATACCCACCCTCCGGTGAGGTGCGCATCACAAACCAGCTTGTGCCAGACCCCTTGAGCAAGGCAAGAGCCGTGGTCAGGGCACATCCCACAGGCCCACCACTGGTGGAGTTCACATCCAGCAAGAGGGACTCAGCCTCCGCTAGCTGGCTTCCAACCATGCAAGCATGGGCAAGGAAAATAGGGCTCCAGAGGAGTATGCATCCATCAGATTCCTCAAATGCTCTGCACCCGACTTTGACGGGACCGAGGGGTGAAAAACAGAGCTTCTGCACACCGATCATTTTTAATCATTCCCTCAAAATCTTATGCGCTGTGGGGGTGTCCAAATTCCCAACCAATTCTGGACTAATGTCTACCATGAATGTCAGCTTGCACTGTATCTCAGTCCTTCCTCTGGCTGCCATTATCCACAAGCAGGTGGGAGGGTGTTTTAGCCTTGCAGGGATGCAGACCACATCCCTGTCTGAGGTGAGGCATTATCTTGTTACACCAATTTTGTGACCTTTTCCAACCCCCATAGGCTTGCGGCTCTGTTCACAAGCTGCCGTAGTTGTTTACCATTGCCTCCGCTACTGAATCACACCCCAGCTCCAGTCTCTATCCGGGACTGCCTTGGGCACTTCGCAGACTCTCTCAGAAGTCCCTCTCTTCTTTGGAAAGGCAGGCTCTGTCCATAGGGGCTACTTTAGTCTGCTTCTTAGGGTTTCCTCCAACCCCTCCCTTCTGAGGGGTAGGGCGGGAGGGGCAGCATGCCAGATCGGGGTGTCTCCCCATCCCCCAACCATCTGGCCAGACCCTCTAGTTACACTAGGGCTGAGCAGGGGAAAATTCAAGAAAAGCCTAGAATATTCTGTGAGTTTAAAAAGTAAGAAAGCACAGAATCGGGGTGGTGGGGGTCATGCCAAAAAGACATAGGCAGCAACATAAAAGCTTTTAACAGTTAAACCTGGAACAATTTGAACATTAAAATAACTAATAATGGTATCGATTATGACCCAAAATATAAAATAAATACCCATGAACCCATGTTTATGTAACTGTATGATTGAATAGGTAATTAAATGGAGAAGGGAGAAATCTTCCTAAGAGAAAAAAAAATCCAATTGATAAACATAGAAGAATTATGGAGGATACAATGTCACTATTATAATACTACAGCAAGCTTCACTGACGGTTGTTAAAGGATAAACCTTTAGGGAGAAACAGGATATTTGCATAGCCTCAAAGTATCTCACCCATATTGTTTTTTTTAATTACCATGATGGTTTTAACTTAATGTCTGCAAATTTTTTGAAATTCTTTTCAAGAGAATTTCCTTCTCATTGGAATAGGGCTGAACTGATAATACACTTTTAAAAATAGAATTTGGAAATAAATAAATAGCCACTTTATGGTGGAGAAAGCACCTAGAGAAAATGTTAACCTAGAAATCATGGTCGACATCACCAGTAATATTAGGGCATATTGATACCATGAGAAGAGAGCATCACCTCTCCCGTGTTGTTTCCACAACCCATTACCTCTGTCTAATAATGAGAAAACATCAGACAAACAGAAATTGGGGGGCATTTTAGAAAATACCTGAGCAGTAGTCTTCAGTTTCAAGGTCATGAGACACAAGGAAATACTGAGCCATGGTCTCAGAGCAGAGGAAACTAAGGAGAGAGGTACTAAATGCAATGTGGTATTCCAAATTGGATTCTAGAACAGCAAAAGGACCTTAGTGGAAACAGTAGGGAATTTGAATCAAGACTGGAGCTAACTGCATTGAACCAAATGTGAATGTCTAAGTTTTGACACCTGCACTATATATATATATATATATATATATATATATAAAGATTTTATTTACTTATTTTTAGAGAGAAGGAAAGGGAAGGAGAAAGAAAGGGAGGGAAACATCAATGTGTGGTTGCTTCTGTCATGTCCCCCACCAGAGACCTGGCCCACAACCCAGGCATGTGCCCTGACTGGGAATTGAACCAGCAACCCTTTGGTTCACAGGCCAGAACTCAATCCACTGAGCCACACCAGTCAGGGCTCAACATCTGCACTATAATTATATAAGATGTAAGCATTAGGGAAAGGTGGGTAAGGTATTAAAGGAATTTTCTTTACTATCTTTAAAACTGTAAAGCTAGAGCCACTTAAAATAAGTATTTTCAATTAGATTTGTGATTACATGAGATAATGCCTATGCAAACACTTGTAAATTGTATATGGTTATCATTGTTAAACACTATTACTACTTACATAATAATAATGAAAAGCAGTATGCTTAACAATTGGGTGGTTTGAATTGATCAGCCCATTCTGCAAAATCAACAAAATATCCCCCGGTGTAGACACAGCATAAGTTTCAGTGATGACAGTTGCGGGGCCCCTTTTCAAGATGCCCCTCTGTGATCTTTGCCTTTATTTTTTTACACCCTTTTGGCATCCCCTTCTACACTGAATAGGGCCAACTTGTATGAGCAATAGAATAGGGAGGAAATGATAGTGCGTGGTTTCCAAGTCAAGGTCATTAAAGACGGCATAGCCTTTGTCGTGCTATCTCAAAGTGATCCTCCCAGAGGAAGTCAGCCACCATTTTGTGAGGGTGTACAGCCCACAGAGAGGCCCATGTGGGGAGCAGTCGGAGCCTCTTTGCCATTTCTAGACGTGTGGTTTGGGAGAGTTTCAAATTCTACCCTAAGTGTTTTCATTTGTAAAATGAGGGGGTAAAGCAGATGCTTTCTAGGCTTCCTGAAGCTTCCTAAGTTGTCAGACTATTTTAGAAAATTAAAAATGGATTTTTTTGAATTAAATAATTTAGCCTTGCTTAATTCAGATAAAAGCAGTAAATGTCCCAGAATATAATTTGTCAATCAAAGTTCTCAAAAAATAGGCATAACTGCAGACTTACCAAATATGTAAAAGGATAGACCTACCTTTCCTGGCTGCAAAACCAAACCCTTGACTCACTGGAGTCTCTGTTTAGTGATGCTGAGGTTGTACATTTTATTCTATATAATTCTTCCTGGAATTGGTATTTTAAAATTGAAGAGCAATTTAGTGTGTTGCATAGCCCTGCTCTATTAGCCCAGGCCAACATTAATGACACATTTTTAATAGAATAATGGGCAGTTGGACATCTAAACTTTACGCTGCCATGGATCATTCTTGACAGCTGTGCTTTTTATTCATCAGTCTGATTGAAAGTGCCTCCCTGGCAGAAGCAAAGATACTCTCCTTTGTTCAGGACTTCCATAAAAGGTGAAAGGAAAGTCTTTGCAGACACACTGGCATGCCTGAATAAATTTATTTTACTAGGCTTGTAGCCATAACAGTGAGCAAACAAATGCCTCTTACCTACATCTTTATGTATGCCATAGGATAACAAATCTATAGGGTTAAATAATGCTCATTTGCTTTGACTTCTTTTTTCTCTATTTTTAAATCATTGCCCAGACTTGCATTTTTAAACCTTTCCCTTGTAATGCTTAACCCTTAGCCCTGGGCTATTTCAGCGATGTGTGGCTGTGTGTGTTTGTGGCTGTGTGTATGCACATACAAGGTCTATGAGTTGGGGGAGGAGGACTGGGCTTTCTTTTTAGTCCTCTTTCTTTATAGAGAACAGACCTCAAAGGGTTTCCTTTCCGAGCTTCTTAACTTCTCTTCCAAGCATAATGATTCTAGACAGACCAAACAACTGACCAGTGATCCATCGTGTTTTAATCATTTACAGTCGGATTCCTACACAGTGGTGCCTGATATTTGGTTTTGAAGAATGCTTTTCTGGGGAACACAATCAATCCAGCATTTCTGAGCAATAAATTACCTGTGTTTGGGGGCCCTTGACAGCCTGTATTATTTTGCCCATGTTGAGAATAATGGATGATTTGGAACAATGCTCCCCTTTGAATTAAAATACAAAAGCTTTGAGTTTTAGAGTTCAAGATAATGAGTAGGCTTTCAACAAACAGAACTAGACCCAAATCTCCCCAAGAGAGAAAAGATTTTGGGAGTAAAGACTTGGGGGGAAGGAGGCATAAATATAAGTGTTTGTACAAACACATTGTTTTTCTTTGGGGTTGGGAAAATCATTCTGTATCCTGCACTGTCCCAGATGCTCAGTCAACTATATAGTTATAGTTACACTATCATGAGACAGAGCAGAGCTCTGTGTAAATATTATGATCATCCTGCATTACTCAGGAGAAATCTGTGGTCTCCTTTCTGGCTGGGGAGCTAACCTCTGTGGATGCCCAACTAGGAGTGGAGGTGGGGGATGGGAGTACTGCAACTGTTGGCCCTACAGATAGATCACAAGGGGCACTGATTCACATCTGTTTGCTCATCAGTATAAATCAATCATCATATATAAATAATAACACTATTGTTTAAATGCTTGAAGAATAAACAGTTATTTTCATATGTAAGCATATATGTACATATAGGTAGTCCCCCAAATGAAAAATAATCCCAGAGTAATGATGTGATTTAGAAATGGGAATATCCCCTGGCATATAATTGATGATATAAGTAGTGGTTAGGTTTCCAGGCTAAACAAAAGTAATCTGAATTCCCAGATTCATTAAACTAGTTTTAAGATTCACAATAAGAGTTAAGATTACTGCTCAAGAGGCAATATATTGGGTTGTCCAAAAATTTTGTTTGTTTCTGTAGGATGCCTCTAGTAGCACTTAGTTGTTAATGAATTCATCTTCATTCAAAACAATTTTGTTGGACTGTATTGTGACAGCTGTTGTATCAGTGTACATTTAAAAAAATCAAAATTGGTGAATTTTTGTGTAGCCATTTTAATATTGAAGATGGAAGAAATAATATTTTGGCATATTATGCTTTATTAAGAGAGGTAAAAATGCAACTGGAATGCAAAAAAAAGATTTGTGCAGTGTATGGAGGAAATGCCGTGACTGATCGAACATGTCAGAAGTGGTTTGTGAAGTTTTGGGCTGGAGACGTCTCGCTGGACATTGCTACATGGTAGGGTAGACCAGTTGAAGTTGGGAAAGGCCCAGGGATCAAATGAAGACATTACTTGAGAACAATTAGTGTTATGCCACCCAGAAGATAGCTCACATACTCAAAATATCCACATCAATAAAGTTATTGGTGAAATGAAAAAATGTGTCTTTTATTTTACTAAAGAAAATCATATGGACTTTTTGGCCTGCCCAATACCACATGGGTTAGGAATCAGAGGTTCTCACTTTTGAGTCTGGGCTCCCTCACTAACTGGTTGTATAACTTTGGGAAAGTTTTGTGACTTCCCTGAAGTTTGCCCATCTGTCATATTACAGAGATCAGCAAACTATGGCCTGTGGGCCAAATCTGGTTTGCCAGATGTTTTGCTATGACTTGCAAGCTAATGTTTTTATATTTTTAAGTCTAAATCAAAGGAAGAACAATGCTTGTAATAGGTAAACATTGTGTGAAATTAAAATTTTGTGATCCACAAATAAAGTTCTATTAGAACACAGTCAGCTCATTTGTTGACATATGGTCTGCTTTCCATGCTACCAGTAGAAAGTTATGATAAAGAAGCCTAAGGTACTCAATCTATGGCCCTTCACAAAAAAAGCTTGTCTAACCCTGCTGTAATATCCTCCTTGGTGAGTTGTCATGAGGATTGAATGTTACAGAAAGTGTTTAGTGCAAGGAATTAGAGTGAGAATATCCTGGGCTAAAGCTGCCCCTGAAAATGAATATGTGGCTGTGCATGTAAACTTCATAAAGACAGAAGAAAAGACAAAACTTGGAAATAATCACAGCATTCTAGCATTTTCCTTCAATTTACAAGAATGCATGACTCTGTCTGACGGTACTTAAAGAACAATGGAACTATCTCAATTTTGTCAATATAGTTTAACCTATATAGTTTAACAGCAACTGGTCTATAAATTTCCATTAGATAAATTAGTGTTCATTGAATAAGAGGTAGAGTGGTGCCAATGATAATACTTCTTTATTAGTTATTATTCTTGTTGTTATTCTTATAATTGAATATTTCATGATGAAACTCCATTTAAATAAATAGAAGCACATTAATGTGTCTATTAATGAAAAATCTATTGTAAAGATACATTTTATGCTCAAATTCTTCATTAGTGAAATAAGAATGATGAATGAAATGTAAGGATATGTCCCAGGATAGAGGTCCTTTCCCTCTCTTAACGATAGTAAAAGTTACACTACATTGAGTGCTTCCTATAAGTGCTGGACAGAAATTTGGAAACTGGGAATGAGTACTGATAATTCCGCTGATGTGGAAGTTGCATAGAATTGTAAGCCAAGGAAGAGCTTGATGGCACCTTTTGAAATGTACCCCCATGCTCCCCACTTTGGTGCAGCCACAAAGGGCCTTTAATGAAACCAGGACTCTCTCTGATGGAAACAACGTGGTTCTGTTCCTTAATGAGTTTCATTGCAATTGTAATTGTTGTTATTAAATCAATAACCATAGCAAAATAGTACTTATGCCACTGTTGGTAGTGATGCTCACTTCTGGGTTCACTCATGGTCTGCTATGTAACACACTGGGTAAGGCCCTGGGGGCGCAATAGAAAACAAGACATTCCCAACCCTGTGGATCTTACACCTTAATGGGCAGGATCAGATCAAAGTCAAATTCAAAAATGAACTAGAAAATATCGAGAAATATTAAGTCCTATGATTAACTACGTGATGAGAAAAGGGAAAAGAGTGATGTTGATGAGATAGTCAGATTAAAATAGGGTATAAGAGGTTGTGACCTCAGACAGATTTAAGATTATATCTTAGATACCTCTCAGCTACAAAAAGGTTTTAAGAATCTGAAAGGCCTTCTCAAAACATGCCCATGCTCAACCCAAAGTAGAGTGAAGACTGTCTCAAAGAGATCTGTGAGTGTGGCTTTGTCTAATGCTATCCACTGGAATAAGATTTATAAGAAAACCAGAAAGATTTTAAGAGAATTAAAACCGTGGAAGCACTTGCAGCTTTGACTGAATAGGACAGAAATCATTTATATTGAAAAGAGGTCTCTGGGTCCTTGAGCTTCCATGAACAGGAAATTACACTGAGAAAATTACTCAGCGGCAAACACAGGTCGTTTGTAAAGAAAAGGAAGATGGCTTACCAAGAGCTATGGAGAGCCACCTGTGGAAAAGAGAATTGAGCCCTAATCAAAGTTTGGAAATGGGTGCCTAGTTGGATTTCACAGTTGCTTTTATCCAGTATCTATTATGGGCCTCCCCTTTGCTCAGTTTTTACATTACAATGATCCAATAACAGGGTATATAAGTAGAAAGTGCGAGTAAAGTTGAGGGGAGGGGTGCTAATAACTTTTCTCTTGGTTCACAAGCTTTCAAATCAAGAGAAATCATACTAGAACAGCTGTGACTGAAGAACTTCCCCTGAGAAGCTTCCTTCTACCCCATTCCACTTCAAACAAATCTAGATGATGAAATATTTTAGACTAGAACCTGAACCTGACCTCATAATGACATAAGACTTTTGGGGTCTTGGGAAAGGGTAAGTTCATTCTGTACATGGGAGAACTGTCAGAATTAGGGTCCAGAATTTAAATAAATTAAAATATATATATCCTTCCTCTACTCCCTCAAATTAGCAAACACTGATCTTTTAGCTGTTACTATAGTTTTACCTTTTCCAGAATTTGATATAGTTATAACCATACAGTGTGTAGCCTTTCCATACTGACTTCTTTCACTAAGCCATATGCACTTAAGTTTCCCCCATGTCTTTTTATAGCTTGAAAGCTCATTTCTTTTTATTGATGAATAATATTCTGTTGCACGGATGCACTTTATCCATGTAGTTTTTGAAGGACATCTTGGTTGCTTCCAGTATTTTGGCAATTATGAATGTGCATTTTATAAACATTCTGTGCAGGTTTTAGTAAGGATAAAAGTTTTCAACTCATTTTGGTAAATACCTAGCTGCAAATTGCTGGATTGCATGGCAAGACCAAATTTAACTTTGTAAGAAACTCCCAAACTGACCCTGGCTGGTGTGGCTCAGTCAATTGAGTGCTGGCCAGCAAACCAAAGGGTCACCAGTTTGATTCCCAATCAGGGTACATGTCCGGATTGCGCACCAGGTCCCCAGTAGGGGACACTCAAGAGGCAAACACACATTAATGTTTCTTTCTCACTCTTTCTCCCTCCCTTCCCCTGTCTCTAAAAATAAATAAATAAAATCTTTTGTTTTAAAGAAAGAAACTGCCATATTGTCTTCCAATAAGGCAATACCATTTTGCATTCCCACTGGTAATGATTAAGAGTTCCTAATGCTTCATCAGCATTCTCAGCAGCATTTGGTATTGTCAGTATTGGTGTTAGTTAATTTTGGAGATGTTTTACAGAGATAATCATGTCATCTATGGACAAACAGTTTTAGTTTTTTCTTTCCCAATCTGTATACTGCTTGTTTTCTTGTCTTATTACACAAGCTATGATTTCTACTATGATGTAGAAGAAGAGTGGTACAAGGGGCGTACATGCCTTGTCCTCAATATTAAAGGGAAAACATCTAGTTTCTCACCATTAAGTATAGTGTTAGCTGTAGATGTTTGTAAATATTCTATATCAAGTTTGAAGAGTTACCCTTTGTTTCCAGATTGCTGAAAATGTTTTTTTCTTAATCATAAATCGGTGTTAGATATTGTCAAATTCATTTTCTGTAATCTATTGAAATGATCATATAATTTTTTTCTTCAGTTTATTGATGTGATGGTTTGCAATAACTGATTTCCAAATGTTGAAGCAGCCTTGCATATCTGGGAAAAACACCACTTAATTGTATAATTCTTTGTGTGTATTGTTGGATTTGATTTGTTAATATTTTGTTTAAGATTTTTGCATCTATATTCATGAGAGATATGTGTCTCTATTGTTTCTAGATTCCTTTTTATGATGTTTTTCTTTGGTTTTGGAGAGTCTAGAATTTTGTCTCCATTTCTTTCTTTTTGCTTTGAGTATTTTTTTTCTTTTTTCTTTGAGTATTTCTCTTAAGAAATCCAATTTGATTCTCAATTCTTTTCTTTCATATGTTAACTTTAATTTTGGTTTTTGAAAATTTTTGCAACTGCTCATTATTGGCAATATTTTAAAATCTCACAGTGATGGGCCTTAGTGCGATCATTTTTAGATAACAATTCTGTTAGAATTTTTAAGCCTTTTTTATTTGGAAACTTAGATGCTTTCATTTTGGAACTTTTCCTGTATATTTTATTTACTAATTTCCTCCCTCTGTTCTCTTTTTTTGTATCTCTTTTGGGTCAGCCTTTGGAGCTCTTGGACTGATCTATTAATATTATTCTTATAGCTATTGTAATTTCCATTTTATTTTGTTCTACTTTCTATGAAGATAACTTGGTTTTATTATCTAGCTCTTAGATGAACCTTTCATTCTATTTTCATTTTCTAGTTTTCAAGAGCCCTTTCTGGGTAACTACAGTTCCATTTTTATAATATTCTATTGGATTCAATGACTTCTCATTTATCTGGGGACATAAGTTATAGTTATAATCACAAGGTTGTTGTTTTTTTGTCTCTGTATTCCCCATTTCCTGAGTTCTTCTTTTTGGCCTTTTTTGTATTTATATTGTATTTATTTCTTGGTGGAACTTCCTTCAGTGGTTAGGGATTTTTGTTGCCTGTTCATTTATTATGAATAAGGCCTTAGAAACCCAAATGGAAGCATTGTGTGAGGAGATGGAGCCTTCAAGCTGAGGTGCTTCTTCTTAAGAGTGATTTATTGGGAATCTTTTCATTTCCTAATGGCAATGTCACCCTAAGACTTTCCATTTTCCTCAAAAAAGAACCATCCCGTCTCCTGCTGGCAACATATGCTGAGCAATAGCAGGGGCTATGGCTGCACAGTTGAATGTGTGAACTTTTGCTTAATCCTCTGCCTTCTGCTCCTTCGATTGTCTGTGAGCCCAGGGTTGTTTGTTCTGCTTCAGAATAAACCTGCAGTCTCCTGCCAGACTTGGGGTGAGTGAGTCTGTTGACTGTACACACCAGGGGAGAAGACTTTACTTAGCTTTCTCTAGGGAAGCTTCCTGCCACCTTCCTGGTTGCAGCTCCCCACCTTCTGCTTCATGTGATAATGTCCAGGGTTTTGGAGAGAGAATCAGGCACTGTTCTTGTTGCCTTTCTCTCCAGCCAGCACTTTGGCTGAGCTTTCTCAGCTCCACTAACTTCTACATTCACTTTCCATTTACTGCAAATCATTACCATTTAAGTCTATTATTGTCTTTCCTTGCATTCTTTTTCTATTGTATGTGGAGTTTTTCTTTTTTCTTTTTACCATTTTTATCACTTTTACTCTGATGAGGTTTTGGGAGAGAACAGAAATTAAAATTACATATTTAATCTATATTTAATCAGAAAGCTACTGGATCATTACAAACACACAAAATAAAATTTTAAAGGTATTATACTATTTATTTCACATCTACCAGGAACATGTGATTACTAATCAAGACATGCATGCAGGTAATTTAAACAAAATCAAAATTTGGCTTAAACATTTATATTATCAAACATCTCAATTGCTAAACTCTATAATTCATATAATCTCTCTCCCTAAAAATGCTATAATAAATAAAGGCAAAATAACTTCCTAGTTGTCTAATATTGAAAATTTATCTTTTTCCTTTAATATCACTTATATGAGGTCTTGTTAGAGTATATGGAAGTTGAACTTAGAAATCTTTGAGCCCATACCAATAATAAGCTGGGTAGATCTTTCTCATCCTTGCTTCTACCCAGAGCCAATATTTTCTTTCAAGAAGTGCAAAAAATGTAACAAAAAACATATTTGGATTGCTGGACATACAATGGATTTTTCTATATATTTTTCCAATATTGAAACCCCTTTTCTTTCTTTTTTTTATTCTTGTTTATTCTATTACAGTTGTCTCAATTTTTCCCCCTTTGCTGTCCTCCGCCCAGCCCACTCCCCGCTCCCACAGTCAATCCCCACACTGTTGTCCATGTCCATGGGTCATTCATGCATGTTCTCTCTCTAATTCCTCCCCCTTCTCACCACCATTGTCACCCTTCCCACCCCTCTGGCAGTTGTCAGTCTGTTCCCTGTGTCCATGTCTCTGGTTCTATTTTGCTTGTTAGTTTATTTTGTTCATTATATTCCTCTTATAAGTAAGATCATATGGTTTTTGCCTTTAAATTGCCTTCTATATTTTCCCTTTTGGGGAATTCCCCACTCACTGTATGGGGTGCCTGCCTCCCACTAAGAATATAAAATGAATCAGGCCCTTCTCCCCTCCTTTTCCTCTTTCAGTCTGGCAACAGCCCAATTGCAAAGTCATGGGAAGAATTATTCAGGTTTGCCCTATTCACACAGGCAATAAGTCAAGAAAGTCAATGGGGACTGAAAATTGGCCGGGGTTTGCTTGCCAAGCCTGGTACTTATACAGCTGCCTCTCCCCAGATGAGATGTTACAATTCATACAAAGACTCAGTTTGGACTGACGATAGTTGTGGTCACTCAAATCTCACTCCTTCCCTGGGGTTTTATGTCCATAGGTGCCTTCATGTGTATCTCAGCTGTGTCAGCATGTGGATGGACAGATTCTGCAGCATCACCTTTGATGTGGTGCCTACTGCCCAGCCCTTGGGGATTACTGGATCTTGTCATTTTTCTACATTGACTCTCATTAGAGTTGTGAGGTCCCATAATAACTCAGTAAATTTTACTTTAGCTTAAAATAGCCAGAATTGATGACTATTGCTTGAAACAAAAATTGACACAGAGGATGTATGGATACATGGATGAAATACTATTGTTGATTATTTTTTACAGGAAGGTGGGGAGATGAAGGGGTGGGATGTGAAGCAGAAAGGGAGGTTGATAAATTGTTAAACAGTGTGAGCTCTGGTTCTTTGTAGTATTCTCTATTAAAACTTTCCCCCGACTATCCCTTTACCCTGCATGCCCACCCTCACTGCAGCTCCCTGATCTGCAGCTTGGTGACAAATGTGTAAAGCTACCTAGTGCTTTAGGCCAAGCAATTGTTTTGATTGGCTTTGTCCTGGGGACAGCTCTGTCAACACCTATAAGAGCAGATAATAGCGTTAGGAGCTTACAAGATGGTGGAGATGTAAGCATTAACACAAAGAACAACAGTTAGCTTGGAACAAGGCTACTGGCTTTGGGTGTGGGGGCTGGGAGGGAAGGAGAATATCAGGCTATAGGGTTTTTTTTTTAAGTGATCAAGAAACCAAATGGTGGTTTGTTTTTTTTTAATTGCTTTTGGGCAAAAAGCAGTAAAATGAGAGTTTGCAAAATGAAAGAAAAGAAAATAATTAAAGTCAAAATGTTTCCTTTAAGTCTGTGTTACCACAAAGTAAAAAGAACCTGTAAAATAAGTTATTTTATCACACATACATTATATTATTAATTCCAGTGTAGAGTGCTCAGAAAGAGAGAGTGAGAGAAATAGGATTCAAATATACACTCTTAAACAGTGTGAGCGTGATTCCATAGGTAGTATTACCCATAAAGGAAAGAGCAGATGAGCAAATTCAATTTGGAAAATAAGGATCAATACTGTGAACTAGGATCCACATCACAAGTTCTTCATACAAAATATGACAAAAGTCCTTGTCATAAAGGCTTATGCAATGACAGAGTGCATGCTGTTTTCTTCCATTGGTTCCCCCCTCCCCCTCATAAACCTCATCAGACAACAACATACACGAAGGAATTTATTAAGGAAAAATAATAATATTTCAAAGATGTAACAGCTGCCTATGCTGTATTTTAGAAGATGAGAGCTCAGAGCCTGTGGAAGGAATGGAGGGTGAGTCGTGTACTGACGCTGGGTATATAAGAAGCCTCCCTTGTTGACTTTTACTTGCAGCAGGAAGATCTTTTGGTAATTCACACAGAGGCTAAAGTTTTCTGTATGCTATTCAATTCACCTGTAAGTTATTTGTGGTCCTGCTAATGGAAACATATGACTTTAGCTAAGTAAATCAATTTAGAAGGTGCTGGGAAATAGCACAGGTGGACTATGTGAGAATGAAACTGATGACCTATAACATAATGTGATTTATTTTGCTGATGCACAGATTTGAATCATGGGCTTCATAAAACTAGAGAGCCTAGGGAGTCATTGGTACATTTTTGTTGTTCACTACATTTCTTTAAATAAACAGTGCCTTTTACCTTTACATAAAGTCCAGATTTTGTTTCACCCCAGCAAAACAGCTGGATGGTAACAGCCTGTGTTTAGCGAATAAATCTGGAATGATGGAATTTCACTTTGGAATCCTCTGGGGGTAATTCAAAAGTTATGTTGTTATTCTCCAGACCATTTGAAACTGAAGATAGATTTTGCACCAAATTCTAAGAGTGTGCCTGTATTGGTCTGACTGCAAAGTTTAGTTTTCTGGTAAACACAAAATGCACTTGATGGAGAAAGAACACAGGCATCTATCCTGCAAGGGAGCTGGACTTAGGAGCCCTGCAGGTGACCCAACTGGGAGACATGGCATATCTACTGTGAGCTCCAAACTGACAGTCACCAGGTCAGATGCTCTTCCTTGCAGGTGTACTTTGTAGAGTTGCTGCTTCTCACATCAGAATTAGTTTCTTATTTAACAGAGATTAATAATTCCTGAGAGCAATTGAAGATAGGTCATCCTCAAGGGTGATAAAAATGCTTGGTCTTTCATTGGAAGTAGCAGAGAAAATGAAAGACAACAGTTAGTTTTGCTGGTGGTTGTGACAGAGGTAAGATAAAAAGTGGAATAGATATTAACTTTTGTGATGTGATTAATTGTGTTAACAATGATAGAAATTTTCTTAGAAATAAGGAAAAGGGAAGTTATTTGTTAAATCATAGGACTTTTCTATAGTTCTAGGGTACAATTGTTCAGAATGTCAAAGGGAAATCGTAGTGTAAACAAGACTTGAAAGGGGATTAGTTATTCAGCTACTTTGGTGATCAAATGGATTTCAGGTACCTTCATGCATTAGAGTTCACAGACACGACCTTTGCCAGTCAGACCCTCAGCTGGCATTCCAGCCTGTAGCCAACCCTGAGCTTGTTAGTAAGTATCTCAGTGCTTTATCAGTTCTATAGAGTTACAAATGCATTCCCCAGCTATCTTACACACATGCTCAGAGTATTAAAAAGAAAATATATCCAAGAAACTTCTCTGTGATCTTTATATTGCCATTAAATACAATGAACTAGTGTTTCATGATGAATGCATATGCTAATTTCAAACTATTCCTATTTGTTCCCTGAAGCAAATTTTTTGACAATGCCTACTAGGATCATTTTCAGTTAACTTAGTTCTCATTATTCTTTGGTACTCAATGCCAACACACCACTTTTACAAACAAAACTCTATAATTCACACTACTCTTTGGCTTTACCCTCAATGAGTCCAAATGGAATTAATTATTTCTGTTGAAAGTTAGTGTCACATTTCTTCAATGTCTGACCTTGGTCTATTTTCTGCCATCCCATCTAATTTCTGAAAAATTAGACACGTTTAATATTTCTTTTCATCTTCCTATGCTATTGTTGTAGTTAAAATAATAGCCTCCCAAAAATGTCCAAGGTCACCATGAAGGTGTTACTTTACATTACAAAAAGAGCTTTGTAGATGTGATTAAAGATCTTGAGATGTGAGAATATCTTGAGTTATCCAAGTGAGTTCATTGTAATCACAAGGGGCCTCACATCAGGGATGCAGGAGAATCAGAATCAGAGAAGCAATGGTTGAAATAAAGTGGAGCCAGGAACCAAGGAATGCAGGCCAACTCTCAAAGCTAGCAAAGGCAAGAAAATGGATCCTCTGCAGGGGTGTCCAACCCGTGGCCCATGAGCCACATACAGCCCAGGATGGCTATGAATATGCAGCCCAATACAAAATTGTAAATTTACTTAAAACCTTTTTTTGCTCATCAGGTTTCATTAGTGTTCCTATATTTAATGTGTGGCCCAAGGCAACTCTTCTTCTTTTAGTGTGGCCCAGAGACACCAAAAGGTTGGATGCCCCTGCTCTAGAGCCTTCAGAAGGAACGCATCTCTGCTGACCCACCTCAGACTTCTGATCTCCAGAGCTGTACATGAAACAATGTGTTCCGAGCCACTAAGTTTGTGGCAGGTAGTCACCGCAGCAACAGGAAACTCATACAGCTATTTTTATGGGTTATTTTTTGTAGGGGGGTGAAAAGGTGTTGATATTGATGGTACAGATTGCACAACTGGGTCAAGAATCCAAAGACAAAGAAAATGTCAGGGCAGGAACAGCCCACCAGACTAAGGGCCGCCGTCATGACCATCCTATTTCTCACATATGTTGATAACAATAGAGGGACTTGGCAATTTTAGAGGCTTAAAGAACTTGAGAAATAATAAAATAATACTTAAATATTAGTTGCTAAGATATTTTCAGCTGAGAAATTTGGGTAAGGATGTAAATGTTGTCTAAATATTATGAATTTCAAGTTATCAAAACTATTTTTTCTTTACTATATAGAGCTTCTGTTTGTACCATGCAGCCATATCTTGTTTAACTCTTCCAACAACTGTGGCTGTATACCTCAACAGGGAACTTGGGGCTGGGACAGCATGTTACTTACCTAGACCACACAGCTTGTAAGTGTTATATTCTCTGAGCACAGCAAGTTGAATTGGACTTTTTAAATACTAGTCATTTCCTTGTCATGAATGATCACTTTGCTATTTTTGTGTGCCTAGCACCTGGCACAGTGACTGCTACTTAAGAGATACTTTCTGGTGGAACAAATAGATGATATTGCTATTCTGTGGCCAGTTTTTGGCTTGAGGAATGAACAATCCAGTCAGCTTTGGTTCCTTGCTACATTATATCATCTAATAAGTATCAAACAAGCCTTTGACCTGCATCCCATGATATGTGTGGAAATACAAAAGTGAAATATAAAACCTTATATAAAATGAATCACCTAAATGGCATTGGGAAAATCAGACCGGTACATGCAAAAAAAAAATGAAACTAGACCATCGACTTATACCATACACAAGAATAAACTCAAAATGAATAAAAGACAAATGTAAGTCACAAAACCATAAAACTCCTAAAAGAAAACATAGGCAGTAAAATCTCAGACATCTCTCATAGTGAATATGTCTCATAGGGCAAAGGAAACAAAGAACAAGTGGGACTACATCAAACTGAGAAACCTTTGCACAGCAAAAGAAACCGTCAACACAGTGAAAAGGGAACCCACTGTATGGAGGATGTATTTGTCAATGATACATCTGATACATAAAGAACTTATATGACTCAATGCCAAGAAGACAATTCAATTAATAAATGGGCAAAGGACCTGAATAGATGTTTTTCCAAAGTTGGCCAATAGACACATGAAAAAATGCTCAACATCACTAATCATAAGAGAGGTACAAATTAAAACCACAATGAGATCATGTCACATCTGCCAGAAAGGCTACCATCCATAAATCAACAAACAACAAGTGTTGGCAAGGAGGCGGGGATAATGCAACCCTTGTGCACTGCTGGTGGGATTAGTGCAGCCACTGTGGGAAGCAGCATGGAGTTTCCCCCCAAAAATTAAAAATGGAACTGCCTTTTGACCCGGTGATCCCACTTGTAGGAATATATCCTAAGAATCCAGAATCACTAATTCAGAAGACTATATACACCCTGTGTTCACTGAAGCATTACTTATGGTAGCCAAAATCTGAAAATAGCCCAAATGCCCATCAGTAAATGAGTGGATTAAAAAATCTGTCAACATTTATACAATGGAATGCTACATGGCTATAAAAGGAAGGAAATCTTGCCCTGGCTGGGTGGTTCAGTTGATTGGAGTGCAGTCCCATACACCAAAAGTTTGTAGCTTTAATTCCTGATCAGGACATATACCTAGGTTGCAGACTTGATACCTGGCCCGGGGTGTGTCCATATGGGAGGAAACCGATCAATGTTTTTCTCTCATATGCATGCTTCTCTATCCTTTTCTGTCTTTCTAAAGTCAATAAAACATATCCTTGGGTGAAGATTAAAATAAATAGAATGAAGAAAGAAATTATACTTTTTGCAACAGCATAGTTGGACCAGGGGATTATTATGCTAAATGAAATAAGCCAGTCAGAGAAAGACAAATACCATATGGTCTCACTTATATGTGGAATCTAATGAACAAAATAAACTGACAAAAAAATAGAAACAGAGGCATGGACACATGGAACAGACTGACAGCTGTCAGAGAGGAGGAGGGAGGGGGGACTAGATTAAAGAAGGTGAAGAGCTTAGACAAAAAAACAAAAACCAGCATATATACAAGCACATATTCACAGACCACAGTGTGGTGACAGCCAGAGGGAAAGGATGGTGAGGGCTGAGTGGAAGTGGGCAAAAGTAGGATGGGAGATGGGGATGGAAAGAGACTTTGCTTGGGGTGATAGGCACACGATGCAGTGTGCAGAAATCTTTATGGTTTTGCAAACTAATGTCACCTGAATAAATTCAATTTTTTAAAAAGTAGCAAAAAAGAATCATCTAATATATAGTAAATCATGTAACTATTTAGTTTAAAATGGGTTTCTGGATTAGCCAGAAGCCACTTTTAGATTAAATAATTCAATAACAGTGACTCCAAAAAGAAACTAAAAGAGGTTCTTCAAAATGTGGTAAGAAATTCACAGGAGTTAAATATTTAATCAAAAACATTCAATAAGACTGGAATTGCTCTTGAAAGCCAGGTTACATTTTTTGTGGATTAACTGGACAGATTCCACAAACATTTGTCTAAGCCATTATCTGGAAAATCACTTTCACCCCTAATACAATGAAAATATATTATCCATGCTAATAACAATGTCCCATCTGTTTAAGCACTTTACAACTGAAAAGCCATACCTGCAGAAAGTCTATGGCTCTGAATTCAAAACAGCTGCAAGGTGAATGCCTATGGAAGTATATATTACCTGCTAGATAAGCCCTATAAGCTTCCCTTTAATGGACTTCTATAGTACTGTGAACCAACCCTTCAAAATAAAGTACCCTAAATCAGCCAGAAGCAAATTATTGGGGGCAATAGACTATATCTAGCCAGTGATAAGTGACTTCAGTTTTGAAGATATTTTATTGTAATTACTTTTTCTTCACGATTGAAAGCTATCTGATGTGAGCAGCCCAAGGACTATCAAACAGTACAACCCCAAATTAATTCCATCAATAAGCCCTGAGTTGCAATGCTCAGCAAAAATGGTTAATCATAGAATACAAAAACTTGAAGGAAAATGTGAATGTTTGCTTATACTAATGGCCTTTATGTCAGCATTATATCACTTTAAACAAGGCAGGTGGGTACTTCTTTCCTCTACTGAGTAGAGAGAATAGGGAAGACATATTTCAATTGGGTAGAAAACTATCAATAGAAGTGAATCAACACAGAAATATCTAAAGAATGAATGAACCACATAAATAAGATAGACAATTAAAATAGTGAATTCCATAATATGAAAGATATGTTTCCCTTTCATAGGGAAATGAGTGGATACCGGATAACTAATACATGTAGCTGGATTTTAAAAATAATGCTTTTAGTTTACAAAGCACATTTAATATACTATGATTTTTTAAAAACTATGTAGTAGGTAAGTTTAGAATTATCTTTATTCTACAGATAAAATACCAAAAGCTCAGACTGACTTAGTTGCAACCCAAAGTCACACAAATTTTAAGAGACAGAGTAGAGACTTACAGTCTAAATTTCAAATCTTTGCCTCTTCTTCACTATCTCCACTGATCCTACTATATATATTGGCAGAGATTTTAAAGGGATTACTATGTATGATATTTCTTCAAAGAATAAAAGGCTTCATAAATGGCAAATTCTAGAAGTATTCACATATCAAACTTTAAAATATTGCATTTTAAAGGATATAAAATAGTGCTATGCTGTATGGTGATATTTCTTCTGATAGAATCAAACTGAGGTCTGAGTAATTCTCCAAAGTCAACTGAAATAAAGCAGTAGACAGGTGGTAAGCCAGAGGGTTTAATCAATGCTCAATTCACTAAATACTTATACATAAATGTAAATTATTAATATGAAAGTACAATCAAACACACCTGAGCTAAAATGTTTGGTGAATATTCTCTCCAAATACTGAAGAAGAGAAGTGAAAAATCAAAAGAAGCTTCAGCGTGAGCAACAAATAATTTGATTGTGTCAACAGGAATACTGGTAGATTCTTACAGCTCAACAGGAAACTCTTCAATGTTTCCAGAAATGTGAACTTTTATCTGCAATACTTAAGGTTGATGAATCAGACAGCAGAAAATTGTTCCAGAAAATAAAAGCCCCACTTTATCATACAAAGAACTTTAAAAGCCTAACTTTTTTGTCAGAGTCTTAGTGAAAATATTGGGACAGATGATACTACCTTTAAATGCAGTTGTAAGAGTTTGGGGCCCTGAAAAATGTTAATGCTTACTCTAGGGGGATTCTGATCAATTTAGTATAGTTAACCCACATTTACTAGATTCATATTTTAAGAAACTACCTGGACTCATCTCAGGAAGAGAACATTAAAAATTTAGTATTTATATCATTTAGTTTTATCTGATAAATTTTCTTATGTGGTTTTGTCATCAATTGTTTATATTTACATGGTAAGAAATATATTTTTAGAAAAAGGCCATCTAAAGTACAATATTCTGTCAGTAGAAAATATGCTTAGCATGTGACCACATGAAAAACCAGATCGTTAGTCGGAGGACACCGATATGACTATAGTATGAGGGCTACAGTAAACCTTTCTCCAGCAAGAGTACAGGAGTACAGGGAAGGGGATAAGATGGTGTGATCTGAGCAAAACGATGAGAACTTTCATGGAAGAAGTGATCACTGAGAAGGACTTCGAAGACTGGGTCGGATTTAGCTATGTGGAGACGGGTCAAAAACTGTTTCCAGGCCAGAAGAACCTGATTCAAGGCTTTATGTTAGAAATGAGCATGATCCAGAACTGTGAGGATGCCAGTCTGGAACTGTAACCAAAAACTCGGGTTCATCTGCCTGCCGCAAGGAAAGTGAAACCCATAAGACAGGTGCTGGTGCAAAATGAAAGAGGATTATTCAGGTGCTAACGCTCGGGAGACTCAGGTGGACTTATTCAGGTGGACTCCCGTCTCAAGTCTCAAGGACCATCTTCCTTCCTGCTCAAGCCCTGGGTTCTTATAGGGATAGAGAGGGGAGGGCTTTGGTTTTTCTGGTCAATTATCTTGTTAGCTTTTTGTGTGCTCACGCCTATCCATTCATCTTTCTAGCCTTTGGCATGCTCAGTGTAAGAACCTCTCCCTTCTCCATGTTGACCAGTGGGGGAAATCTCTCCCCCCACACCCCTCTACCTTCTAAGGTATCAGGGTCAACGAGGAGGGGCGGGGCTGTGGGACCTGCCTTCAGGAAGCATGGAGAAGCCACAGCCCTCACCTCGCTTCCAGAGGCTGGACACAGCACTGGCCTACATATCCGGGGCAGCCCATTGGAGTCCATAGGGCACCCCTGGATCCTGGTGTGCCATGTTCTCTGCACAGCCCCTGCACTGCCCTCCCCTCCAAAGTGGCCAGACAGGCTGTGCTCACACTGCCGCAGCTGCGTGCTCTCGCACTGACTGGATACGGTAACAGAACAGTGGGTGCTTTTCATTTATTCAACAATTATTCATTGAGTAAAGACTATGTTTTTAGCAGCATACTAGATGAAAAACAAATAATGCATAATTTGGCTCTCTAAAACTTCATTGTCCAGCTAGAGAAACTTTATTAGTAAGAAATTGTGTTCAGCTTTCTGAAAAAGCAATGTGACTGTCATGGCTTAGTCAGTGACTCTGAACAGGTGTGCTACATAGCACACTTCTAGTTTGCCAGTGGTTGCAGGTGTGACAAGATAATGACCTGCCCTCCCTCTACCCCTGCCTCATTCCTCCACTTGAGAGCAGAGAGAGAATTTTGAATGTTCATCTTTGTCTGACTTGACTTTTCCTAGAAAGTACTAAGTATTACCATTTTTATATATTTCATGATATAAATAATTCAGAAAGCACTGGCTTTAAAAACAGTTTGATATTTTGTCATATTTAAAAAAGCCATATGCACAGCTGGCATGGTACAGAAGTTTCATAATGTCACTGTACCTTCCTTTCCTCTTTTTGTTCATCACCCTTCATATGTGGATTTTATTTTCATCGTTGCCACATGACTCCAAAATGGCAGCTCCATGCCTCACTTCTCACTTATATTCCTAATATGTCCACAGCAGGAAACCAAAACTTATTCAGAAAATACCAATGTTCCACATTGTTCTCATTGACCAGAACTGTTTCATGTGAGTAGCTGCCAGACAGTCTGGGGAATATAGATTTTTAGCTGAAATCAGGCTATTCAAAATATAATCATAGTTCTTTTAGTAGGAAGAAAGAGGGGAATGGTAATTGGGTATGTTGTGTCTGCTTCAGAGGCATAATATAACATAAGCAAACAATTATTATGTCATATGTATTAACTCAAGTACAATGCAGTGTATCTTGGCAAAAAAGTGAAGGGATTCATTACTTTTGCCCAAGGAGGTAACTGATGTTTTATAAAAGGCAGAAAAATTGAACAGGGTCTTCAATCTAAGGAATTAACTTAGTGTAAACCCAAACTAAGATAGGACAAAAATCCTGAGGTGAAGGGTATGGCTGGATATTTGATTTTGGTAGCCCAGAAGTCAAAGGCCTCTGCTAATCTTTGGTTTTCTGAGGCCCAGAAGATTACATCAGCACAAGGAAGCCCCCTCTGTGTCTTTGGGCTGGCACTCTGTGGCTAGAGAACCAGGGCTTGGTAAGAAAAATTAAAATCTACAAGGAGAATCAGTGGTAGACCCTGATAAGGGTAGTGTAGTACACCCAGTAGGATGGCTACTATAAAAAAAAAAGAAAAAAAAACAACAACAGAAAAATAGCAAGTAATGGTGAGGATGTGGAGAAATTGGCACCCTTGTTCTCTATTGGTAGAAATGTAAAATGGCTCAGCTGCTATGGAAAACCATGTGATAGTTCCTTAAGAAATAAAAAATAAAGAACCATATGCTATAGTTATTCCACTTCAGGTAATATACCCAAAAGAATCAAAAGCAGAGTCTCAAAAAGATGTCCACACAGCCACTGTTACAGCAGCATATTCACAATAGCCAATAGATGGAAGCAATCTAGCGTCCATCAACAGATGAGTGAATAAAAAACAAATAAAATGTTTGTAAACATACATATACGATATTATTCAGCTTTAAAAAGGGAGGGTGTTCTGATCCATGCAGCATGGATGAACCTTGAGGACATTATGCTAAGTAAAATAAGCTAGTCACAAAAAGACAGATGCTGCATGACTCTACTTACATCGGAGGTACCTAGAATAGTAAAATTCATAGGGGCAGAAAACAGAATGGTGGTTGCCAGAGGCTGGGGAGAGAGAGAAATGGGCAGTTATTGCTTAATAGTTATAGAATCTTGGTTTTGCAAGGTGAAAACTTCTGGAGATTTGTTGAAAAACAACATCAATGTATTTAACTTCCACTGAACTCTACACTTAAAAATAGTTAAGATGGTAAAATAAAAAACAAAATGAAGGTTGAATGCTTCAAACTAGAAGAATTTTTCAACTTCTGGAACTTTACACATCTAGAATTTTTATAGTGGTGTATGTCTAGTAATAATTTTTAAGTATTACTTAATTTTAGCAAAATTAAAATTTTGTATTTTGTGACTTTGTATATACTTTTCAAACATTAGCACTATAAAACAAATATTCTAGAAAATAAGAAAAAGAAAAGAGTATTGCCAGATGTTGTGTGATTTCCTGCCTTGCCTACCATTTTAAAAAACCATAGTAAAAATGTTCCTGTCACAGTCAGGTGCTGCTTTGGAATGAAAGTTATTATTCCAGAGATACAATAGATTCAGAGAAATCTAGTTTTACTTACTTGGCTGGTAGTCGAAAGTGAAAGTACCTGAAGGAGAAATGAATTGTCTTTATAGACATAGACTTTTTTTCCAATTAGAATGTGGGCAGGAGGGAATATGTTCTTGGGAAAGGAAAGAGCTTGTGCAGAAGCATGGCAGCATGAGAGAGCATGGCATTCCAGGACGTGAACACGGGGCAGTATGAAAGGTTCTCAGGGTGCATAAGAAAGAGTTACTAGAAATGAGACCGGAAAGGTAGGCAGAGATGTTGAGTGCTTACTCTGTGCCAACCACATACATGAATTACCTCAATTCATCTTTACAACTCTCTCATGAGGGAGGTACTATTATTGTTCACAATACAGATGAAAAAACTAAAAGTTGAGGAAGTCAAGTACCTTTAACATTACAAGAATAATTTACCTCAGGCAGCATGGAATTTATCTGCTTGGTCCATGAGGGTATTGTCTTTTAGAACAAAAAGAAATCAACTCAATAGAGCTAACAGATAAGCTGTTTATTGGATGTAAGACAGTCTAATCCTTTACATGTGTGTAATGGTACTGTCCATAAAGAACTTTCCAGCACCAAGAAATAGATAGGTGGAATTCTTCCCAACTCATAGGGTCCAATGTAGAGGGACTGAGGTATCAGACAGCTATGAGTGCTAGAGGTATAACTTGAATCTAGGTGTTCTATGCTAATCCTCACCTCCTCATTTCTCCACAAGTTGGTTTGTTTTCCTTTTTCATATCCATCATCTCGTTACACCATCGTCTGGCCTCATTAGCAAACTTTCAAAGGCTGCGGTAGTAGCTCACATCTCTAAGATGACAATGAAAATCACAAATGCTTCTCATGGTGATTTCTGTTGTTGATTACAACTCCTCCACCACTAAACTACCTGACCAAAGCTCATATGTGACTCCCAATTCCATTTCACTTCAGAAATGCCTTTAACTTTACCACAAAATTATTCTGTGACTCCTGCTCTATGTGATTATATTTATTTTTTAATAACAGAAAATTATCAAAAGGATTTACTGGAACTCTGATGAAATGTATAAAGAGCTATTGACACAAGTCATGATTTAATATAGAAATATGATTTAATATAGAGGGGAACAAAGAAGTGAAATAGTATACTTCACAGTTTGATTTAGATGTAAGTATAATTGTTTTAAAGAGGAGGAAGCATTGTTGAGAATTAATGGTAAATGCAAATTATAGAAAATATTTCTATTAGATAATTTAAATTCATCCATAATTAGCAGATCTCAGTTAGGCAGTTACTATATACCAGGTAATGAGTATCTGTATCCCGAAGCCTGTCTAAAAATTTAGAAGTACAATGGTAACAGAGGGGATACAGCAGGCATAACAAAAGACATGGCAGAGGAGCCAGCAGTGAGGGGGACAGGGTGAATCTTCCAGTTCCACGTGCTGTGTGACTCAAGAATCCTTGCAGCTAAGCATAAGCCTACCCCCATCTTTACCTTAAGCAACCGCAGGTGAAGGAGTCCCTGCAGCAAACAGAAATGAACTGAATTTAGTAGAACAGTGTGGCTAGAAGCTGGGTAAAGAATAAGTGAGCAGAGGACAAGTAAGTGGAAGGTAGTGTGATTCCCCTCTTCAAGAAGTTTATGTTAACAGAATGAGAGAGGAGAGAATTTGTGAGGATTTCGGCTTATTATGGCTTTTATCTTTTTCATGTCTCAGGTATGGGGTTATGTGGTGAGAGTAAAGATTGCAGAAGTGGGGCATAGAAGTCAGAGAATGGGTGAAAACTAGGGGGAAGATGCGAGCTATGGTTAGCTAAGATTTACATCAAGATGACAGGAGAATTACTTATTTCTTAACAGACAAACCCGTGGGCTCAGAGTGCCTATGCTACAATGTGTTTTGATGTACAATTTAGTGCACTCTACCTAGAAGCAGGGAGTTCTTTGTTCCATGTGCCACAGGATTTTTGTTCCATTAATGCTGAATTATCTCCAATATTAATGTAAAAAATCTGAGATGCACAATTCCCAGGCACCGAGAGCACACTTTGACAGACATACATGTAATAGAGGGCAGCATCCACTCAATATTATCAAAAATAAATGTACACACCAATCTCTCCAGAAGGTCAAAAGAACCTTTCAAAGTAAATTGATGGGCTTACAGACATTCTTTTTTAAATGAGGTGAAGGATCCACTTAAAAGAATTTTATTAGACTTGTTTGATCTCAGAACCTCCTAGAGTAAATGCATTCATCCTTTTGTACCAATTACCAAGTCCTAACTTGGGTAACTGTGATGCAGTCCACAGCCCACGAATCATCTTTCATCTACCCTTGGAAATGCACCAAAGCACTACAAAGACTCAAAATGAAATTAAATTGTCTTCAAGCTTCACAGCAGACCGAAGTAGGAGCAGGGAAATGCCATGTTAATGCAATCTAGTCTTTTAAATAGTAGCCTAGACTAGAATCATGTATTGTGGGTTTTCTTACCATTTATAACATGATCTCTAGCTATTTAATGTAACTTTAGTCCACAAATAAATACTTTTCTTTCCATATGAGTATATCATACCATCATTTGTGGGCTACAAACTTCCATCAATCAGAGCATTGTACCAGACAGTCCGCCCTTCCACTCTCCCTTGTAAAACTGCCACGGATTATGTCAAGTTGCAATTCCCTTCTGCCCACCAGATAATGAGCTGGCACATGGAGGAAAGATCGATGTCAAGCAGAAGGGGGAGATAGTTTTGAAGCTATCACTTTCAGTTGCCATTTCATTCCATTTGCAGAAATCAATCACCTCCCCCTTGACAACTCTGAATGTGTTATCACTGCAGCTTTAGTTCATTGGATAACCAAGGGCTCTCTTTCACTCAGGAGAACATTTTCCATTAGAGTCAAATGGAAATAGACTGTTTTTGCAGTGGGATAAAAATAAGGCAGAACAAACAAGTAATCAACTGTATTGTGAAAACGGGGTATACACGAGTGCCCATATATGGGCATGTGTGTGGCTACAGACTGGCTACATATATGAAGTGAATAATAGCCACAAAGTTGATGTCATTGGCATTTAATCCTGAAAAACTCCATGTGCTTGGAGACTGATGGCAATTGCTAATGGGTCATAGCCTATTGTGTAAATGTTCACAGACATATCAGTATGGATAATAGATGGCAGTCAACTTTTAATTCACTGTGCTAATAATCCAAGCTGTGGAGGAAAAAATCTAATACCTATCATTTATGCTTGAATTTATGGTGAAGCTTTTATAGTTTTAGAGGGAAAGTTGCCTGATAATCTAAAAATGGATAATACCACCCCCAAAAAAAAATAATGAGACCACATCATTTTTATTTTATGCTGAACTTGGCAGGAGTTGACAACCAAAGAATAGACTTCAATCAAAACTTGAAGGATTATAATTGTAGAACCCAAAGGCCAAGAGAGGGTGGAAAGGATCTGCTTTGCTGAAGTCCTGCTTCAAAACATGCATCAGAGCACAGGGTGTGAGGCCTTCTGTGTACATTGGAAAGATCCTCATTAAGAAAAGTATAATTAGAAAAGGGAATAACTCATGCAAAACTGAGAATTAAGACACTGATCCAGGTAGAGATCAAACCAAAATGTACACTAAAGGATAATAAAAGCAAGGAGACAGGAAGAAAGCATGAGCTGTGGATTTATAACATCGAGTTCCAAAAACACTTTGGGAACATTAGGATAGTAAAGAAGGCAAACTATTTCTTTTTGTTGTTGTTGTCGTTGTTGTTGTTGTTCCACTTATTTATTCATTGGTTGATTCTTTTTTTAAATTTTTTAATTTTAGTTTATTCAGTACAGTTGCTATCCTTTATTCCCATTCCAGCCCACCCACCCATTCCTCCCCTCCTCCCTCCCCTTTCCAACACCCCTAGTTTTGTCCATGTGTCCTCTATATTTGTTCCTGTAA
>CM052539.1:76368840-76406837 GCA_028533065.1 Trachops cirrhosus
TTCCATACTGTTTTCCACAGTGGTCGTACCAGTCTGCAATCCCACCAACAGTGCACTAGGGTCCCTTTTTCTCCACAACCTCTCCAACACTTGTTGTCTGTTGTTTTATTTATGATGGCCATTCTGACTTTAAATTGAAAATTAGCTGCCGTTAACCCACACTTCTTGGAGTAAAGGCATACCTTTCCTGTTCTTAAAGTACTCTGTTCCTGTCTTTCCATAGCAGAGAGCTCTGTGTTTCCTCATACCAACTTGTTTTAATCACTTGCTATTCACTGCATTCATGAGGAAGAGATCCCTGTCATAGGATTATGGCAAAACACACAACACCTGACAGCAGACAGGTGAGATTGACTACAGTGTATCAGTCATATTTACTCACAGCCCAGGAAAGGAGAACAGCACATGCAATGTAGGGATGCATGGGGAAGTGCACTCAGGAGCAAAGTGAACAGCCAGGGCCTGTGGAAGGTTTGTGGTATGAAGAGGGTGGGATGAACCTTAGTTCTTTGGGAAGATGTAATTGGCTGTTTGAATAGTACCATAGACTGGCAGGGAACTGAAACCCACCACTCAGGAATAAGTAGGAACTTTAGTTGGTCCCCTTGAAAACAGGATTGTTTGATTAGGAGATTTTAACAATGGAAGTAGAACGGGGTGTGGAGGGGATGCAGTTTGGCCATGCAAGGCTCTTGGTGTTTGAACAGAAGTCAAGACAGCAAACAACACTGGGCCTTAATTTTAGGTCTTAGACCAAGGGTGTCAAACTCATTTTCCCTGGGAGCCACATCAGCCTCGCAATTGCCTTCAAAGGGCCAAATGTAATTTTAGGACTGTATAAATGTAACTACTCCTTAACTGTTAAGGAGTTGAAATTACACTTGGCCCTTTGCAGGCAACTGCGAGGCTGATGTGGCCCCCAGTGAAAATGAGTTTGACAACCCTGTCTTAGACCATACACCTAAAGAGGGACCAGAATACTAACAAATGTAGCACTCCTGCTTCCTCCATTTACAGCTTCCTTATTTCTTAACTCTTTACCGGGAATATGTAACCTTTCCACTGAGAAAAATTACCTAGTTGCCTGTCTTTCCCTTTACACTCACAATTTGCAGGAGAGTGCAAGAAGAAATGCAACTTTTGATTTCTAGTTTTCCTGCTGTTTTCAAGGCTATGTGTGAAGCATAAAGAAACAGGTAGGACAAGAACACAAGGTTCTTAATTAAGTGGAGTAAGTGATAATGTCAGCAAGCATATGAAAATAATATTGGGTATGCATGTTGCCATGAAACTCCTTGGAGAATGTAGGCACTTATTGCTATTTTTAAAGATATACCTTGAAAAATTCTCACTTACCTAGACAATATTCAAGGAGATGGAAAGAAAATTGATATTCATCAAATTACTGATTGGATAATATGTAATCCAAAAAAGGTGGTAAAATCAATTAGACAAAATACAACAATTGCAAAATATTCACCTTTCAGTGCATGTGGTGCATTGATTCTTCTATTTGTCTCTGTTTGTATTTGGGAGTAATTCCTTGTGGTGGCTCCCTGAAGATATTAAGCTTAGCTTTCAAAGATCTCATGTATATTTATAAGCTTATTTTCAGCAATTTTACTCTAGTAATTTGGCATCCTTTTTTTTACTAAAATGAAAATACTATCTACTTTTAAATTTCAGCAATTCCTTTACCAATTCTCTCAAGCAGAAATGATTGTTCTATCATCTGATATGTAAAGTGCTCTGTTCATTCTTTATTATAGTACTTATCACACTGTGTAGTAATGATGTGTTTATGTGTCTGTCTCCTGCTCTAGAAGGCAAACTTTTTTTTTAAAGATTTTATTTATTTATCTTCAGGGGGAAGGGAAGGAGAGAGGGAGAGAAATATCAATGTATGGTTGCTTCCTGTGCATTCCCTACTGGGAACTGGCCTGCAACCCAGGCATGTGCCCTGACTGGGAATCGAACCGTGATCTCTTGGTTCACAGGCCCACGCTTAATCCACTAAGCTACACCAGCCAGGGCGAAGGCAAACTTTTTAAAGTCAGGAATAATCTTACTTCTTCCATGTATTAACATCACTATTATTAGCAGTTATCTAAAATATAATAATCTCTTCATAAGTTTTTGTGGAATGAGTGAATGAGTTAATAAATTTCATCCCTCTAAACTCTGAATTTATATATACTAATGACTATTTGACATTTCCACTGGGATATTAATTAGCTACTTCAAACTTAAGACATCCAAAATATAACTTAATTTCCATTCCCTCAATTTCTTTTTTCTCAGGACTAGACAGCACCACACACAGCTGCTTAGGCCAAAATATCTGCAAGTCAACTACCGGGAAATGTTCCCAACTCCTTATTGTAACCCAAAAGCATGTGCTGTCTACATCCAAAGTATAACACATACCCATTCACGCATCTCCTTTTCTGTTACCACAACTCTGGTCCAAACTACAAACTACCATCATTTTTTTTTTTACTAGATCTCCTCATTTCCACTTTGTCCCAGTCTGTTCTCCACATAGCCTATGGGGTGATCTTTTAAATACATAAATCACATGTCACTTTTCTGCATGACGCCCACCGTGAAATTCCTAAAGTACCTTACATGTAGATCCTGCCTGCTTCTCTTGCTTCATCGTCCACTGATTGCATTTCCCTCAGTCTGTTCCAGCTCCACTGACCTCAGAGACCCTCAGGTCAGCCCAGCTCATCCCACCGTGTTGTTTTATTTATGAATTGTTTCCTTTTCATAAATTATTTGCCCTTCAAATGTGTTCTTGACAAGTTCCTTCTTGCCAGCTTAAATTCCATCTCCTTATTAATACCCTTCTGATCCTTCAATGTAAAGCAGCCCTTGAGTCACTTTTGTTTACATCATCTGGCTTTATTTTTATCATAATATTCATCATGGTCACCTAAAATGTTCTTATTTGTTTACTCATGCTGATCTTTATTGTTCACAGCTAAACTTCCAAGGCTTCAAGAGGTGCCTAGCACATAAAAGACATTAAATAAATAATATTTGGGAATTAGTAGTTTATGAATGCATTAAAAAACTGAATTAATGAATATGTAAATGAATTTGTGAATAAATGCATGAATAAATGAATTTTAGTTCTCGACATCTATATTATCTCGATTATATCACTGCCAATATGAAACATTATATATTATTAATCATTAATGATCCATCTCTATAAACTTTATATGACATATATAAATTAATGAAATCTGATAAGAATCAACCTTATAAACTCAGATGTATTCAGATTAAGAAAATACCTTGAAATACTTTTTTTCACTGCTATAATTCATAAGTAAATTTTTAAAACTTCTTGATGCAATGAGCTATTCTGTTCTTACCTTCGCTTTCCTTTATCCTTTACAAGTCTTTAATGCTGCAGAATTCTCATTTTTTCAAAGTTTCTTCAGAAGCAAGACTATCAGGTGGGTAGTATTATAGAGTGATTTGAATCTTCTCAGATAATCTGAATAGTGCTATGTTTATTGAACAAATTGAATTCAAATTAAAATCTCACCAAAAAGAATACTCTAGGCCCAGATAGCTTCACTGATTAAGCCTATCAAACTCATAAGAAAGAAATTATACAAATTCTATGCAAATTCTGCCAATTACAGAGGAGAAACACTTCCCCTCTCCTTCATGTAGCAAGTATTATTCCCATATCAAAATCAGGCAAAGATATTATAAGAAAAGAAAACTACAGACCTATATCTCTAGTGAGCAAAGATACAAAAATTCCTAATAAAATGTTAGCAAACTGAATTGAACACTATATTAGAAGGATAATACATCATGGCAAAGAGGGGTTATCTCAAAAGTACAAGATTAGTTTAATGCTTGAAAACAAAACAATGTAATTCATTATATCAACATACTAAAAAAGAAAAAATATATATGATCATCTAACTAGATATAGAAAAAAACATTTGATGAAATCCAGTATCTATTCTTTATTTTAAAAAAACTCATGAAACTAGGAATAGAAACTTTTTAAATTTAATAAAGGTGATATATAATTAACTTAAATCTAATATCATTCTTTATTGTGAAAAACTGAACTTACTTCCTAATATCAGGAACAAGGCAAGGATGTCTATTCTTACCATTTCTAATCAACACTGCACCAGAAGTGTTAGCCAGAACCATAGGTAAGGAAAGGGAATAAGAGAACTCAAGGAGCCCTGGCTGGTGTAGCTCTGTGGATTGAGCATGGGCCTGTGAACCAAAGGGGTGGGTGCTGGTTTGATTCCCAGTCAGGGCGTATGCCTGGGTTGCGAGCCAGGTCCCCAGTAGGGGGTATGAGAGGCAACAACACACTGATGTTTCACTCCCTCTCTTACTCCTTCCCTTCCCCTCTCTCTAAAAATAAATAAATAAAATCTTTAAAAAACTCAACGAATAAATAGGTTTAAAACAATATGATATTGGCATGAGGATAGACAAATAACTCAAGTGAAAAAAATAGGGTCCAGAAATAGACCCTCACATAACATGGTTTTTCAATTTTCATAAAGAAGAACATTCAGTGGAAAAGAATTGCCTTTTCAACACATGATATTGAAATACTTAGATCTCCATATGCAAAAAATTATAATAAAATTTGATCCATACATCATACCATACACAAAAATTAACTCAATATGGATCATAGACCTGAATGTGAAATCAAAAACTATAAAACCTCTAGAAGAAAATATAGAAAAAGTCTTTGTGACCTTGGGGTAAGTGAACAAGAGGTAAAATATCCAGCAACTGTAGTCTTACTTTTAAATGGGGAGTTTAAAATGGGGTCAATAGTTTCTCCTTTATAGGATAAATGAAAAGATTTTAATAACTCACAAAAGTAACTTGTAAGAAATATTTGGGCTTAGTATTAATAAGAATTCTACTCTGAAGTTGATAAGTATCTTCTAATTGTTTCAATTTTCTGTTAGGGTCATTTCTAAAGTCAGTTGTACATATATTAAATAAAGATGTAGAACTAATCTATTGAACAGAATAATATATATCATTTTCCAAATGAATTTGTTTACACTATTTTTTTCACCGCTGCTCTTTGCAGTCACTAAATCCCTGGCTATTTCTCAACCTATATCCATGAAAAGTTCCTTCAGCTTACAGTTTTTCCCCATGATAAGCAGGACATCTACCATCTAACAATGCTCCATTGGAAAACACAGAGACAGAATTTCCCAAAGCTCTAAGACACTAAGAGCACCAACATCACTGAGAAGTTTGCCATCTGGTGGTGGAAGATGCTGTTACAGAACTCATATCAATAGGAAAGAAGATCTCAAAATTATAATAGAGACCAGCTGGTGGTACTTAACTGAGAGAAGGCAGGTGGCTACGATTATAAGAATAAGCAACAAAGTCTGAATGGCAGCCAGAAAATGGTGGCCTACAGAGAGGTATGGAGAACACAGTGTCCTGGAAGCAAGATAGATGGACAGCCTACAAGGTTCTTGCTCAATCTATACAATCAAAATAATTCACGGACAGATGATCAGGAAGCTGAGGATATACATTCTGATAAAAATTATGACCCCTTGCTGCTAGATTTTAGACCCAGAACCCAATGGCTAAAGAAGAGGCCAGGTACTCAGGAAGAGAACTCTGTAACACCATTACAAGTGGACATTATAATGAATTATTTCCTTGGTCTTTCTCCAAAGAAAACTATGGTCATTGATATATGGTCATTGACACTGTGAAAAGAAGAATACTCAGACTACCAAGACATTTGAAAATATCAAACACAGGATCTGAGTTGATATGATACTTGGGAACTTGGAAACGTAATTACGCCTCTGTTAAAATGAGGGTGTGTGGGGACAAACTAACAGAATCTGGTCTAGGTTCAACTCACCAGTAGGTCTGTTGACATCATGGATCTACCTAGTGGTCATTTCCTCAGCCATCACATGAATAATTAGAATGGACATGCTTGCTAGTTGGCAAAACTGATGCATTGGTTCTTGGCCTGTGAGGTAAGAGCTATCAGAGCAGAGAAAGCTAAGAGGAAGACTCTGAATACCACCCTCCTCAACCTGGTTAAAATACTAAATGAAAAGTGATGTTATATCCTGGGCATTGGCAGAGATTGGTGCTGCCCTTAAAGAACAAAATGATGCAGAGGTGATGGTTCTAATGATATTTCCAAAAATAGTCTGGTCTTTACACAAAAATAGACCAATGGTGGATTACACTAGACTATTTCAAATTCTACCAAGTAGTAGCTGCTGTTAAAGATGCAGTGAAGGGCCCTGGTTGGTGTGGCTCAGTGAATAGAGTGCCAGCCTGGGAACTGAAGGGTCGAGGCTTGGATTCTTACTCAGGGCACATGCCTGGGTTGCATGCCAGGTTGCACCCAGTAGGGGGTGCTTGAGAGGCAACCACACACTAATGTTTCTCTCCCTCACTTTCTCCTTCCCTTCCCCTTGTTCTAAAAATAAGTGAATAAAATCTTTTTTAAAAAAAAAGAAAGAAAGAAAGAAACTGCCAATAAACCTCCTGCACAATGATCGCTGCCTAAGTCTGTTTCTTGGGCAACTGAATTTATGAGATTGACAGATAAATTTCATCCAATCTGAGAAACTCTTTTGATCAGTAAATTTAACTTACTTACATTTATTGCAGTTATAGCTATATTATAGCTACCTTTAGCCACTTTATTTCATTTTACATATTCAACACTGTTCTCTTTATTTTTTCTCCTTTTATATACTTTTCATTCATTTAAAAGTTACATAATTTTTATACTTTTTACAATTGGACTTCCTTTTAGACATATTTTTTAATATTTCATATCAATTTTCTAAAGGTATTATTATTTATATCTTCTTCATGGAAAAGATAAGTACCTAGTAATGTGCCCTATTCATACCTCAGGCTTGTACAAAGGAATTTTAGTTCTAGATTGTCATATATCTATACACTTTAAAGAAAATATTAAATTATACTAAATTATTTACTTACTTTCCTAATATATTGTCACATCTTCCTATAAGCTTACTTTTGTTTTTAATGAAATACTTCCTCTGAGACTCCTTTTAAAATTTATCCTTCTGTGGAGGTGACACCAAACTCACATAATCTACTGCTGCTCTAATACCCCTAAATACCCTACAGTGTCTTCTACACTTATGATACTACCTCTCACGTCTCTGCCATGTTGAGCTTTCCTTTCATTCTGGAATGCTCTGAATTTATTCTGGATAAGTAGTGGTAGTGCACATGACATTATGAAGTTTTCAGTAAGAAATACTAAAAGCCTGTATTGTGTACAAGGTTGAAGTTTCTATATCACATGGATCTATAATTCAAGAAATAAAGCCTGTGAAAAAATCTTTCTGTTGTAAAACTTTTGAGGTCTTATATACCTGAAACTAAGTATATGACACACTCATATTTTTATGAAATTAGACAAATAAAAAATATTGTTACAGTTTTTATTTTCTTTGAAAATATTACATCCTTATTTTATTTTAATCTTTATTATATTTATTTCCATTACCATTTAATCCCCTTATACTTCTTCCCCCCACTGTTGTCCATGTCCATGAATCCTTTTTCCTTTTTGTCAAATCCCTCCACATCCTAACCCACCCCCACCACACCACTAGCTGTCATCCTGCTCTCCATCTATGAGTCTGTCTTTGTTTCACTTGTTAGTTCAGTTTGTTCATTAGGTTTCACATATGAGTGAAATCATATGGTATTTGTCTTTCTCTGACTGGCTTATTTCACATATCATAATGTTCTCTGGGTCCATCCATACTGTTGCAAAGGGTAAGTTTTGTTTTTGTTTTTGTTTTTTTTATGGCTGAGTAGAATTCCATTGTATAAATGTCCCATAGCTGTTTTATCCACTCATCTGTTGATGAACACTTGAGGTGCTTACATATCTTGGCAATTGTAAATAATGCTGCAATGAACATAGAGATGCTTATGTTCTTTCAAATTAGTGTTCTGGGTTCCTTCAGATATATTCCCATAAGTGGGATCACTGGGTCAAAAGGCAGATTCATTTTTAATTTTTTGAGGTATCTCCATACTGCTTTCCACAGTGGCTGCACCAGTCTGCATTCCCACCAACAGTGCAAAAGGGTTCTGCTTTCTCCACATCCTGGTCAGCACTTGTTTTTTGTTGATTTATTGAGGACAGCCATTCTGATAGGTGTGAAATGGTATTTCACTGTGGTTTTAATTTGCATTTCTCTAATGATTAATGATGTTGAGTATCTTTTCATATGTCTATTGGCCATCTGTGTGTATCATTTTAAAATTGCTAAGAAGTCCAATATCAATCTAAATCTTGTGTCTATTAATCTATTTTTTTCTCTATAAGCTTTTAAAACCTCTCATTCCCCCTTCAAAGAATTGATGTTCTTAAAATTCAAGTTAATATTTTTAAGGCTTTTTGTTAGTTTTATATTATTCTGTTTATTCTTTTTTTGACATTCTCTTTCTCTCAAATTTCCTTCCTTTAATCTGAATAAATTGGGTAAATTATTTCTTCAACTATTTCCTCCTATTTATTCATTGTTTATTTTTTCTCTCTCTCAGGGAAAATCCATTATACATCTGCTGAGACTATGTCTAGCCTGTGGATGTCTAAACTGTCCGTTTTTATTTTCTACCTCTCTTTCCCTTACTGACCCCTTTCTAAGAGTTATTCAGAGTTTCTAATTCTTTTCTTTCAATTCATTAATTTATTTTTTCAGTATTTTCTTTCTGTTGTTTAACATATTCATTGAGTTGTTTTTTCAAATTTTTATTTATCTTATACCCAGTATTTTAATTTCACTTTTTTATAAGTGCTACCCCTGCTATACAAATATCTTTCTCTATCTGCTTAAAAATAATTTATTTTTTAAAAAATTCTTTTTCCACCTGGTCAAGTAATTCTGCTTCTCCTCATGCAAACTGTTGAATGTGCTCTTTCTTCTCAAGGGATTGTCTTTCCTCAGGTAAGTTGTTATGCTTCCCTGTGGTCAGTTTTGCCCTGGACACATCAGCCACTGGGCTGATTACGAGTATGGGAGAAGTAGCTAAGGCAGCTGACATCCTACTTATCAGCCTCCCATAAGTTTAGGGCTTGGAATGAATGAAAATGCCTCAAGGTAAAGCTCCTTTACAAACTTTCCCACAGTAGGAAACTCCTTGTACCTTTACCAATATTATTTTACTGGGATATAATTTTCTCACCTTCAGTTTTAGAAAAAGAGATGGAGAGAAGTAGTAAATGGCAGTGGCCACCAGTCTTCCAGCCTTCTTGTTATCTGCATCTCACCTCAGCTAGATGCTACATATTATCAAACCATTCTACCTTCAAGCTGAATGATGTTACTATTTTTCTATCTCACATTAATTACTGGCTGGGCAATGATCTCACCAAGTCAATACTGGTATCAGACAGTGAGTTGGATAACATCATAATTAAAAGTCTCTTTTGTACGTCTCTGCCTCTCATCGCATCTGGTCCTCTTCCACTTTGGGGGACTCTTTCCAACTTTACACTAGAATATAACCAGGTTCTGTTTCACAACAATTTTTATAATAAGTTAATACTCCTACCAAGAAATGGAAAGTATTGAATATTTCATGTCTGACTCCTCAAACCCCCTCTGGCTTCTATGCGTGTCTAGGTTCGGGCTTGCAGGCGCAGCCTTGCGGTCTGTCAGTGTGCCACCCTGTTCGTCATTACTGGGTCTGTGACATTCAGACATATATTTTTGTAAAATAACATTTTGAAAGCTCTTTCAAATTCTGAAAATACATAAATAATACCCATTTTTATGTGTGAGTTTCCTATCTCAAAATGACTCACATTAATCTATGTTCCTTGTTTAATGGAAACAGGAATTTAAAAAAAAACTTGAAGCTAATTAAGCATAAAGTTCCTCAAGCTTTAATTTTGGCATGATTTCAATTTTCACTTTTTGTTTATGATTTATATAATAATTTGCTTTAGACAAATTAATTAGTTGTATGTGTCAAGCAAATTAAATGCATGCTAAATATTTTCCCAAGAGAACTAGATTGAAACTGGGTGCTATTAAAACCTTCAAATGAACAAAATCTGCTTTTAACAAGTCACACATTATTAATTAGAACTGGACAGGAAGGCATATTTTTGGACGCTTGCCAAGAATAATTATAGAATTTCTTTTTTTATTGGAACAAGATGAATTAACCAAGAAAAGCTAATCCAGCTCAATATGGCCAGAAGCTTGAAAGCATGACAATAAACTACTCACATTATCAGTTTGGGTTAGGACTGAAAAGCAAGTGTGATCCAGGGATAATTCTTAGGCTACAATTGATACCTGACAGAGATCTGTGTCCAATTTTTTTTTTCATTTTAAGTAGGTAAGAAATCAGACATACAGAAAAATAATGTTATTGACCCAAAGTCACACGGCTGGTGGGTGGCAGAGCCAGAATTGTAAAATAAATTTTTATTCCTACCATGGCTAAAAAATGGCTAAAAAATCATTGCTTATTCAGTAAGTTTTACTACACATCATTCTACATTAAATCAAAATGATACTTTACTTTTGGAAAATTGTTATAAAATTTGTATAAGACTTTCCATAAAAGATATGTTTCCAAATAATTGAATCATTGCTGGGAAGGACTCACTGTCTTCCGTAACAGAATTCTGTTTTTCTGATTTGTACTTGCCTTGCACCCACTCCCTTTTCTTTTCTTCTTTTGGTACTTGAAGGAATTATCTTGCCTCCATGTTGCACATCAATGGTGGGGTTTGTATTCAGTATGTCCACACCCTACACCCCTAACCCGACAAGTTCAATCAGATTCTCTCTTTTGAGACTTTGAATTATGAGAAGCATGATATAATGGCAGAAAAAATTATTAGTTGAAATACATTCATTCTGAGTAGTTATTGTTATCTAGACCCATGGAAATTCCTCAAGTCTAATCTTTCTAGAACTATGATGCCCTAGTCTTCTCACTACCTTCCTAATTACCCTTCTCATTGCTCTTTTTCTCATCCAGCTAACCAATACCTTTATTTTCTCTGCATGCATTAGCTAGAATCAGTTTTTGTGGCTTGCAATCACTGGGCTCTAACTGATGTAGTTTCCATCTCTGGACCTGATGCAGGATGCAGCCTTAATTAGATTGTTGTGTGTAGCCTTGAGTGGCATTGTTCCCAATAAGAATTGATCTAGCATTCTTCATTTGTCCTATTGTATCATTTGCTTCATCATTTTGTAAAAATGAATATTAACAAATCTAAGAGTTAATGAAAACTTTTACTTGTTAGTAAAAACTATGATTACTGGACATACCTAGCCCCAGTACTCACCTTAACTCAGCATCAAAAAAAAAAAAAAAAAAAAAAAAAACAAGCACTGCCCTCCTGAGTGAGGCTCAGAAAAAAGTACAACTGTCTTAAAGGAATTCCCTAAATTAGAAAACACATAAGAATGAAAGTCTTAGACCTAGATGGATTTAATACATTCTGCTTTTACTACCAAACTTGTAAATGTTAGTTTCCATGATGATGTATATTTGAAAGATACGACAAACTAAATGCATTTGTTAGAAGGAGATTCTTACATAAGACTAGACAGATCATATCAAGCCTGCAAAATGCACTCACTAACTGTTGTTTTAAGTGCTGGGAGTATTCAGTGCCCGTATCAAAGAGTGAAGGATGGATACTTTTGGAAACTGTAAGACACCCTGCTGCCTCCATTCTAATTGCAGAAATTGAATGGCAAAGAGAAAAGAAAAAGGTGGTGTGGAGAGGAAAATAAGAAGAAAAGAAAAAAGGAAAAACATATTTATTACAAATATTAAGGGCCTACTATGTGTCAAGAACATTCTAGGTGATTATATTAATTATCTCACTTATTCCCACCTATCTTGTGAGATAGATATTATCATGCTCATTTTATAGTTAAAGAAATTATTACTAGAAGAAATTAACTTCCCTAAGATCAGAAAAACTATCACAAATGATAGTTTTTAGTGTCAGATCTGTCTAATTTAAACTCCGTGTGTATACTACTGCTTTAGGCACTACTCAGCTAGTACCACTGCCATGACTACTATCACTATTAGAGCTTAACTAGAAAGATTTTACATAAAGTGAGGAGTTTCTTAGAAAAACTTCACTGAAAGGAATTTATCTTCCTTCAGTGTGTCTTAGGTACTTATTAAGTTTTATTCTTGTGCTAGAATCTGATATATTCTGGTGGAATTCTTGAGTATTCTTCTTTCTCTTCCCACTCTTTATCAATCTAAAAAATCTTTTTATTTAAAATTAGTTGATTATACCCAATTTCTTCAAATTGCTTTCATTACCAAACTGTAATCGGACCTGTCATGTAGTCTCTCGAGGTATTAGCTCACCTTCATTTTACTGAAACTTCACAGGCAGAAATTAGTCTTAAGAGCAGCCCAGGAGTGGTGTGGTGGAAAAGAGACACAGCAAATAAAGCTCATGCCACTTAATTACACTTACATCCTAAAAATATAGTCAAAAGTGGACCCTGTGTTACTTAAAACAAACTTTTGTCTCTTTGCAGTGTAACATAATGGTTAGGAGAAATGCACCAAGGTACTTGGTTCAAATCTGTTTGGTTTTAGGCTTTAAATGAAAAACTCTGTCTCTGCCTCAGTTTTCTCATCTTCCAAGTAGGCTGCATAGGACAAAAGAGGACAATGCATGGAAAATACTTGCTGTTGTACCTGACAAATAGTACCCCTTAAAAAGTGTTAGCTATTATTTAAATTGTGATTGTAAATTGTGATTGCAGTAGCAGTGTGAACAATGCTTTTTGAAAGTGTCACATCCTGTTCCTTCCATTTTAATTAAAGTTATTAATTAAATAGCAAAGAGGAAAGAAGTTTGGGGGTAGAGGAAAGAGGTACCCAGAATAGATTTCTAAGAGAGAGTAGGATTGACTGGCACCTGCTTTTCTACCTTTTCCGAATCACTCTGTTGAACCGAGAGTGAGATCTGATTATTTCTTTGAGGCTACATGGTTACTGAACACCAAAAGATGGTAAACAAAATGTTTTTTGTTAAAATGTGAATTCATGGGATACATTAAAATGAGCAATACAGTTTGGACTGATTTAATGAAAACACATTTAAATAAAAGAAATAAAATAAAATCTGCATCTTCGTGTATGAGACTTTAAATGTCTCTAAAAATGATTCCAAACTTTTATCCATTTCCACATCAGAAGATCTTGAAAGATAAAAGGATACACCAGCAATTTACAAGTGCGCTTGGACTGGAAGGCCTTGATGATTCTGTTAACACGGGCTTTGAAGTAGTTTAACTCGAAGCACATACACTGTAGATATAGCTATAGTTGGCAAATATTCTAATAAAATTGATTATGTTCATACCAAGGGAAGTGGCTTAGTGATGGATCAAAAGGCCTTTTAAAATATAGTAAAATATTTTAGTAACTATATCTGCTCTCACAAACTTCCAAAAGAAGTCTGTCTTTGTATAACCACATCTCTTCTTTGAGCATGTCAGTAGACCTGCAATATGTTCAGATGGCAAATCAAATAGCTCAGGCAAAACAAAACCGATGCCATTCCACCATCAATTTTCCAAGATTTTTAAAATATCCATTTTCCTTTTTAAGAGAAAAAGTCGAATAACAGAAAAGTATCAGTTACCCTGGATTGAGTAAAATAATGACAATGACTTTTTCCAGGAAAAAAAACAAAATGTAGCAGTGTCTGGTAACTTTTTGCACAATAATAAAAACCTAACAAATGTAAAAAAGGAACTGTGCTAGCCAGGATTACCTAGTCTGTGAAGAAAGAGCCAAAGAGTCACTTTAAGAAACTGTTGGTCAAAAGTAAATAGATAATAGCCTTTTAGGAAGAAACTGAACATGTACGATGCGTCTACCCTTTAACTTAGCAATTGCATTCCTGGGAACATACTTGTACAGGAGGCACTGATCCTAGTAGTCCACTGTAGGGTTCTCCTGTGAGACTTCTCGAATTCAACCCTGGCTCTGTAATTGACTAGTCAGGGGGACCTTCAGGACCACCGCTGGTCCATAAAATGCCTTGGTACATATTAGAATGAATTTTTCCCTCTGGATAAAAGCAACTTAGGGACACAAGGTTTGAAAATCAGAATGTGCCTTTAGGCATTTTAGAATAAATCTCCTTTCTGCTAAAAAAATCTAGTCCAAGTGTTGGTAACAGAAGTTCAAACTGGATGCTAGCCCCAAGTTGCCGCTTTGACAGGTGCCTTAGTGCAAGAAACAATCTGCACAATCCAGGCAGAGAGGGCAGGGAGGATGAACTTCACAGGGTTAGTGTGGGGCTCAAATGAGATCATCTACCTGAAATGCTTAGCACGGAGTCTGGCAAAGAGTAAGTGCTCAAAACGTGGTAGCCATTATTTTATTGTTATACTCCACAGAAAATTGTGTTAAAAAATTATTGTGATATTCATTGCAGTATTGCTTATTAAACTTAAGATTTTGAAATAATCTAAATATTTTTCAATGGGGATAATTTAAACAAAATCTAGCACAGCCTTGAAATTCTATAAACTTTATTTTCTCCCAATTCTTTGTTGTAATAAAATACACAAAGCGCAAAATTCACTACTTAACCCTTGTTAAGTGTGCGGTGCGATGGTGTTCAGTGAATTCACGTTGCTGTGCAGCCATCACCTCCACCCATGTCTTCATCTTGCGAAACTGAAAGTTTGTCAACTGTGAAAAGAATGCAATGGCTTTATAGGTAATAACATAAAAATATGTCTATAGTATATTTTTAAAGATTTTATTTATTTGCTTTTAGAGAGAGGGAAAGGGAGGGAGGAGAGAGAGAGAAACATCAGTGTGGGAGAGATACATTGAATGGCTGCCTCTCACATGCCCGCCCCCCTAACTGGGGACCTGGCCCACTACCCCGGCATGTGCCCTGACCGGGAATCAAACTGATAAACTTTTTGGTTCGCAGGCCACTGCTCAATCCACTGAGCCACACCAGTCAGGGCAAAAGATGTCTATAATATAGTAATAGAAGGAAAGTTAGGAAGTTGTAGTATAATCTGAATTCATTTTTTAATGAGAGAATGAATTATTTACTAAATAATTATCCTGTCAGTACTGATCATCTAGAAATTACCTTTCCTCCTTTTCAATAGTTAGAAGTGTCCCTCTTAACCCAATGTGACCCTGTATAATAATAATAGTTGCTATCTCATTGTTATGCTTATTAAATGAATTGATGTTTATATAACAATTAGATCACTACTGGCACTTATTAAGTGCCACTAAAATGTTTCAATGAAAGTTTGGGAAAGATCTTTCCAATATGTATCCTCTAAGACAGACAAAATGATAATAGCCATTACTTTTACCTTTTAGTTGCCTTAATTTTATAAAACTACTGCTACTATTATGAAGAATAAAAACAATAACAAAATGAAAGTAATAGCTAATATTTTTGGCCCTATATCTAGTTTTTATTCTGGAATATAAAGCTCATTTTAATTGAAGTATAATTGACATACAATATTATATTGGTTTCAGATATATTTCATAGTGAGAGCTCACATGTATACATCTTACAAAGTGATCCACTAACACAAAATATCCACTAACAATCTGTCACTGTACAAAGTTATTGTGATACTGACTATATTCCCTATGCTGTAACTTTCCATCCCTGAGACTTATTTATATTACCTTTGTACTTCGTGGTCCCCTTCACATTTTCACCAATACCCCCACCACTCAACCCTCTGACAATTATCAGTTTTTCTGTATTTATGAGTCTGTTTGTTTTGTTTGTTTTTCATTTGTTTAGTTTTTTAGATTCCACACATATGTGAAATGATACAGTATTTGTTTTTCTCTGACTTAACTTTGCTTAGCATAATACCCTTTGTGACAACTTAGGCATCTAAGTTGTCACAAATAGCAAGATTTCATTTTTTTCATGGCTGAGTAATAGTCAAGTGCACACACACACACACAGCCACTTCTTTATCCATTTATCTATTGGTGAATACCTAGGTTGCTTCCATAGTAATGGTTAATATTTCTAGCACACCCCCTGTGTCAGCCATGGGGCCAGTGCTTACCCAGCATTATCTTATGTAATCTTTACAAGGCTCTGGGATAGATGCTAATATCCCCTTTTCCATATGTGAAGAAATGAAAGCTCAGGAAAGTTAAGTAGCTTGTTATAATAGCACGCAATTAATAAGATTTAGAACCAGGTCATGGAGTCACAAATGTCCTATTTCCAAAGAGACTTTCTTAATTACCACTAGGCATCATGAGACCATAACATACTGTATATCAATGCACACACACAATTGTGTATGTTTATACATGTTTGTACATGTATGTGTGTAAAGCAACAAAGAATCAGATCAAGGTATGAGCCACATTTTAGAACTAAAACATTTACAGTTTTGAACGTGTTCTGAAGATACAAAATGTACACTATATACTTCTTATTGTATTAAAATTATTTATTTATGTGCAATCTGTCCTGGACAGGTATAATTTTTTCATCTATACATACTTCCAGCTTAACAAGTAGTGAGTACATTATACATTTCACTAAATATTGAAATGGAAATTAGGACTGTAGCAAATCTTGTAGTCTCTCTTCTGCTTACATTTCTGGAGACCTTCGTCATTGGGATTTGCCTCTCAAACTGAATTTCCTCTGTCTACAACTCCCTCAGAATCAGTTTCCTTATATATTTCCTGTACTAGTCATGTGTAAGGTTACCTATCTTCCCTGTCCAGTGATCAAGCCCTGTCTAGACATTTCCTAAGAAATTTCTACAAAGCAAATTAAAACCACAATGAGAAACCATCTCACACCTCTCAGAATGGCTACCACCAAAAAACCAATAAAAAACAAGTGCTAGTGAGGATGTGGAGAAAGGGGAACCCTTTTGCACTGCTGGTGGGAATGCAGACTGGTGCAGCCACTGTGGAAAGCAGTATGGAGATACCTCAAAAAATTAAAAATGAATCTGCCTTTTGACCCAGTGATCCCACTTATGGGAATATCTCTGAAGGAACCCAGAACACTAATTCGAAAGAACATAAGCATCTCTATGTTCATTGCAGCGTTATTTACAATTGCCAAGACATGGAAGCAGCCCAAGTGTCCATCAATAGATGACTGGATAAAACAACTATGGGACATTTATACAATGGAATTCTACTCAGCCATTTAAAAAAAAGAAAATTTACCCTCTCCAATAGTATTGATGGACCCGGAGAAATTGTGCTAAGTGAAATAAGCCAGTCAGAGAAAGACAAATACCATATGATTTCACTCATATGTGAAATCTAATGAACAAACTGAACTAACAAGTGAAACAAAGACAGACTCATAGATGGAGAGCAGGATGACAGCTAGTGGTGTGGTGGGGGCGGGTTAGGATGTGGAGGGATTTGACAAAAAGGATTCATGGACATGCACAACAGTGGGGAGGAGTATAAGGGGACTAAATGTTAATGGAAATAAATACAATAAAGATTAAAATAAAATAAGGATGTAATATTTTCAAAGAAAATAAAAACTGTAACATAGCATTTTTTATTTGTCTAACTTCATAAAAATGTGAGTGTGTCATATAATTAGTTTCAGGTATATAAGACCTCGAAAGTTTTACAATAGAAAGATAAATTTTAGAAGGAATCTCAGGGGAAGTATTTCATTAAAAACAAAAGTAAGTTTTCTAGGAAGATGTGACAATATATTAGGGAAGTAAGTAAAAGTAAATAATTTAGTATAATTTAATATTTTCTTTAAAATGTGCTCTAAAATATATATATATGACAATCTAGAACTAAAATTCTATTGTACAAACCTGAGGTATGAATAGGGCACATTATTGGGTACTTATCTTTTGATTAGGAAGATATAAATAATAATATCTTTAGAAAATTGATATGAAATATTAAACAAAAAGGGAAAAGGACTCACGGGCCTGGACAACAGTGTGGTGATTGGGGATGGAGGGGACCAATTGGGGATTGGGGATATGAGGAGACTAAATGGTAATGGAAAAAATATAATAGAGATTAAAAAAGTCTACATTTCAACTCACTAATCTGCTTTTCCCAAACTAAAATGTTAGTATTAACACTTTACCACTGAATAACTATTTTTTAATATTTTCTTTTAAGATTTTTTAATTTATTATTTTTAGAGTGTGGAAGGGAGGGAAAAGAGAGGGAAAGAAACATCAATGTGTGGTTGCCTCGTGAGTGCCCCCTACCAGGGCCATGACCTGCAACACAGGCATGTGATCTGACTGGAAATCTAACCCGTGACACTTTGGTTCGCAGTCTGACACTCAATCTAGTGAGGAACACCAGCCAGGGCTGAATAACTATTTTTAATTTAAGAGTTCCCTACCCTTTTAAAATACTACCAGCTGAAGTAAAATTTCTTCAGAATAATACATCCAGACTGGCAGGAGGGGCAAAGACGTGGAACAGTTTGGTCCCACACCCATGTGTGGTGTATAAAAATTCAGGAGGGAGCTCTGGCTGGCGTGGCTCAGTGGACTAAGTGTCGGCCTGAAAACCAAAGGGTCACTGGATTGATTCCCAGTCAGGACACATGACTGGATTGCAAGCCAGGTCCCCAGGCTTGGGGTGCACTAGAGGCAACCACACATTGATGTTTCTCTCCCTCTCTTTCTCCCTCTCTTCCCCTCCCTAAAAAATAAGTAAATAAATAAAATCTTTTAAAAAATGTAGTCAGGAGTCCTGGCCTCACAACAGGCCTCCAAGCCCAGAGTTCTAGTACCAGGAAGATAAATTCCCACAACTTCTGGCTGCAAAAACCAGCAGGGACTGAGTTGGTGGAAGAAACTTCTGGAACCCCAAGCTCCAGAATCCACATATAGACTAACCTACTCAGACATAGTCCCTCTGGGCTCTGGTGCTGAGTAGGTGGCTTGAGGGACACTAGTGAGGTTCAAGGGAAAGCTGATGTGCCTGGGATAAAGGCAAGCAGAAGGCATTGTCCCTTTTTCTGGGCCTTCCCCCCACAGAGCTGGCAGACCATCACCCTGGCTAACACTATTAGACCCACCTTAGAGGCTCCCAGAGACTTTGCCTTACCCAACTTACAGGCCCACCCAAACTGCTTTTCCTTGTGAATAGCTGATCTTGGTTCATACTGCTCGACTTCCTAAGTCCTCTCAAACAGGTAACAGCTGGCCTCAGTAAGCCTCAGGCTAGCAGCCTAGATTGGCTTCACCTGGGAATCTCCAAGGCCAGCACAAATAGCATCCATCTCAGATTGCTTTATAGCACATGTGGGGTGGCCCAGGGCAAAACATAGTTGGAGCTGACCTTGGCCTGCACTACTCAGGAAACCCCAGTGCCTGTATACCTAGTGGACTGCTACAGACCATGTCACAGCAACACCACCCTGCACCAGCACAGCTGATCCTCCACAGAGGTTGGAGGTCAGGGGTCACAGCCAATCCTTGCAGGTGACTGGCCTGAGCAAATCCCTCCCATTGATCTGCCAATAGCAACCAAGTCTCAACTATAAGAGGAGAGTGTACTCAGCTCACATGAAGCACACATTTTGAGTATCCAGCTTGGGTGATAGGGGAGGCTGTGTCACTGGACCCTATAGGACACCTACTACATTAGGCCACACTACCAAGACACAGAGTCAAGGCAGCTCTACTTAATACATAGAAACAAACATGGGGGGGCTGCTAAATTAAGGAGACAAAGAAACATGGCCCAAATAAAAGGACAGATCAAAACTCCAGAAAAAGAACTAAATGAAATGGAGATAAGCAATCTATCAGATGCAGAGTTCAAAACACTGGTTATAAGGATGTTCAAGGAACTTAGTGAGGACCTTAACGGCATAAAAAAGAGCCAGTCAGAAACAAAGGACACACAAATTGAAATAAAGAACAATTTAGAGTGGAACAACAGTGGAGTGGATGAAGCTGAGAAAAAAATCAATGATTTAGAACAGAAGGAAGCAAAGAACAACCAATCAGAACAACAAGAAAAAATAATCCAAAAAACAAGGGTTGTGTAAGCAGCCTGTGGGACTAAGCAATCCAACATTTGCTTCATAGGGGTTCCAGAAAGAGAAGAGAAAGAGCAAGATATTGGAAATCTATTTGGAAGAATAATGAAAGGAAACTTCCTTAAGTTGGTGAAGGAAATAGACATGCAAGTCCAGGAAGCAAACAGAGTCCCAAACAAGATGGATACAAAGAGGCCCGCTCCAAGACACATAATTAAAATACCAAAGGCTAAAGATGAATAGAAAATCTTAAAAGCAGCAAGAGAAAAGAAGTTAGTTATCTATAGAGGGCTTCCCATAATACTGTCAGCTGATTTCTCAAAAGAAAATTTGCAGGCTGGAATGGACTGGCAAGAAATATTCAAAGTCATGAAAAGGAGTGACTACAGTCAAGATTGCTCTACCCAGCAAAGCTATCATTTACAATCGAAGGGTGGATAAAGAGCCTCCTAGAAAAGAAAAAGAGAAAGGAGTTCAATACCACCAAACCATTATTATATGAAATGTTAAAGGAACTTATTTAAGAAAAAGAAAATCAAAAGTATGAACAATAAAATGGCAAAAAAATGCATATTTATTCACAATTTAATCTTAAAACCAATGAAGCAAACAAAAAGAATGGAGACAGAATCATGGATATGGAGAGCATTTTGATGGTTGCAAGATGGGTGGGGGGTGTTGGGGCATGGATATAGAGGTGAGAGGATTGAGAAGTACAAACAGGCAGTTACAGAATAGCCATGGGGATGTAAAGTACAGTAAGAACTTATATGAATGACCCCCAGATATGAACAATCCTGGGGGCATTGCCTGAGGGAGTGGGGGGTGCTGAGTGGAAGGTAGCAAATGGAGGAAAATCAAGACAAGTATAATAGCATAATCAGTAAAATATATTTTAAAAAAAAGAAAAGCTGATTCACACACTGGAAAACTTTAGATTGCATAAATGCAGAATAAGGCCTACTGAATCCGAGTGGATATGAACCAGTTAAAACATTTTACATACTGAAGAAAAGGACCAATGAGGCACCATGGAAACTGTTTTCAAGACATGTATGTTTTATCTTCTTCAGAAAGAGAATGGGTTAGCATAATTCAAGATTTTGACATAAGCTGTTAACCTCGAAAGAGGTGATGCCTTCACTCATCAAATGGTTCCTTGGACTTGCATCCACTGCCCAGGAACCATTTATGTTGTAAGTTGTGGGCCTTATTATTTGACTTAACGTTTTCAAATACTCAGAGGACATTGGAAAGAGTATTGAATGTCAATTCTGAGGGGGAAATCCTTTTCATTAATTATCTGATTTTGTCCGTGAGAACTATATAGAGCACCTCCCGCCATGTGCATGGTACTGTGTGTCGTTCTACTTACTCCAAGTTTATTGTCAGCAAAAATCAATGGGCCTGAGCTAAGGGCCTCAGGCCTTGAGAGGCACTGAGAATTGACCCAGATACAGCCTGCTGCCCGGTGCTTGAGTGTGTGAGTTGATATGACTCCCTGCAATAAACCTGCAGAAGGATTAGGTGACATCTAACCTAACATCTGCCATGCCCGACAGACCTTCTTCTCTTGCCTTCCCTGTATTTTCCTGATGGGTCTGGTGCCTGAGAGGCACGCCTAGCAGTTTTCTTCTTTTCATATGGTTATATCTTCAATTCTTTTTATCTATAGTCTATTTTTCCTCTGAACTTCATTATCATCTAACAACTGCCCATTCATCATTACATTTCAGACACATCAAAATAAATGTGTCTGAAATGAACTTGGAATTTCAACACCCCACAAACTGCACCATCCCCATGTGTTTTTTTATCTCAGTAAATGCCACAAACCTAGGTGGCATTTGTTATTTCCAACTTCTCTTGCATTTCCTATTTAATCTGCCATCAAATCATGTACAGTCTATCTTCATGTTGTGTTAAACTCCTTCCAGTTCTCCACTACACATAGTACAAGCCACCACCATGTCTTCCCTGCATCACAGAAAATCATCCTAGGCAGAGGAAACAGTGAGCTCAAAGGTCCCCCCAAAATGTGCCTGTGGCTTCAAGGAGTAATAAATGGGAGTAGAGAAAATCAATATTTTTTAAAAGGAGGTCAAAGAGATGGGAGGGGGTGCTGCAGATCATGAAACTCATGTAGATTGTTGTTAGAACTTTGACTTTTATTCTATGTGGAATGGGACATCATTGGGAAGTTTCAAGCCAACAAGTGATATCTGATTACTTACTTTCTAATAGAATTGCTTAGGCAGCTGTGTTGAGAATAGGACAAGGTAGAAGCAAGGACAGCAGGTAAGTTCTTGTATCATCTAGACACAAGGGGAAGATAGTTTTGATGGCAGCACTGGAATTGAGAACTGGTCAGATTATGAAAGCAGAGTCAAACAAATATGGTGATGGGTCACATATCTCATTTGAGGGGAAAAATGAGTCAAACGTTACATCAAAGTTGTTGGCCTGACAACTAAAGAAATGCTGTTTCATTGTTTTAAATGAAGGAAGACCGAAGGACAAGTAGAAGTGAAGAGTAGTAATATCCTTAGGTCAGTTTGAGTTATTAAATTTGAGATGCCTTTTTGACATCCAAATGGAGATCCCTAATCAGCCATTAGATACATAAATTTCAAGCTGAGGAATAAAGTCTGTCCTGGAAAAATAACTGCTCAAGGTCTAAATGGGAAAGTCATTAGAGAAGGTAATTCACAAGGAGGCGAGTATAGGTTGGGAAGAGAAGAGGTCCATGGCCTGATTCCAGGCACGTTGTTGTTGTGAGGACAGGGAGATAATAAGAAATCACTAACAGAGATTTGAGAAAGAAGGGCTATAAAGTTAGGAAAATATGGCAAATATATTTCCTGGCAGAGAATCACCATTTCGTCAAGTGCTAAGTAAGGTGAACCTGAGCCATGACCATTGAATCTAGCAATACAGAGGTTGTCTTTTGTATAAAAAATGTTATTTATTAATTTGAATCTACATGTTAGTATAAAATGAATCTCAAAAAATACTGTAGCAAGAGAAATGTAATTATTCATTTAATTTTTATTATGTCTACTGCTGCCTCAAATTCCTTTAGACTGGACTCTGAACATAGAGGTTGGTAGATTAACACTGGCATGTGACAATTTCATACAAATCATCATCTTTAAAATGAACTAATATTTGTAGAACATTTCATATGTCTAGTGACTTACAAGCACTTTATTGAATGTGTAACATTTACCGTGTGGATATAGTAAATATTAATTTATTGATATGAATGCCATTCTACAGATGTAGAGCAAGAGGCTCTAAGGAGGCAGTGGTCAGTTTCACTTTGAGTGCATTGGAAATGCTATTTAAATCCTGTCATTTGGCTTCCAAAGCCCATTTTCTTCCTCTTATATCATGCTACTTCTGGCATAATGATGAGTCCCTTGACTCAAAAGAAGTTGAATGTGTATGTGTATGTGTGAATATGTGTATAAATTTGTAACATATATATATTTGTGTATGTATGCATGTGTGTGCATACAAGTGTGCACACTCATATGTAGTTATTGTTATTGTATCTCTGTTTTTTATTATTGACCTACTAACATTCTCTTAATCACTTTCCCTATGACCATCAACAAGCATGCATCTTGGAAAAAGACAGGGATGGCAGTCTCTGCTTTAGCCAATAGAGCAAGTTCTTTGAAACCAGGGGTTAAAATTCCAGCTGCATGATCCTAGTTTAGTCATTTATGATTTCTGGCTTCAGTTTCTTTATCTGTATAATGCAGATTGTCATGTATAGTTAACATATTTTAAGTAATCAAGACATACTGTGTAAATTTGTCCACTTAACCTTGTAAAGGCTAGGCTGGTTATAGTTAGCATGTTTTTCTGTACCACCCTTCTCAGCATTGAACACACTCTATTGTAACTGTGAGCCTCTGCATGAGTGTTTTGAAAACAAGGACTTTGCCACTTTTTCCAAGAATATGGTAAAATGATGGTTAGATAATGAAAGAATGAAGCCCATGGCATATATTAAATGTATGACAAATGATAATATTATTAATACCATTATTAAATTATCTAGAGTCATGAAAAATTAAGCCATAATTTTAGTTCCAATGACAAGGAAAATGATTAAAAGAACTACATTGTTATACCAAGCATTCTGTATCCAGTTTGGACAATTTATCTATCATATGGCTTTGTTAACAAATTATTTCTCAAGAATAATTGATCACCACTGCTAGAACAAATCAATTTTAAACTAATCCTACAGAAGGTGAAACTCAAATTAAAGGTATTCAACTTTTACTAGACATTCATTCACTTAGCCTTAATGTCTTCCAAGCTTCCGAGGCCACACTTTTTTTTTAAAGTGTGATAAACCTATATATCACCTAATCTAAAAGTAGAATTGAGTATACATTGATTGCTAGCCAAATGCTGCTTAAGAGAATTTTAAAAAATAGGTGAATGAATAAATGTGACAGTGATAATTATCAGCAAAGTTCAAAATTTAAAAAGTGCAAATATTTTTCTAGGTTATCAAATTTCAGAAGAATGATATTCCTGCTTCTTTTCTAGAAAGAACATATTTTTTTGAGGCTGCACATGCATACTGTAAAATGTTTGTTTCTTATTAATTTCATTTTTAGACCCAGTTTTCAGGCAGCTGAAAACTATGAGTTTACAGAACAGGATGTACTTTTCTATTCCTATTTTATGGCCAAGTACTATGGCATGCACTGTTATGAAAACAATTCGAAACTGTGCTTTATTATACTATGTTGTGCAATTTATATTCAGAAGATACTATCATCACCAGAAAACAGACAAAGTTAATAAAAAACACAGTGTTCCTGTTGTCCTAATAGTTATTAAAATAAACTCTTCCCAGAAGACATCTACAGTGTCTTTTCAAAGATATTCTGCATACTTTCACGGATCAACTGGGGCCTCTGGATATGAATAGCAACATCATAGATCTTAGAAAAACACAGTATCAGGCTGGAGGGAGCCTTTATAACCATCCAGGATGACTCCTTCATTTTACAAGTGAGACAGAGGGTGAGGAAGAATAATTGATGCAACCTAATTTATATCTAAACTGTGGCTAGAATGAAGGTCCCCTGACATCCAATCAAGGATTCCTTTCACTTTTATTGTCATTAAAGATAGTAGTATGGTAGGGCACATAAGCATTGCCAGATATATCATATCATCCCTGAAACAGCTCCAAAAGGCAAACAGAAAAGATCTGATTTTCACCATTTCTCAGAGAAGAAACCACAGTCATAAAGGAAGAAATAACTTAGTTACTATCTATGGTTAGCCTTGTTATTTATCTGTTTGTATATTTTTGTCTGTCTCCTGATAGACTGTAAGTTCTATGAGAAAAGTAAGCATGCTCATTTGGGGTACTTCTGAATCCCCTCTGTTCAGAATGTGTCTAACACATAGAATTTATTCAATGAGCCCTGACTGGTGTGGCTCAGTCCTACAAGCAGGAAGGTCCCCAGATTGGTTCCTGTTCAGGGCATGTGCCTGGGTTGCTGGCCAGGTTCCCTGTTGGGACTGTGAAAGAAGCAGGTGATCGATGTTTCTCTAACAAATCAATGTTTCTCTCCCTTTCTTTCTCTCTTCTTTTGCTTCTCTCTGAAAATAAATAAATGGAATCTTTAAAAATAGAATTTATCCAATAAATATTTGTTAAATAAATGAATCTAAGTTTACCTGATATGATAGGGGTTACAAAAACTTGTTAAAACTTAGGACTGATCTCTAAGCATAAAGTCAAGAACTACACACACACAAACATACCCTGCATAAAGCAGAATATAGTAAATGTCACACAAATGCCATAAAAACTTATAATTAAAATACTCACTTTGACTCTTGCATCAAGGAGTATATGGAAATTGCTAAGTAGCTATGAGGCTTAAGTAAAGTTATACAGTAAGAAAAATGTAGAGGATACATCAGAATTTTGTGACAACCTGCAGCTAGGCTGGCCAACGCTGGGTGCTGGGAGGTCAGAAGGATGAGCACAGCTGATGTAAGGAAGCTAAGTGTGTCTGGAGTTTGTCGGGTGAATAGAAGTGCTGATAAATGATGAGAGTATTTGGGAGGCTAACCAGATGTAGCCTGAGAATAGTTAAAAGCTGTTTGATAAATAAACCCAGTTATTTTTTCAGAGATGGCTTTAATTAATGACTAGATCAACTCCAGAAGTATTTTTTTATTTGGTGGAAAGGAGTAATGAATTCCACAAAAAACAGGAGCTAGAGGTGGTGAAACTGAATTTTTTAAACTGGCTACCAGAGTACAAAATGGGAGAGCTACAGGTTAGCACAAGTACTCAACAAAAATGTTAGAGTTTTGGTGACAGTAATAATACCTAACATTTTTAGTACTTCACAAAGGCCCAAACAGTTGCTAAGCAGTTACATTTTTTGTTAGAAGAACTCTATGATATTATTATTAATATATTACACTATTTTTAGTATTTTTAATATATGCACATATTAATTTTATATAATGGTATATAATATGATAATTATATAATTAACATGTTAAATATGCTAAAATATACTCAGTATTATTATTTTCATTTTATATATGGGGAAACCGAAGTACAGAGAAGTTAAATAGTTTGCCACAACACCCAGCACAGCTGGGACACGGTACAAATTGCCCTGGTGAAGTGGTTAAGCACACAGGCTCCAATGTGAGCGCAGGCAGGCCTCACACTGTCCCATCAGGGACCCACATGTGGGAAACAGCCTTCATGTGCCCAAAGCATGCCTCTTCTGAAAACAGGAGAGCCATAGACTAGTGTTTCAAAAAGTTCCTGCCCATATGAACCAGCAGAGTTCTTCAGTGGTTGCTATTCTTTACTTGTAAATCAACAAAAGAAAAAAGCAAACAAAATATAACCAGAGTCATTGAAATTAAGAACAATCTAACAATAGCCAGAGGGGAGAGGGGAGGGGACAGTGGGGAGAATGATTTTCAGGAACTACTATAAAGGACAACACCAACGGGGAGGGTGGAAGCAAGGGAGGGAGGTGGGTTTAGAGGGGGTGGGAGGGAAGTGGGGGAGAAAATACAAACAACTGTAATTGAACAAGAATCAAATAATTTAAATTAAAAATTTTTTTTCAAATAAAAATACTGGCTAGAGGCTATCCTTTATGCAGATTTCTTGAGCAACAAGCTTCTGTGTTCCACCCAGGGGTGGGGTATGGGAAGTGCAGCATTGAGGGACAGGTGGGCAACACCCGTGCTTCATGCCAGCAGTCTGACCACAGCCGACCAAGCCTTGGGCCTGGCCCTGTTTCTTCCTACCTTGATGTTCGGACAAAGGGTTGAATTTGAATGTCTTTATACAATTGCATCTCTGGTATAGCTGAACACTATTCTATCATTCATTAAATAATTTATTCATTCTTTCACTCAGTTTTCTCTGTCTTTACAGTTAGGGAAGAGTAAGGGAAGAGTATTCATTCATTGCTGATTAAAAACATTAATACATTCATGTTCTGTGCCCATTCAGTTAATTAAAATCATTCATTCATTATTGATCAAGAACATTTATTCATTTTGGTTAAGAGTATTTATCACTGAGCATTCTGTATCTATAAGCTCATTAAAAGCATAGGTTTTACTATTAGACAGTTTCTAATTTTCTCTGCACTATTTCCTAGTTATCTTACCTTGAACAAATTTCTTTCTGCCTGTCTCTAAAACTCATTGTCTCACTGTAAAACCAGGGAAAATAATACTTTTTTATAAGATGGTTTAATAGTTAAAGTAGATGAAGCAAGTAAATTCTTAACACTATCTGGGCCCTATTTAGTGCTCAATAAAATATAGCTATGAATATTAATTATTATCTACTTTTGCAATAATAGTAGCACCAGTAAAGCCACTTCATTACATATGTTAAATAAAAGACAAATTGTGACTCAGTCCCTGACTGTAATGAAACTTCAGTACAGTGCTGTTAGAATCCTAGTGGTTTACAAGGCTGGGAAAAAAGTGGATGAGAGATTATCTAGGTAGAGACCTTAAATACTAAGCCAGCTTGAAAGTATTTGACAACAACATACAAAATTATAGATAAAAAGAAATAAAAGATTTTGGCATATAAAGAGATAGACATAATATAGGGACATTTGAAATGTTAATAATTTTTGAGATTTGTTGATAAGATGGAAATGGTAAAAATACAAAATATATTTTACATGACATATCATAACTCACTTGATTATGAAAGAATACACTCTGCATTAAGAAGTCATGTGCACTATCTGTCCACTGGTGTGCAATGTCATTTAAGACATTCCATCATTCTCTGCTTGAGCACTCTTCTGTAATCTGATGAGGTGTCCAGGGAAGAGACAATGATAGCCAAGGCATTAAAATATAATCAAGATATGCAAATTCATATCTAAATGTGATTTGCTGGGAAAAGAAATTAATCTGGGCATGGTCAAATAAACAATGTGTAATATGGATAATTAATCACCAAATTAGCAGCTGCAGTCCCTTGAGGAAATTATGCAAATCGAAAAGGCCCCATCCACTGACACAATTAGACCATTTAATGGCAAACTCTCAACAATATAACCCTGGGGAACATCACAGAACAAATAACCCAATCAACCTCAGTGTCCCAGACTCCACTGGAACTTATTTGGAAGGACCCTATCATACTTTGCTAGAAAATATTCTAAGATTCCACACTATGTATGGATGACTCATTATGTGGTTCCCTCAAAGTTTAGTTTTCCTATCTCAACCAGATATCTTATTAATGAAAGCTGAAGTCATGCAAATGATAAGGCTTCATGATGAGGAAAGGTCAATTATATATTTCCTGTCAGTAACAGCAGAATTGAGGGAATGTTAATGCACCATGAAAATGTGTGCTCTCTGTGGCCTGCTGTGAGCTATTGTATCAGCAGAAAAAAATTGCTACACTTTCCTGATAATATTTTTATCTCAGGGAAGAGTGTTTTGTCTTCAACGATGTTAGAGAGTGTGATCCCATGCCTGCCCCTGAAGCGTGTAGCAAGTAATCCTACCTTTGTTCCCTCTACTCCACCTGCACAAAAGTAGGTGACAAAGTAACGCCTACAGAACCCTTTGAGACTGAGTCTAAGAAAGCCCCTGAGACTCTACTGCTACGTCCACTCCAGAATATGTCTCTACCTCTAGAGAGATACCAAAGCTTTCTGGATAGAAATAAAAGATGCTTTGCCCCTAGACAAAGATTGATTAAGCATTTTGTTATTATAATTTTGCTTCTAAAAAGACTAGTTGCAGAGAAGAAATTGTTATGGTTGCTGATAGTGTGCCTATCACTTATAGACACCATTTATATCGCTTGGCAATATGGTTAGTGCTGCCACTGATCTCATTTACTCCTCCAACCACCCTAACATGCCCAAGGTCAAAGACCTAAGAATTAGCAAACTGGGGCTACAACTCTAGGTGTCCTGACTCTCCAGGGGACATACTAAACGCCTTGCTAACTGCTATGTCAAATGATACGGTCAAGATCCTGCAGTCAGGAAATATCTAAATTGGGAACAAAATGCAGCTGTACTGTACACTCTACTCAGCTTCTCCACGTACAGAAAACCATAAGTGATGGGACAGTAGACCCGGCTTATGCTGTTAATGTCCAGTTCCTCGGGCTTCCTGGAGGACAGTGTTGGGTCTCCCTGGAAGAGAGCAAATCCCCTGACCCTAACAGAGAATTATAGCGTTGTCATATGCTTCTGCCTGTTTAACCCTCATTTCTTTGTTATATCCCCAAACTTAAGAGCAGCCCAGTAAAAACGCCAGATGGGGGCTGGGATCTTCTTCCCTGTAAAAGAGTTCTATTAAGAAGCCATAGACAAACATCATACACTAGAGCAATGACATACCCCTTCTACCTTCATTAGCAAGTGCAAAAGCCTACATCTAGAACCATGGTCTCCTAGTATTTTCCAACAGTGGAAGTATGATTAGAAATCATCTAATCTAGTGGTTTTTAAACAATGATCTGTACAGCATGCAGGATTCTGAAAATGTGCTTCAGGGACAGCTGTCAGGGTGACTAGCAGAGGGCAGGAGACTGGGACCTCTACCAAGCTTCAACTAAATCAAGTTCACATCTCTTTCACAGACTGAGTAACCATGTGTGACACCCTTTGAAAAAAAAGACTTTATAGCTTCAAGTATTTTATTAATGCCCTCCCTAGTCCAATATTCTCTACTTAGCTGAGAATCTGCCTATGAGAGTCAACTCCCCAAAGCCACAGCTGAGCGATCATTGATCCAGCACTCTGCCAGTGCCTGTTGCCATCTTGGTATTAAATCATATATGATCCAGCAGCGCCTGTGACTCTCTACAAATTCCTTCCCTGAGCCATGATTATTACTCTTTTCCTAATTTTTATCTTTTAGAGTTCTGGGACTCAATTCTAGGCCAAACATTGATTTGACAAGTCAATCTGGTGACCAAGTTCTTTCTTTCAAAGTCCAGAAATTATCTATAGATGGACAACATTGTCTGTTTTGACTCTGTACTTTTATACCAACGTGATTCATTTGCCTTACACACTCCCAATTCATAGATTTCTAACATTTTTCCAAGACCCAGGATTCTTCCGCCTATCTGAACCATTCTCATCTTATTACTAGATCACCCTGGCCACCGCTTTATTGCACACACATGATTGTACTCTAGGCTTTTGGATCTCATCAACACATGTGATTTCTCTAATTTTTGTATCTCAATTCTTGAGTTCTTACTCAAGAACTCATTACCAGCTGTGTAACCCTGTACTAGCTCTGTTTGAAACACACTAGATTAAATGCTGTCTAATCATATATAAACTGCTAAAATATTAGTTATTTAAACTATCTCCTGATTTTATGATTGATAAATTAGGATAATATCTGTGCCACCTTCCCTTAGAGTTGCTATGACTATAATATGAGCGAATATATACAGAGTGAAGAACAGTTAAGTTTACATTTGTTCATAAGGAAAATAATATAATATTTAATAAATAATATAAGAATAAGCTCTATATTTTGTGTACTCACATCTGTAAACTTACTTTTGCCACACCCTGTATAAATGTTCTTTGTAAACTGTATTTTATACTAAGGAAATGTTGTGTGACCTCTGAACCTAGTCTCACATTATCCCTAGGTAATAACATAAATCTGCAAGAAACACCTGGCTATGCAAAGATACATTACTCAGATGTTTCTTTTACATTTTCCTAAGCCTCATACCCTTGAATGTTCTGTACACTAAGATATAAAGCCCCTGTGCTCTGTGACATTTCTTTGATCTAAGAGAAGAAAACAACACAAGAAATCCTATCTAAGAGTCAGAAACATCAAAGCAGATAAATACAGTATGAGATGAAATGTTCATACAACAAACATGTGGACTAAAAATTTGTGTTGTCACAAAACAGAGATAGCAACAACATCTTTTTCAGAACAAAGCTTAAAGGTAAGCTGTGAGTCAATATGAAACAAACTAAGCAGGAAAACTAAAAAAAAATGGAATTAGGGATTTTATTGTGTCTAATCTCAAATTAATGTTAAATATTAGTTTGCATTAGACTTTATACATACAAATATTCACACCAACATATACACATATACCCATACCCTGTACATCCTCCCACATGCAAAAATAAATCTTTAAAATAAATATATAACCTTGAGTTTGCTTATTTAAAAATATGAAATTATAAAGAACCAGGCAACTTACTTAATACCACCCACTGGACCAATTCTATTGGAATAAGTTGTGATGAAGAGAACCTCATTCTGTGTATTAATTGGGTCAAGACAGGTACTCTTGATTCTAGGAAAACTTAGTAGAAAAGTGTTAATCCAGAGATTGTCTGCTGTTTTAGTCATATGATGAAAAACAAAAATTTAATTTTCTCATTAGTTTACTAAAGCTATTAATTTTAACATCATGTAAAGAGTGCTGACCTGGATGTTAACTGTTATGGTCAAACTACTGGGGAATAGAGGAATAAAGAAAGACCTAGAAAACAACACGAGTGATTGATAATAAAACCCTCCCCTTAATTTTTATCACTTTAACAGCAGTATTTTTGTCAACATGCCTCTTAATTTTTCTGCTTTCTTCTGGGGTTTCTACTCATTCCCTCTCAGCTGTGACTTTTCAGTAAACTTTATGATGATGATAATGATGATGATGATGGTGTTGGTGGAGGGATATAAACAAAAAATCTTCAAATATACCTAGTATTTGGCTTAGTCTTGAACAGAGCACAAGACTTAGGGAAGGAAGAGTCTTGAAGGATAGAAATGCAACTGTTTTCTACAATATTCTGCAATTTTATTTCTGTATGATAGCTGTTTTGGATAGGAAGAAAACATAGCATCACCATACTCTGGGGGTAAATAATAAGATAAGTCCATGTAGTATGTTTTTTGTTTATTTAATTCCAAAAAATGCTTATCCTAGAAGAGGACTATTTGGGAAAGAGGCTTGACTATACTTCAAAAATGACTTCGTGATGGCTGAGTTTACTGTGGACTTTTGGCTTGCTTAATAAATAGCCTGGATCACTTCATAGTTAGTACAGACTTTATTCTGAAAATGCCAAGAATTCCTAAGAAAATAACCATATGTATTGGTCATCAGTGTAGGGGGCAGAAGTCAATAGGAGAGTTTGAACTGTGGCATAAAAATAATAGTTTTTTTCTCATTTGTTTTGTTTTTGTATTTTACTTAGGTAAAGAGCATAGGATTGACCCCCAAATATGGTCAAAAAGTATGAGTGTCTGTTTTCTTTTCAAGATTTGGTAAATTGATTTTCACATCTGTTTTTCCTTTTTTAAATTTTATTTATTTATTTAGAGAGAGGGGAAAGGAGGGAGAAAGAGAAAGAAAGAAAGAAGAAAGAAAGAAAGAAAGAAAGAAAGAAAGAAAGAAAGAAAGAAAGAAAGAAAGAAAGAAAGAAAGAAAGAAAGAAAGACGTGAGAGAGAAACATAGATAGGTTGCCTCTCACATGCTCCCAGCTGGGGACCTGGCCGCAACCCAGGCATGTGCCCTGAGCAGGAATCAAACTGGTAACATTTTCAGTCCACAAGCCAGTGCTCAATCCACTTAACCACACCAACCAGGGCATTCATATATGTTTTTCACTTTATAAGTTCAGCTACCATATTGAAGATGTTTAGGGATCACCAAATAAATGCTCCTTCCTAGTTCCTAGCATCCCCTGCCACTCTTTCAGAAAGGAGGATTTGAATCACCCCACAATGACCAACTGAGGTGCTCATTGAAGGCAAAGGAAATACAGAATAAGTAATGAAAAAAGGTAGTTATAAGTACTAGCTACAGAAACGTGGTACTGTGCCATTACAGAAACAAGGACTGTGATTGTCATGAGTATTTTCTCCTAACTTTCTTGGAAATATGTTTGTGTGTGTATAATTTTAAGAAAATATTTTTACTTTATTCCCTCTTAGTTCCTTATTATGTAACATATAGCATTGATTGATTTTTATAAACTATTATTCAAGTATTGTCAATTTTATGTCATAGTGCTAAGTTACAGAATACCAAGAAGAAGAATAAACATCACTCAAGGACTTTAACTCCTCTTCTGGGAAAGTAGTTAGCGCATTTCTCTGCAGGGTAGCTGTGTCATGTTAGGTGGAATGATGGCCTTTGTATTGTCTTTATTTGATGCTTAAGTATGGGTTAAGGAGGTGTGTATGGGTGCCCGATGACAATGGGTACACTTGTGATGGTTAATTTTATGCGTGAACTTGACTGGACCACAAGGGGTCCAGATATTTGGCAAACTTTATTCTGGAAGGGTATTTTAGATGAGATTAACATTTAAATTGGTAGGTAGACTGAGTAAAGCATATTGTTCTTTCTAATGTGGGTGGGCTTCATCCAATCAGTTAAAGGTTTACATGGAACACAAAAGCTAACCTTCCTCTGAGTAAGGAAGAAGTCTTCTTGCCTGACTACCTTCAAACTGGGACATCTATGTTCTCCTGCCTTTGGACTTGAATTAAACCATTGGTTCTCCTGGGCTGCAGCTTGCTGATTCTGTTTGCATATTTGTGAGCTTTCTCACCTACATAACCACATGAGCCAATTGTTTATAATAAATCTCCTTTATACAATAGATAGAGGATAGATAGATAGATAGATAGATGAAAGATAGATAATTGGTCTCTCCATTGATCTACCTATATTGTACTGATTCTGTTGATTCTGTTTCTCTGGAGAATAGGGGAGCTTTGTCCAGCAGCGTTCTCCTGGCCATTGTGGATGAGAATAAGTCTATTAAGACGTGATCTTCTTGGAGAAAAAAGGCTGGCCAGTCTCTCGGAGGAGAAAGGTCTCAAACGTCTCTATCAATGGGCTTTTATTGAGTTTAGCTTGCATAGGGATGCATATCAAAGAAAGGAGTTATGGTTTACAGATAACATTTCTGGGATCACAAGGGTCCTTTGGAGTCAGGGTCTGGTAGACAGAGTGATGCCAATTGGCTGTAAAACCTCAGGAAACAAACTTACTTTGTGCTTGGACCCTTAACATTTAAATCGAGGGCATTCTTAGTAAAGCAGGTTTCACAGGACTTTATGCATGCTTTCTTAGGCCTGATTGCCCCCCCACCACACTGGCAACTACTGGTTCTGGTACAGAACTTCACCCCTCTTCAGCATTGTTTCAGATCTGAATCAGGTGGGGGAAGCAAAGCAACCAAGAGATTAGGAGACTTTTTACAGATAGAATGAGGACTCAGGCTATGATAAAGCCTAGTGATGAGGGTCTTTTGTCACTCTTCCACAATCCCCTAAATCCTTCCCTGATGCCCCCTTTGTGACTGTGCCTGTCTTAAGTCATCCCTCCCTTGAGGAATCTTACCTGTCCTTGACTATCCAGCCATCCTCTAGGGGCCAAGCAGGGTGAAGTAAAGGGGGCAGAGGCTGAGCTCCTGCTGGGAGGATAAGTTTTATCTCCCTAGTAACTTATGATCCCAAGGTCCCCTAGCTGTGGGGTCTTTTTGCATGTCAGCAGGGTTACAGCTCCTGAAACCAGGCAGGACAGTTCCCAACACTGGAGAACCCTAATACAGATTTTGATAAAGGAGGGGGTCCCTCCTTTATCCCTTTCTTCTTCTGCTGCTGTTGCAATAAACAGAAAAGTCATGGCCCCATATTGCATAATTCAAAATGGAAGACATCTGACCTACATTAAACTTCACCTGAGTGGGAAACAAATCTTTTTATGTCACATCACTGAGACAGCTAACACCAAGTATCCTAACACAATATTTTGGGATTTAGGCTTTATTCTGACTATGTTTAGAGCCTTCAGTTAAAACTAAGATAGGCTATTCTGGTTGGCTGGAGCATCATCCAGTGAAGCAAAGGGTCATGAGTTAAGATTCCTGGTCAGGGCAGTACCCAGGTTGCAGGTTGGGTCCCAGTTGGGGTGCATACAAGAAGGCAACCAATCAACATTTCTCTCACATCATTGTATCTCTCTCTCTCTCTTTCTCTCTCTCTCTAGCAATGAAAGAAAAAAATGTCCTCGGGGGAGGATAAAAAAACAAATCACAAACCCTGCTAAGATAGGCTAAAATGTACAGCTACTCAAATCAGGCCCCACCATCTGTTGGCTACAAATAAACCTACAATGAAATCAATAAACCAATATTCCTATAATTGCTCTCACTTATGCATGCAGAACCCCAGGTTCTCTGAGACATCCCACAAGGAATACGAAAGTGTGTTTGCAACCCAAATTATCAGCCACAATACACATGCCGTGCCTGTCACATTCTGCTTCCGCTCTGGATCTCCCTTTTGAAGAATGATGCCCAACAAGTTGTGTAAAGAGCCAGTTCCTTGCTGCTACCCCTGAAAACATTTGCATGAAGAGGGCTGCCTCTCAATGTTATCAAAAATACAACATTATTGGTTTCTCAGCATAGGTGGTGAGAAGTGCCTTTTCTTTTCTTTTTTTATTTTTCTTTTTTTTTTTTTTTTTGCTAATTTTTGGCATCTAGGCACTAAAACAAAATGTGTTATGTACATAGATTTCCAAAGTCTTCCATCAAAATAGTTTCCCTAATACTAAATGATCAAAACAATAATAAAAGCAAAAAGTTTGAAGGAAAAAAAGCTATGCTATTCCCCTCCATTCATTTTCTTCTTTACTGCAACAAAACTGCTTCTGTTTTCTTGATTTGCAAAATAAACCCCACATATATTTCAATAAATGAACACATGCACTGATGTATAACACAAGTAAATAAAAAAGGAAATAGTTATGAAAAATTATCTTTTACAATGTTAAAAAGTAAAGCTATTTTTTAAATTCATATGACTGGCAGAACACACAATTCTTTTCCTTAATTATTGTACAATTTATCTAACACTTCTCCGTATTTGAGTATCATCATGATGAGCTATACTTTTCACCTTTGTTGTCAGTGTTCTATGACATATAAGAAGATGCACATTGTTACTAGTCCTAGAAATGAAAGAAGCTATCTAAGCACTGAAGCAAATGCAAATTTCAAAAAACATCAAAAGAAGCAAGTAGTAATATTTAATACCCCAGAACATCAGAAGACAATATAATTTTAATTATGTCTCTTACAATTATTTATAATGGTCCAGGTCAGAGTAATTCCAAAGGAAGGATAAAATTTGCAACAGAGGGAACTCATTCTAAATTCAAACTACAACAAATTTTAATATGATACAATTACAATGCCTGGATTTTTAGCTAATTATTATTGAAAAGATAATGTCACCCAGCAATCAAGAACACTGAATTACTTAAAAGTGACTTTTTTTAGAAAAAAATATTTTAATTTATATAAATTTGCTGTATTTTTCTAAAATTTCTGAATGATGCAATTACACATTAATGATATATACAGACCTATTTTTTAAAACAATATATAAGGACTTCCGGCCAAGATGGAGGCATAGGTAGACGCACTGTGCCTCCTCACACAACCAAGATAGGGACAAGAACAATATAGAAACAAAATAGCAACCAGAACTGACAGAAAATTGAAGTGTATGGAAGTCAGACACCCAAGGATTTAAAAATAGACACCTTCATCCAGACCGGTAGGAGGGGCAGAGTTGGGCCGGGCGAGGGACGAGGAGCGGAGAGCTGAGCGATCAGGGCAGCGCACAGGTCAGCTGCAGGCAGACCCTGGTCGCACAAGCGGTGATGGCTGGTGGGCCCCGGCCAGGGAGCTGCGACTGACAGACCCAGAGAGGGGGCCATTGTGAAGCAAGGCACTGCGCCCAACTCAGGGTCCCAGCACTGGGAAATAGAGCTTTGGGGCACTGACTGAAAAGGAAGGTCCCTCAGGGTGCACAGGCCCACCCACACAGGAATTGGTGCCAGAGGGGCCCGGTTGGCTTGCAGAAAGTGGCAGAAGGGTCTGCGGTCCTACAGAGAGCAGAGCAAGGGCCATTGTTCCTTCTCGGACCCCACCCCCACATACAGATTCACAACCCAGCCACTGGGTTGCCCCACCCTGGTGAACACCTAAGGCCCCACCCCTCACTACAGGAGCTCGACAAGACCAAAAAAAAAAAAAACCCAGCAAAAAGATGGCTCAAACAGGAGAAGAATTGAAAGCCCCAGAACTCATCCTTTTAAGCGACCAAGAGATAGCCAACCTATCAGATGCACAGTTCAAAGCACTGGTGATCAGGATACTCACAGAATTGGTTGATTTTGGTCGCAAATTAGATGAAAAAATGGAGGCTACAATAAGTTTAACGAAGAAACATGCACAGGGAACCAATAGTGAT
>CM052539.1:76407337-76498066 GCA_028533065.1 Trachops cirrhosus
TGTTGTATGAAATGTTAAAGGGACTTATCTAAGAAAAAGAAGATAAAAAACATGTGTAGCAAAATGACAGCAAACTCACAATTATTAACAACCACACCTGAAACAAAAACAAGAAGAAACTAAGCAAATAACTAGAACAGGAACAGAACCACAGAAATGGAGATCACATGGAGGGTTAGAAACAGGGGAGTGGGAGGAGGAGAGAGGGGGGAAACATACAAAGAATAAGTAGCATGGATGGTAGGTAGAAAACAGACAGGGGGAGGGCAAGAATAGTAGGGGAAATGTAGAAGCTAAAAAACTTATGACACATGGACATGAACTAAAGGGGGGAATGTGGGTGGGAGAGGGTGTTCAGGGTGGAGGGGAATGAAGGGGGGATAATAGGACAACTGTAATAGCATAATCAATAAAATATAATTAAAAAACAAACAAAAAATATATAAAAACTATATTAATCCTTAATATTTCCCATGAATATGAAATATATTTAGAATATTGATGTTTTACTTTATGTGTTTAAAATGGGTCCCTGGACCCAATTTCAACTTGTGTGTGGAAGCATCCTCACACCCACAAGCATTTCTCAGCAGAGTCCAAATATTCAGCTCAATACTGACAGATCTACCTGGAGATAGATAGTATCACATTCCACAGGTAATGGGCTCAGTTCCCAAGACCACCCTTCTCTTCAGATGCCAGTCACAAGTCCAGGCTGTTAACTGTGCTTCTGACCAACTGGGTACTTGGTGGTCTCAACAACTCCTCCAACTCAGACTGCTAATCTCAAGTCCAGATAGTTACCTGTACTTCTGGCTGAGGTTACCAAAACCCTCTCCTCAGGTCAGATTAACTTACTAGAGCAGCTTACCAACTTCAGGAAACCTATTTACTGACTATATTACTGGTTTATTATAAAGGATATAACTCAGGAACCGCCAGTGGAAAGAGATGCGTAGGGCAAGGTATGGGAAGAGGGTGTAGAGCTTCTATGCTCTCTCCAGGTGCTCCACTCTACCTGAATCTCCACATGTTCGCCAACCTGGGAGCTCATTGAACCCAGTCCTGTTGGGTTTTTATGGAGGCTTCATTATATAGGCATGGTTGATTAAATCTTTGACCACTGGAAATTGATTCAACCTCCAGTCCCTCTCTCCTCCCTGGGGGCAGGGAGACTGAAAATTCCAACCCTCTATTCACATGGTAGGTTCTCCTGGCAACCAGACCTTATCCCTAAGCAGGATCCAAAAATCACCTCATTAACATAACAAAAGACATCTTTGTTACTCTTAGCACTTATGAAACTTCAGAGAATTTGTAAGCTATGAGACAGAAACTTTGGACTAAGACCAAATAAATATACACGAGGAATGCATTTTGGTTATCTGAATAACCAAATATATATTTTCTTATAATTCACAAAATCACAGTATTACTTAGCAGTTAATACACAGCAGTGGATAAGAGGGCACAGCAATGTGGAGATAAACATTTCTCACTCGGTGTTCTTCTTCAAGGTTTTATCAGATCACTTAACACGCAAGGTCATTTTCTCTTTCTTTCCTCTCATTTACTATAAAAAAACATCTAGCACCAGCACCAGCAGAAAAAGATTAGAAATGATAGAATATCTAAGAGATCATTTAACAAGAAAGTGCAGTCACAGACAAGAATAATTTATTTTTAATGATAGTCGTTTAATCAGTTATGATTTGTTTAGATGACCTTCCCATGCTACCATGTTGTCATTCTTCTAGTTCATATCTTTTTGCTTTTAAGGAGACGTGTGGGGCATGAGGGCTGATGCCTACATTTGGATGTAATTACACATTATGTTGCAATCTGATATTCTAGGGAAACCTGGTTGTTCTGGTTGGTGACAGTCACCTCCAACATTCTGTTAGCCATTAATTGTTTCACTAGAAGTAAATCTTGAATATTCAGATTTTTTTCATTCCTATACATGCTTTTGTGGAATTTCTTCCACTTTTAGAAATTGTAAGCTCTCAGAGTAGGCTTTCAGGTCACATTTAAAATGCATATTACTCATAATTTCTTTTTACTTGATTTTGCTTGTATTTCTCCTTGTACTCACCAAAACTTAGGACAATCTAGACTATATTACTATTTATGCTCTAAACTGATGGTCTTAATTTTTATTCTGGACTGTACTGTAAGGAATAATTATGTCCATTGGGAAAACTAGTTACTGTTTTGGGGCAAAGATCCTATGGTTTCACTTAAAATAATTGCTCTAGCCCTGACTGGTGTGGCTCAGCTGGTTTGACTGCCGGCCTGTGAACCAAAGGGTCACCAGTTCAATTCCCAGTCAGGGCACATGCCTGAGTTGTGAGCCAGGTCCCCATTAGGGGGCATGTGAGAAGCAACCACACATTAATGATTCTCTCCCTCTCTTCCCCTATCTCTAAAAGTAAATAAAATTAAAATTAAAAAAATATATGGAGGTGGGGGAGGAGTGGGGAGAAAATACAGACAACAGTAATTGAACAACAATAAAATAATTAAAAATAACAGTAATTGCTCTAAGATTTCCTTAAGATGTGTTAAAACTTTCATGGCAGCAGAGTTCACTATCTTTAAAATTAAGAGGCAGTGTTTTAAGCACTGGTTTAAGTGGTTATAGGAAAATAAATGACAATTTTTGAGAAGTAGAAAGTAAAAACAGAAATCAACAAAATGGGAAAATACCAGGAACTCACAAAGTTTTCTTAAATCAGTCTAAAGAAGGCAAATTGACATACATTAATTTCCTTTTCTCCACACATGTTAAGAGAAAGTGACACGAAGAGATTTGTTTCCGTTACCCTTATCAAATGAAAATGTGGTGGCCATAGGCAGGTGTTTGATGGCTTTAATGGGAGAACTGAGATCATAAAATTGCTATCTACTTTTTACATAATTAGGGTTGAGTACCTATATAAAAGTCAGCCCAAACCAGATATACATTAAGCTTTCCAATACTACTAGATTCTGAGCACAACACTGAAAGATTTATGAGCTTTAAGAGTAAAAGTCATGATATGGGAATTAATTCTGAGATAATATCAGAAGTTAAATTTTATATACTTACATATACATATATGATCATATATATGACTGTGTGTATATATATATTTACATATGTAGGGTGCAGCAAAAGTAGGTTTAGAGTCATGAGTAAGCAAAACACAGAGTTCATTCTTGTATTATTATTTATTAACTATTGTATTATTTTCCATATAAACAACTGTGAACCTGCTTTTGACCCATATTATATACATGCAAACACCCTATACATAAAATGTCTGTACAGAAAAAGTCCAACTATTGTTAATACAACGAGAATGGTTTGCATGACATCCATATAACCTGGCAGCCAAAGGGAGTAAACTGGAATGCGCATGCATGAAGAATGACAACTTCACTGTACTAGTCAGTGGGAGCAGTAGATATTGTTAAGTGAGTATGTGTACTTGGTGGCCATCACGTTCAAAATGAATGCTATTCAAAATGGAAACTATTTGGATGAATCAAAAGTTTGCAGCTGTAGGCAACTGGTGATTGGCAGCTTCATTATGACAACACCCCTGGTCATGCATTATGTCTCGTGCAGAGTTTTTTGGCAAAACAGCAAATTACACAGGTGACTCAGCCCCACGACAGCTCACATTTGGTGCCCTGTGACTTCTGGCTTTTCCCAAAACTAAAATAACCTTTGAAAAACAGGAGATTTGGAACCATCAATGAGATTCAAGAGAATATGAAATGGCAGCTGATGGGGATTGGGAGAACTGTGTGAGGTCCCAATGTGCCTACTTTGAAGGGGACAGAGGTGTCATTGTTCTATGTATGATATTCCTTGTATCTTGTATCTTCTTCAATAAATATCTCTATTTTTCTTACTGCGTGGCTGGATACATTCCGGACAGATATATGGCTGCGAGTAAATGCACTAATCTGTGCCCACCCAATTGTAATTGCTTAAATCTTGCTCCATTTTATCTTTTTTCAGGGATCTTCCCTTTACAACTTAATTTCATTGATATTTATACTGAATATTTTATTTCAAAGTTTTATTTTATAGAAAAGCACCCTTGATTATGAAAACATTGATTCGTGTCTTGCTTCTTAATCTATGAGTAGGCAGATGAATAGTGAAGTTACTGCACTCTCCCAAATGATAATAACAACTTGTATTTCAGGCAGAGTTCCAAGATGCCATGGCTTGTTTGAAAGACTTAATATATTTTCATAAAGATATATCACAAAAAGTAACCCCTAAATCAGATACCTACAAAATGTATGTTAGCCTAGTTTATAGATTCAATGAAATAATACTTTCCTGGCAGCACGCCAATGCTAGGAAAGAAATGATAAAAGAGAAAGTTCCCCAAGAGAAACAACATATGAATGAGTGATCAGAAGCCAAAAAGAGCAACAAAATAAGCTAATATTCTGGGTCAAGGTAAGATCTTTAATACTGGAGAGATGAAATGACCTAAGCACAGGCAGAATATATATAAAGTTACAATCTGTTTAGGTATTATAGGAAGCTTTGTGCCTGATTTGGCAATAGTGTTTCTCCCTTAATAATGATTAATACAGAGCAATTATAATTGTAAAGGTTATACTAGTGATAGTTTGTTATACGCTGATACAAATGATTCTGTCTAGGGAAATGGGACTTAGGGGCTTAGGAAGTCATGCAGTTCCATTCTGAGTTTTTGTGCTCTCTAAGGGAGCATAGGTTGCATTTTGAGAGAACTTTTGTTGGCAAGTGGAGACCCATAGTGCTTGAGCACACAGTATCTTGGACTGGCCCCAGGTGAACTGCGTCCGCCTATTATGTCCTCACATGAGGTTTCTTTCAAGACCAACAGCCTACTGCCTCTAGAATCAGAGATAGAATATCAGGGTCAAGCTCATGTTCTGATTCTAACCCACCTTCCATTCATTAAATGGTTTCCCAATACTCTAACACATGCTAATACTATTTCAGAAAATCTGAAACAGGAATTTTTATCAAAACATATGGTGTTTTGATGTGGGTGCTCAGTGTGCAAAACACCATGTGTAACCTGTTTCTCAGAGGCATGCCAGTCTTTGAAATGAGAATAGGACAAACTATCAGCTATGAAAGATACAAGCTCACCAGTCTTGAGAGAACTCTAACTTCCCTTCAAGTTTCCCCAAATAGTTTTGGAGAATCCATCTGGACTTATATTAGCACCTGTTACAATAAATTAGAACTGTCTCTTTCTATGACCTCTTCCATTGCACTGTGAGTTCTTTGTTGAAGTATCATACTTGACTTCTTTTTTCCATTCATGAGAAAGTCCCATCCTCTCTGCTTCTAAAATATATCTCTGTTCCAACTCCTTTTCATGAACTTCACTACCACCCTGCTCCAAGTTCTCATCATCTTTTGTTTGAATTCATACAGTAAGTAGCTGCGTAAGTGGTCTTCCTGATTTTGTTTTATCCCTCTATAGTCTACTCTAGAGAATGCAGGGTATTCTCTACCCCACATTCTTTCTAAAAGATGTTTCTAAAAATCATATTCAAATCATTGTCCTTAAAAAAACCCTTAAGTAACTTCCAATAAGAATGAATGATAAAAGCCAAACTCCTTACCCACTTACTTCTCTAACATGTTTCTTTTAATTTTTCTCTTAGTTCATGTACTATAAAGAAAATTACTTTCATTCTCTTTCCTAAACATTCTACAGGTATTCCCACTCAGGATGTGTGCCCTTGCTGCCCTTCTGCTTAGATTCTTTGCTCCAAGACCTTTGCACGACTGCTTCCTTCTAGTTGCTCAAGTGCCATCTCAAATGTCACCTTCCCAGGAGAGCCTGCCTCTTTAAGTTGCTGGTCCTGTCCCAGTCACTCTTTCTCATATTTCCTTGCTAATTTATTTCATAACATATTTTGGTATCAGAAATGATCATATTTGTTATGTGTTTATTGTCTATGTCATTACACTTAAAGATAAACTCCTTGAGAACAGGCACTTTATTCTGCTCATGACTGGATTCTCAGTTCTTGGACCTTGCTTGATAAATAGTAGATGCTTAATAAATATTTTATCTGCCTGCTAATGGGTATGTCTTTTAACCACTCTGTCTCCAGTGGCTAGTACAATGCTAGACATATTTTAGATATATAAGAAATATACATTGATAGAATTAGTGTTTCCCCTGAGAATTAATCTTCTTGAAAATTATGTGGTGATATGGGTTGAAACGCATTCTCCAATAGGATATGTTGAAATCCTAACTCTTACCTATGAATGTGACCTTGTTTGGAAATAAGGTCTTTGCAGATATAATCAAGTTAAAACGAGGTCATTCTCTATTAAAGTGACTCTTAATTCTGACCAGTGTCCTTATAAGAAGAGAAAAGACATAGAAACAGACACAAGGGGAAAACACCATGTGACAATAAAAACAGAGATTGGAATGATGAGTCTACAAGCCAAGGATTGCTGGCAACAGCAGAAGTTAAGAGAAAGGCATGGAACACACTCTTCCTCAGAGCTTTGCAGGAAGAATCAACCTTGCTAATATCTTGATTTTAGACTTCTGGATAACCGAACAGTGAGAGAATAAATTTCTGTTGTTTTAAGTCACCCAGTTTGTGCTATTTTATTAGGGAAGCCCTAGGAAACCAATAATTATGGCAAAGAGAAAAAGAAAATGTTAGGAAGATGAGTAAGGATTAAAATTTTAGGTGCCAATTTCCATCGTATCATTTCCATTCTGAGATGTAGGAGAGTGTTCCAGGTTTTACTATTTGCTAGGCATATGACTTTAGGTGTACATTTTAACCTCTCTAAGCCTGTTTTCTTATTTATGAAGTGTGTTTCATAATGTGGTTATAAAGTCCATTCTATAGACTTATTATGATATTAAATTAGTTAACTTAATGTGATGTGCTTAGAACAGTGTCCATCATGCCATGAATACTCAATAAGTAGTTGCCATTATTCTTACTCAGGGGTTGAAAACTATGACTGTGAGTCAAGACTGGTGCTATCAACAGCCATTAGCTACATAAACTGTGCATTTCAGTCAACAATTTATTCCTCCAGAAAGCATTTATAATTTCCAGGTATTGTATTTCTCATTTTATTCCAATTCCAGGTTGAGCTCTTTAAGCAGTTTCCTCAGAATTTTCTCTTTGCAAGAATTGAGGAAGTTGGAGCCAGATTTCAGCTTAATATAAGGTTCAACACAATATAATGAGTTATTTCTGTCTTAACGCAAACAGATACTCATGAGGTAATGACTTGCCTGATTCTGCATGATCATTAATCAAGAGAATGTACATAAGATTCATAAATAGATTTGGTGAAACATGCCCATCACTATCTACAATGGATACTGTACTATACTGCCCGAGGCCACTTTAAGGACTGAGGATCATAATTCCCCAGTGATTGCAAGTGCTTCTGACTGTCAGTCCATTCTGGAACTTGTTTTTGTCTAAAGAAAGCTACTCCATGCTGGCTGGATGGCTCAGTTAGTTGGAGCATTGTCCTGTACACCAAAAGGTTGAGGGTTTGATCCTCCGTCAGAGTGCATACCTAGATTGCAGGAGTGATCTCCTTTCGGGGCATTTACGGGAGGCAACGGATCGATGTTTCTCTCTTATTCTCTCTCTCTCTTTCTTTCTCTCTCAAATCAATAAAAACTTACCCTTGGGTGAGGATTTTTTTAAAAAAAGAGAGCTCACCTAAAGCCATGTCTTGTTCCAGGGGCAGCCTGCATTCAAGATTGGCTGTTGTAGGTTATGAAGACTCAGTCCCCTTTCCCTGACTTTAAACAACTCTGAAGGATCATTCTCCTTTACAGTTACTCACAGGATCAGCTGAGACCTTCTCTGAGACCCATTAAAGCTACCTTTCCTCTCCGCTCAATCCTGCTTTCTTGTCCTTCTCCACAGGTGTCAAACCCAAGAATACTCCCAAGTAGACTTCTTATATTAAAGTCTCAAAGTCTTCTTTATTATTCCCTTTCAGAAATGAGAAAATGGATCTTCTGAGGTGTTTTGCTCAAAATCTAGTAGAAGAGCTAAAATTGACTCTGAACTTCTACCCAAGAACCTATTGCTTAAAAACAGCTAAAACTGTAGAGACAATGTATTTATTCATGGAATGCATGGAAACAATGAAGAGGTTTGGACTGCATGCCCATTAGGTGGTACTGACTGAATTCACTTGTACTCAAGGAGGGTGAGAGGAATGATGGAAGGGGATTAATAAAAAGTTTAACCTAAGAAGACTTTGTTGTTGAGGCCGATGTATCCAGGTGCTAAAGCTAGTATTTATTTTCAGGTATTTGTGTTATGTGTTTTGCAGGCATTATGTAAATTTACCCCAGGAACAACCTTTGAGACAGTTGCCAATTAAAATATTGAGAATAAGTGCTGTAATGAAGGTCAAGCTTTAGGGAGGCCTGGTTCTCAAATTGTGCCTCCATGCTTATGAGACCCAGGTAAGATGTGACATCTTTGAGCATTAGTTATCTCTTTTCTAAGAAATGAGAAGATGTACAATTATGCCTACTTCATAATGTTATTGTGAAGATCAAGAGAGGTAAAGTATGAAAAGTATATAGCACATAATACAACCTCAACAACAATAATTGTATCAATTTTACTGATGAAAGAATGGAAGCACAGAAAGATTAGTATCTTGTCCTAGATCATACAGCTTACAAATGGCAATAGATTTTCTAGCCATCATATGCTCTTACCCTTATATTTCTTTTGTGACAGAATTTGCTATTAGGCCATTTTCCTGACACCTTTAAATGAGACATTGCTGAGACACATAGAGGGTGATCTGTGTGGCCACATTATAATTGGGACTCTGCTCAATGGGAAGAAATAGATGGTCTCTTCTGCTGTGAATTTCTCCTCCAACTGAGTGAAGAGCCAATGTTCTCAAGGGCCGGTCTCCCCAATGATGCTTCAAGACTCTGTTTGGCAACCACTGTCTTTAGCTATTGATGTTATAGGTGTATGCTGAGGCAGGAGAAGGCTGGAAGAGAGAAAAAGGAAAGATCTTTTGTGGATTGACAAATGGTTTAAAACTCAGGAAATACAAAAACCCAACTGAGGAGATATTTCGTGTCTAGTGCATTCACTTTCCAAGCACTCTAGATTTTCAGAATGGAAAGGTGCTACACAGATTAAATATTTTATTTTTAGTTCTCCAAAACACCACTATTAAACTGACTTTAATACATTTTCTATTAAATAGAATGATCTGAAATTCTGAATTCATCATGCAAGACATAAATAGAATTGGACTGCACACTGAAAACGCACACGCTTCAATGTTGTACCTTTGCCTAGATCACCTTTAAAACAATTAAATGATGAATGTGTCACTAAACTACCACACCATGTTCTCTGTTTAATTTCAAGGAGAAAGTGTCTTTCTATCACAAATGTGGGTAAAACCCTAGAATGCTGGGTAACAGAGTAGAAATTATTGGCTTTCTACGTTATTTTGATTTCCACGTATTTTATGACTTTGTGCATTTGAATAATTGTAAGCTTGCAGCATGCTGATGAGATTCACCTACAATATCCATTTGCATGAAGTGCTGATCAATTAAAGCCTCTCTGAACAAACAATCAAACAAAAAAAAAAAGCAAAATCATCATTCTATCCAGCATCAACAAAACTTAGGTTACTACTAGCTGTCGCTATTCCTTTTTACTTAGGAATCTCATCAGTAAATTCCTGTCAATCTTTTCCTTTCTATTCTTATTATACTGACCTACCCTTTGTTCTTACCCTTGGTCTAATCTTGCTCACGTCACTCTTCCAGTCTGACTACTACAATTTTAACATTTATTTCAGGAACGCATTTAATAAATTTGGCCATTATTAGGAGAATATTGTTGCTTTCATGGTTGTTATACTGTCAATACTGAAAGTACGTATCTTCAAATTCACCTGTGATGAAATAAATGCAGAACTCATTCTTAAAAAGGGAAATTTACTTTTTATCTTTCTCATGTCTTACAGGAAAACTATGATGATTAATTTTATGTGTCAACTTATCTAGATCACAGTGCTCAGACATGTAGTCAAACGTTATTTCCATATGTCTGTGAGGATGTTTTGAATGAAATTAACATTTAAACCAGTGAACTTTGAGTAAAGCAGATTGCTCTCTCTAATGTGGGTGGACCTCAGTCAATCAGCTGGAGGCCTGAATAGAAGAAAAGAGTGATCTCCCCAGGAAAAGAGGGAATTCTGCAACAGAAGGCCTTTGGACTTGAACTGCAACATTGGTTACTCTCCGGGTTTCTAGCCTATAGATTTTATATTTGTGAGCCTCCATAATAGCCTGAGCCAATTCTTTAAAATAAAAAAATATATGTATTCTAATATATATATGTATACACACACACACACACACATATATGCATGTAAATTAGAATATATACAAGGGTCTGTCTGGAAAAAGTCCAACCACAGCCAAAGAGAGTGGACTGGAATGTGCATGCGTGAACAATAACAACTTCTCTGTAATAATTAGTAGGGAGGGGTAGACCCGTTGAGTGAACATGTGTACTATGTGGTCATCACATTCAAAGTGGCTGAGCAGGTAGAGCAATGAATCTGCATCAAATTTTGTGTTAAGCTTGAACATTCTCCCTCAGAAACCATTCAAATGATTCAGGCAGCTGCAGCTATGAGCAACTGGTGATTGGCAGCTTCATCATGACAACACACTTGCTCATGAATCATGCCCTGGGCAGAGTTTTTTGGTGAAACAGCAAATCACCCAGGTGACTCGGCCACCCTATAGCCCAGATCTGGAGGTCTGCAACTTCTGGTTTTCTCAAAACTAAAATCAACTGTGAAAGGAAAGAGATGTTTTAGACCATCAATGAGATTCAGGAAAATACAATGGGGCAGCTGATGGTGATTGGGAGAACTCTGTGAGGTCACAAGGTGTCTACTTTGAAGGAAACTGAGGTGTCATTATCCTATGTACAGGGTTTCTTGTATCTTATATCTTCAACAAAGGTGTCTATTTTTCATATTACATGGATGGATACTTTCTGGACAGATCTTTGGTTTGTGTGTATAATACATATATAGATATAATAGAATATATATACACACATATAAAAACAGAAATAACCATAATACAAAAAGCAAGCAATGGAAAATGACTGCATCTACTTTATAGCTATAGACAGAAGGACTTGGGTACCTTAAATGTCTAGAATACTTTCCCATAATGGATAATAGACATTTCATGTAAAAAGTTTGTGAGCAATTGAGTTCAAGGAATATGAAACTAATCATGTTTCATAAAATTTAATCATGTTTCTTTACCATAGGAGTCCAGAGTCCAAAAGGAACAAGATGAAGTAGAAAAACTGGGGGAGTTAGAGAGAGAAATCCAGGCAGAAGAATGTCACATCCAAAGGCAGCTGAGGCACATGAAGTAAGGGGATTGGCAGTGAGTTCAGTCTCCTCTGAACATGGATGGGGAGGCAAAATCAGGGTCCTCACTTTGGCACCCCTTCCAGTGGCTTCCTCTGAAGTTAAAGTATACTTCACACTGCTTGCCACGGTCTGTAAGAGCAATAGACACTTCCCTTGTGAACCTCTTTCCTTTCTCCTCCTACCACTTTCCTCCTTGGGGCTTGTTTTCTGTTTCCTCTAGGGCTTTGAACTTAGCCCTATGTTGGGTCTTTGCACACTTCTCCATTGTACACTCTTACATCATCTCCTTGATGGCTCCTTCTCATTATTCAACTCTTTCTCTCTCAAAGAGATCTTCCCTATCCATTCTGCATAGAGAGCAAGAACCTTCTGGACTCTCCCTCTCTAACACTTTATTCTGTTTAATCAGTATCAGTATCATATTTATTTGTTCATTTTCAATGCCTGTCATCTTAACACTTAAAAGCCACCTAAAATATATTATTCAGTTGTCTAAAATCATTTATTAACTTATTTATCAAACATTTTACTGACACTATGTCAATAAGAGGCATTAGGATTGAAGGTTATTCATTCAGTGTGACCATTCAGTAGGTGAAGAGGGAAGGGAGTTTGTTAGGACCATTAAAGGCAGAGCTCCAAATTCCTTGGGTAAAATTCAGCCAGAAATAAGAAGTTCAGCAGCACAATGGAAAGTGGAACAAGTGGATACTGAAGAGAGAGGGCGACCAAGTCTATGTCACTAGGAAAGCAATGCTAAGCAAGCCAGCCTGTAGCCAGCGTGCAGTACACACGAAGGCTTAAGGTTATACATCCAGGTCCTAGACACCAGTTTGCAGGAGTGCAGTGGAAAGAGGCATTGATCTGGAGCAGAAGGTAAAATTGTTAAAAGCACATGTCCAAAGTTCAGGATGGGTAGTGTCATTGGCAGAGTTACTTTTAAGTAGGATAAGATAGATTTCTTAATAAATATTAGTTGAGTATTTGTTAATGTGTGCTAGAATGCCTTAGCATATCAAGATGATGTTTTGGTGATATGTTATAACAATTATAATTTTTTTAATGTGTCAATTTGAAAAGAATAGTTGAGCATATAATTTTACAGTTAATATGGAACTACGTACAAAATATTCATGCAGAACACAAACAAAAGATGAGTTCAGAATATGAGGTCAAAAAAATAAAGGAACATGTTTTGCTTTCACACCATTTTCCTGAAAGGTGTCCTCATCTCAACGTGTAACATATTCAAAACCTGGATTCCAAGACATGTGGCCTTTTACCTGTAATCTGCCATCCAAATCCTAGCACTTTCCTAACTCTTTTGACTTAAGCATGGCACAAATGAAAGAGTCTTGGACTTTGAAGTAAAAACCATGGCTCTGCCACTAATTAGATACATAGCTTACAGAAAGAAAATGAAGGCTTCTGGTTCACAGCCCCCTTACCTGTGAGTGCTGGATACCTGCCTGTTGAATCTGACCTCAGTACACTATTTCCCAAGCACCTTCTCTGGCCTGCCACAACCATTTCATTTCTTGTACTTCCCACTGCCTCCTCCCCTACTGTTCCCAAACTCTGCCTGCAAGAATCACCTTGAATCTTGGGAAAATGCAACTTTCCAGAACCATACCCAGAAATTTTGATTTTTGTAGGTCTGTGGTGAGCTTGGACAGTCTTTACTCTAGCAAGCACTCTTGTGTTTCTGAAGCAGAGGTGACATAGAAAATATTCCTCAGTTAAGCACAAGAGTTATGAAAAGAGGTTCATATTTGTCAAATTATTCTTATTGTGAAGTCACCTATGAATCCTCTCTGTCTTCCAACTTTCTATTCCTTCTTGTATGTTGTTCCACTTTCTCTTTTCTTTCCATGGTGATTTGGCCAGCCTCGCTCTTGGCTTCTCCAGCTCATCTATCACACCTTCAAAATGGAGAGAGGAACATTCTTTGCCATTCCCTCCAGATTAATAGACCCACAAGAGAAAGGTCATTGCTATTGAAACAGACACATACTAGCCACACAGCCCATGCCTGACCTTGGATGCAGAAATAGCAGACATCCCTGAAGCCACCAGCTCTAGTCTACAGATGTCTATGTTCCCAGAATCTGGAGCAAGTCTGGTAAACTCCAGATAATTGTTGAGTTGACCTCCCAGCTGCTGTCAAAACCTGTGTGTAGATAACCAAGGATTCACTGTTCAAAAAGCTAATAAGGTTAATATCTACTTTGGGGGGAAATATAATGAGAAAAGAGCAGAGAGAAACCATAATTAGGGGGTTGGGGAGGTCCTTTTCTTCTTTCTCCATGACATAATCTAAAACTGCTTAGGGACTCCTTGGCAAGTGCCGGCTGGGATGCTGGATTTTGAAAGTTGTTATAATGCAGGACATAAAGGAGGATAGAGATCGCCTTCTTTTCCACTTCCCCTTTGTTGAAGCATGTTCTCCCTCCCCCAAGCCCTCCCAGAAGATCTGAGCAAAAGCTCTTTTATGCACACGTAGTCTGCTGAGGGCTGCAGAGTTACAAAACAGCCCCCAGAAAAACAACACCCAACACACAATATGCACATTGTTTTGATTGAGACATTGCTGTTTGAAATGCATTTATTTCTGCCTCTCGTAAATACTCCTCCGCAGTAGGAGAAAAAATAACAAATGCATTGTAAATAGAGGCCCAGACATCTTACACTTAAATTATAGTCACGTCATCCCAGTCCTATCCGATCTCTTTCAATTATAGTCATTAATTGAGGATGTAACCCAGAAACAATTACATCCATGAAATTCTAATGAGTCTCCTGTAGTTAATATAAAAAGAAAACAATGGCAAATGCATGCTGATGCTGGGGTCTAATCCAATTCTGTCGATTAAAATAAAGAACATCATTTTTGTAACATGTAAATCTGATTTTTTTTTCTCTACCCAGTTTCATTTATGGGGGAGTGACAGACTCTCTGTACAGATTTGCTTGTCTAACAAGTTTATTGAGCTGCCCTCTCACAATTATGCTCTTTTCAAGAGCACATCTTAAAAACTCACCAGTGGGAGATAAATATACTCTGCTCGGGGATTCATTTCGGAGAGTCTCATATTTCCACATGAAAAATCCATTCTTTATTTACCTGACTTAAGTGGAAATATCTTTCATATTTTCACTATGACAAAAATAATTATATTAATTATAATTCTGGAAGAACACGGTGGCAGCTTAATTCTGAATCTTCCTGCTTTTTCTAGAAATAGAGCAACACAATAATGAAAAGAAAAGGAACACAAATCACAAACCCCATTTGCATTTAAAATAGGAAACAAAGAAAACCACACAAACTTCAAACTACTAAGTGTATGTGCTGCCAAAAACAACTACGAGCAGCCCAGCCAGGCGGGCAGGCCCCGGAGCAGCCACGGCAGAGGTAGGGACAGGGGGCAGTGCTGGCACTGCAGACGCCAGTCCCAGGAGCCAACAGCAAAGTAAGTGTCTAGCTTCCAATAGGTGATGGTCACACTCTAGGCCACCAGCTTTGCACAGCATTGAAAGATAATCAGGCATGGGAACTAGGGACAGAAGACTTCAAAGTTGCCCAAACAAGAGCAGAAGAGAATATATTTTTTAAAACATCAGTAAAGATACAGTTGGGTGGCTCAGTTGGTTGGAGCATTGTCCCATACACCAAAATGTTGTGTGTTTGATCCCTGGTCAGGGCACATACCTAGGTTGCCAGTTCAATCCATAGCTGGGGTGCGTACAGGAGGCAACCAATCTCTCACTCTCTCCCTTCCTCTCTCTAAAGCATATAAAGTCAATAAAGCATATCCTTTGGTGAGAATTTAAAAAAAAGTCAGTGAAGATTCACTCTTTAATAGTAAGTGGGTCACTTTGGAAAGCAAGCCCTGTGTCCCTGGGTAGCAGTAGCCAGCAGAATAAGCAGAGGAAATATGGGGCCAGAAGGGAAAGGCCTGCAGAGCCCAGTTAGGTTTCGAGAGGCAAGGGTAGAATGCCTACATGTAATGCCACACTATACAGGAAGATGTTTGAACCTAGGCTTGATTGGCAACAGAAGCTCATTTCCAGATATTTTTATTTTATTCTCTAGATCTTTAGTGGTTGACTGAGATAGCTGTTCTGAGTTGGTCCATTCCTATGCCAGTGACCATACCATATAAGCTTAAGTTATGAATCAGAGAAGCTATTCCTGCCCATCCTACTTCACCGCATATTCACTTACAGGAACAATTTGCTTTCATTTGTATATGAGAACTAAGAAAGAAAAAGGAAAAGACCAAAAATAGTGTAGGAAAGAATGTGAAAAATTGTGGAGAAAGGAATGCTCATCAAAAGTATCTTACTATATAACAGATAAAAATTATAATCCAATATTCCAACAAGAATTTTTAAAATAAGTGGATTATTTGCAGCTATAAAGGGAGATCACATTGTATATATGCACCACAGCTTTTTGTTTTTATCCATTCATCTGTTGATGGGCACTTGGGCTGCTTCCATATCTTGGCTATTATAAATAATGTTACAATAAATATAGGGGTGCATATATTCTTTCAAATTGTTATTTTGGGTGTATGTGTATATTTCTTGGGCATAAAAAGGAATGCAATCTTATCATTTGAGACAACATAGATGAACCTAGAGAGCTAAACAGAGAAAGACAAATACCATATGATTTCACTTATATGTGGAATCTAAAGAACAAAATAAACAAACAAACAAAATCAATATAGACAGACACAGAGAGTGAACTGGGGGTTGGGGAACTAGCTGAAAGAGATGAAAGGATTAAGAAGTACAAACTGGCAGTTACAAAATAGTCCCAGGGATATAAAGCACAGCAAAGGGAATGTAGTAAATTATATTGCAATATCTATGTATGGTGCCAGGTGGGCACTGGAATTATTGGGGGGAACACTTTGTAAAGTATGTGATTGTCTAACTACTATGTTATACACCTAGATAAATGCAAAATGATACTGAAACAATTTTAAAGGAGGAAGATCACAAAGCAGAAATACAAGAGTTCTGGATAACAGAATCAGACAGTAAGAAGTGATGGCTAGAAAACCGGTAAACATAAAAAGGAATTGGCAAAATTCGGAGGGGGAAAAGACAAAATTATTTCAAAAATTAAAAAGAAGGATGGTGTAGAGACTATAGTAAAATTTCTGACAAATACAAGAAAAAGAAACAAAAAAGGAGATGGAAACAAAAACATAATAAGTGATGGATATAGAACAAGAAAGAGAAACAATGGAAGAGAATTAATATTTTAAAATATCATTAAAAATTATTTTAACTACAAGACATAAATCTATATATTAAATCTGTGTACCAAGACAAATTCACCTCATATCCTAATAAAATTATTGAGTTTTAAAGGTAAAGACAAAATTTACTGGGTAAGCAAAAACATCAATATTCTTATGAGAAAAACTAGAAAGTTAGTATCTGCTATGCGATTTTGTGTCCTCCCCCCCAAATTCATATGTTAAATTCTAACATTCAACATGGTGGTATTAGGGGGTGGAAACTTTGGGAAATGATTAGGTCATGAATGTGGAATTTATGTCTTTATAAAACAGAGATCATCCCATACATAAAAAAGTTTAGAGTTCCATCCCGTGGTTGGGGCACGTATGTGAGGCAACCAATCAATGTCTCTCTCTCTCTGTCTCTCCCCTCCCTTTCTCTCTAAAATCAACAAACATATCCTCAGGTGAGGATTAACATTAACTAGTTAATTTTTTAAAAAATTACTCCACAGAAATCCTTAGCCCCTTTGCCCTGTGAGCATAAAACAAGGAAGTCTGCAAAGCAGAAAAGGAGCTTTACCCTACCATGCTGGCAACCTGATTCTAGATTTCTCATCTCCAGAACTGTGTGAAATAAATTTCTGTTGTTTATAAGCTCTCCAGTCTCTGGCATTTTGTTAGAGCAGCCTGGATGGGCTGGAAGAGTAATGACTTTTCCTACAGTATCTTTTCATGACAAAAGACAATGGAGAAACACCTGCATGAAGTTAAAGAGAAGAAAGTCTAAGCCATAAAAGAACATAAGATTTGATGCTCTTAATATCCTATTAAGTAGAAATTAGATTTTAAAATGTATTAAGAAAAACAAAAAGATAGGAAGGAAGAAAGAAAAAAGGAGGAAGAGAGGGAGGGATGGAAAAAGGAAGGAAGAAAAGAAAGCCACTTTGTGGTAGGTAATATTGCAATAAATAATAAAAATATAATAGTTATGACTATATGTCGAATTCCATAGTGCAACTTTAAAAAGGGAATAGAGAATATATTCTCATTTCAATTGCAAAATTTTAATTAATGAAAACACAAAGGTTTTCTGCTACAGTCAGGAAAAAGGCAAGGATATGCACAGTCCCATTACATTTAACATTATACTAAGGCTCATAGCCAACAAAACTCCATAAGAATATAAAGTTAGAGTAAAAAAACCCAAAAAATTAAAATGAAAGAGGTAAAACTCTTTCTTTGCTAATTGTCTGATTGTATAATTGCTAACCCAGGAGAATCAAATGTGGAAAAAAATAAAGTGACAGAATTCTATAAGGTCGTATCACTGGCAAAGGGGCTCTTCCCATTCTTCCAGATAGAAAACAGATTGTAAAAGAAGGGTTCATTGAAAACAAAGAAGGGAAAGGAAAAAGGGAGAGCGCTTGACGCATCAGGAGAAGACACACTAATGAAGAGTTGGCTCCTGGAAACGCTTCCTGCATCTAGCTTATGTAGGGCCAGTTCTTCATGCATATGGAGAGTAGATTTCTTTGCTTTCCAGGTTCCCTGCAGTGAGTTGGTATGACCAGCACGTGCACAGAGCAGAGCTCTTTGGAGAGTGCCTCAGAGAAACTTTAAATTTATCTGGGAGAGGCTCAAATAACAATAATAATAACTAAAGGGCATGCCTATCTGTTTAAAAGGGGCTCAGCCTATCACAGTTTTATGGTATAGAAGCAAAATACAAAAATCAGAAGTATTCATTAAATATTAACTATTTGGGATATAAAATAAAAGACCAATTTATAAAGGCAACAAAAAAAGCCAAAGAAAAATACTTTGGCACATTGTGTTTTCTAAAAATGACTTCATTAATTTTAATCTTCTACTCCACATATTCTTAAAATGTGACTTGTACAAACCTATCAAGCGATGGGATCCATGTTTCTCCTCTTGAAACTGGATAGGCTTGTGATTATGATGGAAGCAATACTGGGTGACTTATGAAGCTAGGATGTCAAAATTGATACAGCTACCATCTAGTTCTTTGGGGACACTTGTCTTTGATGTCCTGTGTACCATGTAAGATGTCCAGGGCCACCAGGTAACATAGCAAGGCCACATATGGGTTTTTAAGTGACAGCCCCAGCTGAGATTCTTGACAACAGTCAGCATCAGCTGCTAGACATGTGAACAATGATTACTTCCAGATAATTCCTGCCCCCAGCCATTAAGATACCCCTGCTTTTGATTCACCTCCAGTTTTCAAGTCTTTTCAATGGACATCACAAAAAAAGACAGAGACCTGTGCCATTCTTTCCTCTCTAAATTCCTGACCACAGCATCTGTAGGAGACCATTCTGCATGGCATCGGCCCAGCTCCCACTCAGAGATGCACAGGACCCACGCCCATGGGTAGGTTCCCCCATGGGGAATCAGGCCTGCAATGTACCTAGGCCACTTTGAGACTTGCTTTTGCTAAAACTCCCTCACCCTGAATTGAGACAGCAAGTGCTTATTGTAACTTCCTAAAATCCACGCTAAACCTTCCAAGGACAAGTGTAATGGGTTCAACTACTTTTCACTTTGCATTTGCAAATATCCCTCTTCTGTGAGGTGATTAGCAGCATCAGCTCCTTTGTTTTCTGTAAAAGGTAACCACCTAAAGCCAATGTGTGCATAGTAAATGAGGAACATCTTATAATGTGCCAAGAAACCCAATAAAGGCTGGTCACAGCAAGGGCCACGGCTTTTGCTCCCTTGAGAGAAAAGCCATGCTCGCCCTTTTCCTCCACAGGACTCAGTAGTCTGTGTGAATGTCTCTTCCCCATCCACAGTGTGGTGGATCCCATAAGCTGGGGTCTGCATCAAGCATCAATGAGCATAACAAAGTGGTTTGACGCCACTAAGTCTGGGTGGTCTACACACTAATAACTGATAGAAATCCTTAAGAAGAAATACTCAGATTTTTGTGAGAAAAAATTTTAGAACAAAAGCATACTTGCCACAAAAGTATATTTGACAAAGGGGATGGCAGTTCATTTTTTTTTCTGTTTTAGGGTATTTTAATTTGGGGGGTTGTTTGTCATTGCTGTTGGTCCATTTGTTTTGGAACTAAGAAAACTCATTCTAAAATACATTTTAGAAAATTTAAAAAGTATAAATATTTTAGAAAACCATGAAAAATGATAGATAAATTATTGGTGCTAATTCTAGCAGATATTAGATCATATTGCAAAGCTTTATAATGAAATAATAGATTCACTAATAGAATAATATGAATGGAATATAAACTCCAGAACTAGATCCAAATATCTAGTCCAGAATTAGGAATATAACATCCGATAAAGGTGGCATTTTCAAATACAAGGATTAAAAATACATGGTATTGAGGCAATACCGTGGGCAGCCAGTTGGAAAAAAGAGGCACAATTGGACCCATACCTCTAATCCTACACTAGAATATTCTCTAAATGTGTAAAATTGGAATATCAGAAGTAAAACCATAGACATATTAAACTAAGATATGAATAAATAAATTCTTTTATAAATTTAGGGGGGAAAGCCTATTTAATTGTGAATAAAAAGTAGGAATCTTCATAGAAATAATACATTTAAATATGTAAGAATAATAAAATCTCATAACAAAAATATCAGTGCAAAGACAAAAGTAAGTGATATGGAAATAATTTACAATTTGTGTCACCAACAGGGGTTAGTGTTTTTAATAAAATGCTTTTTTAAAAATAAATAGTATTTAGAGACTACAGTCTGGTGTTGGGTGGCCATAGGAGTTGTAATCATTGCTTCCAGGGTTGTTTAGTGGACAGAACTAAACAATCATATATAAAAAATATAAATAAATATAAAATAAATATATTCAATATATCAATATATTAGAAAAATTAGAATTAATGATGATTTTATAGTGTTTGCCAGATCACATTTCAAATTACAGGTTTTAAATTAATTTCTTTGACTTTATAATTTTTTTATGTATAAAAATATTGATTCTTACAAAATTAACAGTATGTTCAAAATAACAATAGTAACAGAACTAAGAACAAGTCTAGTGAATTTGGTCAAATAATTTAAAAAATAGGTGTTTATCTTTAGAATTCATTTTATTAGGGGTATAGGTTTAAAATACTCCATTTTAAAACACAAAAAATAATCATTTTATTTTCTATATGGTTATTCTACACACTGTATAAAGTTAAAATTATTTGTCTTATATTTATTCAATTTTTAGTGTTTTTTATTTTTTCAATTTTGTAAAACATTAAATGATTTCAAAATAAAAACATAATGCACTATACTTGCATATTGAAAATTTTGCTTCTATCCTGATTCCTCAATCTTTTCTACTCTCTCCCTGCTTATAGGAGGGGAAGAATTTTCCTCATTTTTTTTATAACTTATACTACTTTGTAATTGTGCAGATGTCCTTAGAACCACATTTTGTATTTTTTCCACCAATAAAGGAAAGTTCCTATTCCCTTAATGCCTTGCTAAAATGTTTATGGTCAAAGTCCTTGATATACTATCTCACTGTGGTTTTCACTTGCAAATTTGTCATTGTGAGTGAATTTAAGTATCTTGCTCATGTGTTTGGAGCTATTTTCATTATTTCTGTTGAGTTGTTGTTATTAGTATGTTTCTCATTTTTAAGACATTATATATTTATATTACAAATTGGAGATATTTTTCCAATTTGTCATTAATAATTACATTTTGCTCATTGAGTTTCTTTATTCAAAAAGCAGTTTTTTAAATTAATTTTATGGTAGCCTTTCAAGTTCTCAGTAGAGTGATGACTTCCAGTTGTGAAACTGCAGTCCAGGCTGCTGCCCTGAACTTTAGATACAAAGATCTCGCTGCCTCCCCAACGTTCCCACTGCTCTCACACAGGCCACCTAGCTCTTCCTTACCTCCTTCAGCCTTCTCCAATGGCTCTAGATTTTTCAAAGTGGCTTTCTGCACTTTCCTTCCTCAATCTATTTGTCAATAAATCTCCTTGACTTTAGTTTTGAAACAGCTTCAGGATTTGTCCACTTTTGACAATCTTCACTGTGATATTTTGGCCCAAGAGCAGGTCATTTCTTAATTGGATTACTTCAAAAGTCTCCTGACTTTGTTTTTGCCTGTGCCCTCCCTGTTGTATATTCTCAAAATAGTGACTAAAATAGTATTGTTAAAATGTTGATCAGATTATTTCGTTCTCCTGCTAAAAACCTTCAGATTTACAATTGAAAGCAAAATCATTCCATTGGCCTACAAGGCCCTACACAATATAATCTACTCCACCTACTTTTCTGACTTCATCTCCTACTACTTTCCTCCATGGGAGCTTATTTGCAAAAAGATTGGCTTCCTTGATGCTATTGGAATGTACTAACTAGCTAGTGTTCCTTGTCAAGGTTTCTCTAATTGCTTCTCAACTCTGGCTGTCCTTTCCAAAGAAACCAGCATAATTCAGTCCCTCATCTCTGTTACACTTTTATTCTAAATCCACCATATAACTGAGGATTCCCCTGTCTACTCTGGGGAAATTATACCACCAAACTTGAAATTCCCTCTCTCTCAGCTATTTTCTCCTTAACATAAATTTCTAAATGAACTTAATCAACTATATATATACTTGCTTTTTTATCATTATTTTCTATACATGCACATAAGCAATACAGAAAACATGCATGGCTCTAAGCACTGCTGAGGGCTGTGACTTTCACTGATTTGCTAACTGCTGTCTATAGTTGTTGCACCTAGAGTAGTGCCTGTTAGAGGGCCAGGGCTCAATACATATTACTAAATAAATAAATGAATGAATGAATGAAAGAGAAGAATAGGTGGACATTTTTTCATCACCTCTCCTAACCCCAAAGCCCTTTAACTCTTATCTGCAACTTGATTGATGAATGCATATTTTGCAACTTTTAAATGACAATTACTGATTTTTTAACTAATTACAGTGAGAAACAACAACAAAAACAAAAACCTCATTTGGTCCAAGAAAGAAAAAGTTGTATTGATAATGTAACAGGGTAACTCAAGAATAAAAGATTTTATTTTCAGTTGATAGTCTGAAGTGATTAATGCATGTGGAAAGCTGGTATTGCAGGAAGTGGAATGCTTGCTCTACAGGACTCCAGGAGGTCCACAAGCAATTCCACCTTGTTGCCCCAGGGGTCTGCAAGTGATGGAGATGGCATCTAAGTCCTTGCAGGGAGGGGACGAATGCCTGTGAGCAGATAAAGAATTGTTGATCATTTAATTTAAAAATATATCATGCCTAGAATGTGGTTCACATCCTGGCTTTGTCGATAAGTTTCTCACCATATGCAAGATTATCAAAAAGTTACAGATATTACTTTTCTAAATGAGGCTAATGAGGAATAAAAGAGAGGTATTTATGAATGTCCTATATACAAATGAGAGACCAATCATCTCACATTTAAGTTCACCTAGGAAATGGTAACTTTGAAAAGCATGTAATAGAAGGATAACAATAAATATTAATAGAATGAGAAAGGATTTTCCACCCCCAGTAATTTATCTCAATGTAAAAATTGTTTAAAATAATTTTAATATTGTTATTTTACCTACTGTGTGAGAACTCAGAAGGTCCTTTGAAATAAATAGGTAATATATTTCAGAAAATAAAAAAAAAAGAATTGTGGATCAGAAGACAAAGAAATACTAGGAAAATCACCACTGGATTGCAACTTGTATCTGATTAACCTTTTTCTAAACTACTTACCTACCCTTTACTGCCATATTAAAAGGTCAGCTTGAGATGAAATTCTAAGACAGCTTTTGAGGGTATATAGCCCGCCATCTTCTCAGATTGCCAACATCTGAATGAAGTGTCCATAAAGATTCAATTCTCAGCTTGGCTTATTGGTTCTGGTAGAGCTAGGCAGCACGAATGCCGACTTTTCTGGTTGCAGTATTACATAATAAAAATAACTAACATTTGTTTTCAGGGCTTAATAAGCTGTAACTTGAGCAAGATCCCATAACTATTGCATGTAGAACATGGATGTCAACATGGAAAACCTATCCCCAGGCAAAGGGCTTAGCACCATCACAGCACTGCCTCTACATTCTTATGTTGTACAAAGTATTGCTACTGCCATTTTAAAGATGAGGTAATTGAGCCACTAGATTTTTAAAACCTTCTACTTTTTTAAAGCTAATAACTATAATCAGAGCTAGAACCAGACTTCTACCCATAACGTGTACTTTCACTGTTATTCTTTAAGAAAAGTTAAACATTGGAATATGCTTTAGCACTAGATAAATCCATCTGTTTATCCACCTTTTTATTCATCCAGAGTCATCATACATTTACTGACATCTATTGAATTATGGCAACAGATTCTATACTAGTCAATTAGGGATTCAGAAGTGAACGGGACAAACATAAGCTTTGCCTTCAGAGAGTTCATATCCAGGGTGGTACTATTTGGAGGCACTCAGGAAGCTAGGAATAGGACAGTCATTCTGAGCATCATGGTAAGCCATTTGTCATGATAGCGTGTTTTGGTGCCTGAGATACTTATTCCAATTTATAACTTCCATACAAATTTAAAATTTTTTACATAAGTAGTTTTACTAAAAACACATTTTGTGTAATATTAATTGTCTTTACAATACTTACAGATCAAGGACTAATATTTACAGGGAACCAAACAGTAATTTTGAAACATAACATATCATTTCATTTCTGGTTAAAAAATTCCTAACTGGAAACAACAACAGACTTCTGAGAAATTGCTTTTTCAAGCCCTGGGTACATCTATTTTCAGAGCATTTTCACTCATGGAAAATTAGCTGCCTTTCTTGGTAACCTCTGAGAATGAACATTATAAATATAGTAGACTGACACTTAGAATTCATCTGAGAAGAAAAACAAATAAATAATTCCCCTTCGGCTAAGGAGCAGTAAGTAAACAGTTCACATAAATCCATGTGCAATTATAGCTCTTCTGGTATTTTGGAACTCTTCTAAATGTTTATGTTCTTGTTTGGGTCAAGAGTTGAACAGGAATTACATATGCTGTCCTCCTCCATAATCATATAGAGGCAATGTTATTTCTAATACTGCCCTACAGTTTGGTGAAATGTGGAGGCTAACCATCTGTCATCAATAATGCTGTCAAGAAGATTTGGAAAGCGTTTGATCGGGTTTTGGCAGCATGTTATCTGTGAAAATACTGTTGGAAGGAAACTTGGGAAGTTCTGATGCATTTAAAGGAGACACAAATGTCTCAGCACATGGACGGCCTAAAACTGGGATGGTGGAGTGTTTTATTTAATAGAGGCACATATTTCAGTGCAAGTCAATAAAGAGAAGAGGTATTGCTATGTTTGTATATTCAAGCGTGTACGCTAGGCTCCACAATAGATAGCACTTTTTGGGCCTCTGAAAAGATGGCATTGAGAAGGAGCATCTGTTGAATAAATTAAGGGAAACCCCTTTTGCACTGAAGGAGAAAGTGGAGCTTAAGAATGTTAGAGGAAAGGCCTGGTTGAGAAGTGGGCATTAAGAGACAAGGTAGGATTCTGCTTACCAGTGCCGGGGAAATGGGTTTAATGAAATTATGCCATTTCAGACCCCAAGGTATTAACATTAGGTCAGAAGAAAAGATGGAGAATGGGGGGGGGGGTTGGGGTGGAGATAAAAAGCAGGGACATGAAGAATGAAGAATCTAGTTAAATGTAAGACATGGGTAATTTATAAGAAGGGCTTGATGGAACTATCAGGGAATGTTTCCCATTCCAGGCTCTGGGAGGCATCCAAACTAAGCTGACCACAGACGTCAGACCAGGATGCTAGGCTTTCAAAGCCTTTAATGGGCTTGTTTCTCTTGTCCTTTGGAAGCTTTGAAAATTCACCAGGTGAATCTACATTAGTTAGCAAGCCTAATACCCAAGAGCAATTGCAAACATGCAGAAATGCTGACAATGAAGGCCTAAATTAATCCGTGGTTACCACATTGCATTAGGGGAAGAATGATTATAAGCAGTTTAAAATAGAATTAAAGTGGATTTTGGTGGAAAAGATAAGGTGTGAGAGAGAAATTATGCCACATTAGGATTTTCACTTATTCATAATAGTTTTGTAAGAAATTATTTATACTTAAAAAAATAACTTGTATTGACTCTGACATTAAGTAAAACAAAAAATAAAAACTTTTTGGGGGCGCAGTTTAAATCTCTGTGAGATGTAGGCAAGTCTGCAACTCACTTTTTTTTCCTATAAAATGTAGATAACAATTTTGATTTCACAGAATGATAGTGAGGTTGTGCTATGAGAAATCAAAAAGAAGCAAATATTCAATAGAAGGTCAAATCAAGTTAAAGCTTAATTTGAATTTTCATATATATACATATATACATGTGTATATAATGAATATATATATAATTTATATATATATAAAATGATTACCCCTTAAATGAGGCATCTTCCTTCCTGCAAATTTGCAAGAAAGAGATAAACACTCATCAATCTGTATTGATTTAATGAAGCCTGATTGGAAGACAGGAGATGACTTAAATGACTTCAGGAATATGGCTCCTTCTAGTTTATATCACTTTATGTTAATTTTATCATTTATACTTACATGTCCATTATATAGTTATTAATATATTTAAATCAAGTGTGTGTATGTTTCTTGATCTGCTTTTAAATCAGAAATTCTTTTGCCACTGATGAAAAGAATGAAGATTGTTTCATCTTCATCTTTCAAGTGCATTTGATTGCCAGATTATTAGTAATGATCTAAAGAAAGAACTGCATGACAGAAGATGGAAAGTATCTCCATCATCAATCTTTCACATATTCAAAGGCGGTGAAAAGGAATGTTTTCTTTCAACACTAGTATATGCCTTAGGGACACGATGCTTTATCAAGAAATGGCAAGAGGAATCCAAGATGATGGGTGGAAAACAGAAAGTAATAAGGCAAAAGCAATGTCTTATGGGATTCTGTGTGAAACACATACACATTCCTTTTCCTGATTGACAACATTATCTTATAAACATAATTCTGAAATACCTTCTTTAATAATAAACAAGAATATGCTAAAAAATAAAGATTAATGTTAGTCTTATTTTTGATGAAGGGTTAAAACATACATACATACTAACAAATAAATCCACCGAATCCCTCCTAAAACATGTGGTACAATTCTAGACCAAACAAAATTTATTTGAGATTTTTATTGAATTACTGTTTTCTTTCATGAGTCAGAAAACTCAGAGTTGGCTCTAATTGCATAGACATTTGCATATGTTACACCTCAACACAGAACTCTAACCACCTCTTTTGGCAGGCAGGGAGAATAGTTAGCAAACTCAAAAACAACATTTTTTATTACTTTAAGTAATAATTATGCATCTGGTCTTGATTATAGCTTTAGTAAATAAAAAAATATATTTTATTTTTACTGATATTTTTTGAATTTCCACATTTCTTATGTCCTAGAATCAAAGCAGACAGTTTTGTTTACACAATTAGCAACCATAAATACTACTTTGGAAATATACGTAACATAACACTACATCAAGTAATGTAAGCCATCCCCAAAATTAACAATTGAGTTGTATAGTAGTGAATACATTATTGTGTATCAATTTTGGGGCTGCAAGACCTGAAGAAAAGTGTAATCCATATTTTTTCTCAGCAGTAAATTAACAAGGGGAAGTGAGTGAACTGAAGCAATTAGGCTGACAGAAGCCTTCATACCATGACCACTGACATTCTTTCAGCATTTACCAGGCACTGCTTTATGCACATTACTTGTTTTCATTTATGTCCTTCTCACAAAACCAATCATACGCGGTTGGAGGGTTAATCTCATTCTAAAAGGAAATCACAGAAAGCTGAACACTAAGTAACTCGACCATAGACTCCCAGCCGCTAGAGCCAGAATTCAAACTCAGAGTCAGGGCAATTCCAGGGCTGCTCAGTCGTACATACACCTGCACAAAAACATTTCCAGATATAAACTCCTGGGTGTTACCTATAACTTTTTTGTGTTAGTCTGTTTTAGAAACTTTTGTGTGGAGAAAACCAATGAAATGTTTCAGGTAAAATGTACATATTGACTACTATATTTGTCAGGGTTCTCCAGAGAAATAGAACCAACAGGAATTGTATATATAGAGAAGGATTTATTGGTTCATGAGTCTGTGGAGGCTGTCACATCCAAAATCTTCAGAGTAGGCCAGCACACTGGGGATTCAGGAAAGGGCTGTAGTCCATGCCCAAAGGCTTTATCCTAGCAGAGTCCCCTCTTCCTCAAGGGAAGTCAATCTTTTTTCTACTAAACTTCTGAACTGATTGAGTGATGCTCACCCACATTATAAAGAATAACCTGTTTACTAAAAGTCTACTAATTTAAATATTAATTTTGTTTTGCAAATACCTTCACACAGGCATCTAGAATAATTTTGACCAGATATCTGGGTATTGTGGCCTTGCTCAATTGACACATAAAATTAACCATTACACCTATACTATTTATAGGTTTATATATGCATGGCTGAAAATAAATTAGAAAACTCTTTAATGAGAAAAAATAGTTAGCTAAGTTTAAAGCAATACTACTAAGCACGTTGCTCCTTGTGAGACAGTGTGCTAGATATTGGCACTATGAATAAAATACCAACATTCAATGTTCTCATAATCTGGGTGGGGATAGGTCAGGAGAGAGAGATAGAAATATACACAATCAACTATGCTATGCTGTGCTGAGTTTTAATGTGGTTGGGGTAGAGTTGTGAAGGAAGACAAGAAAAAAGTTAAGGCTCTAGCTCATGCCCTTTCCAGGGGCTGAGGAGAATCTCAAAGGGGATGTAATGCTTGAGTTCCATTGAGGAGAAGAGGACTCCACCGGGAGGAGAAAGCTGAAGAACAAATATATGAAAACACAAACATAGATAAGGGTTTAAGGGTTTGTAGGAAATCTAGTGAAACTGTGCCACTACATTTATGATGGAGAGAGATTATAACAACTTTGTAAGTCCCAGTATAATGCTTGGGCTTTCCCGAAGCTAATGGGTAGTTGTTGACATATCCACACGAAGAAATGACATGATCATTGATGCATTTTAGAAAGATTTCATTAATGGCAAAAGGAGAAATGAAATAGAAATATAGGCCAATGGAGGCAGAAAAAATATTCAGGAGACAAGGTTGAAATTTTGAACGCCTCCAAAAAAGCAAGATTGGGGAATAAAGTGGGAAGAAAAACTCAAAAATTATTTTTCTGTACTAAAATTGGTATATATTTAATTATGTAAAATTTATTAGGGAGAAGGAATTTTTTCATTCAACAAACATATATTGGGATCTACTAGGTGTTTCGTCCTCTGCCAAATAAAAAAAAACAGACTATGAAGATGAATAAAAAGATATAAACAAACAGTTGCAGTGAAACCAAAGAAAATGCAAGACAAAACTTGACAGAGGAGAGTCAAGAAGGACCATGCAGAGGAGGTAATGCCTGGCCTAGGTCATGATAGATGAGCACTAGTATGAGGAAGGGAGATTGGTAAGGAAATTCCAAGCAGACAAGCAGAATTCAGGAGGGCACTCAGACATGAACAGAACTTGTATTCCAGGGTCACAGGTGGTCTAGAGTACAAGTAAAGGAAGAGAAGCCAGGTTGGGAAGAGCCTTGTTTTTATTTTATGAAAAAACATTAATCAGAGACATGGTATGGGCCTGATTGTTCTGGCAGAAGCACAGAGGATGGATTTACAAAAACACTGTGTGGGAGATCTATTAGTTTCCCAGTAGTGCCATAACAAATTATCATAAGCTTTATCACTTCAGAAAATGAATCAAGGTGTTGGTGGACCCACATTCCCTCTGAAGTCCCTAGGGCAGGGTCCTTCCCTGCTCTTTCAGAGTCTAGTGGCTCCTGGCATTTCTTTGCGTGTGGCAGCCTCACTCCCATCTCTGCCTCTATTTCACATGGACTTCTGCCTTGTTTGTATCTCTATGTGTCTTTTTCTGTCTCTTATTGGACACTTTCACCCTAATCCAGTAGTATGATCTCATGTGAATTCTTACTTTTGTACATTTTCTAAGACCTTATTTCCAAGTAAAATCAAATCCTGAGGTTGCAAGTGGACATGCATGCATGTAAAACAATATTCAAACTACGACCAGAGGCCATCACAATAACACAGGCTGGGGAGTGGAGGGTCTGAGACAAAACTCGGCAGGAAGGAGGTCACAGTGGCAGGAAGTCATGGTTGCAGGTGTGGAAGAAGAAGCGGTGTAAGGAATTGAGGACAACTCCAATATTTGTGGCTGGGAAAGCCAGGTAGATTTCAGTATCAGTTGAGATAAGAACTATGTGAGTAAGAACAGATTTGAGACTTAGGTCCTGAAGTGTGGAGGATGTAGATAAGTTTCATACAAAGTAAAGTTCTTTGAGTGAGGATATCCTCAAGGGAAATGAAAAAGTTTTAAAAAGACTTAGATGGCTGCATAGATTGTAATACCATTAACTGATTAGATAAACAATAAACCAGGGAGTAATATTTTTGTTTTAAGAAAACAAGATCAGTTTTGAAAATCTTAGGTTTGAAGTGTATATGATACATGTAAGGGAAGAAGTAGACAATGAAGTGGGAACCATGCCTTTGGTGCCCTGGAGAAGGACCGACGGTGTTTGGTGGTTTCACAGCAGAAGGCACACATCTCATAGGAGACAAAGATGTGCAAAAGTGTACAAAAAAGAGAATAGTGCCAGTGGAGGGAAGAAAGGAATTCCAATAAGGGAAGGTATGTAGTGTTAAAAACTTTAGCAAGGATGAGAACTGGGGATAAGCTCATGGCATTGTTGGAGATCATTGTTTGCCTTTGACCAAGTATCTGAATTGCAGCATTGGTGCCTATGAAGTTAATAAAGACTTAGGAAGCTGAGACACACAATACTGTCAGTGAGAAAACCAAGTTGTTAAATGACTTGAATGGCAAGTTCCTGAATAAAAATCAAGTTAAGGATATGTGCAAAGAAAAGACTAACAATATACATATCAACTATTAAAAATGCTAACATTTATTGCTTATTTACTAATGCAACTTATTATGTGTCTTATCTGTACTTGCATTAATTTTCACAGCAATCCCCTGAAGGGCTGCAGTTGTATATTTTGCCCCCAAAGAAATGAAGGCACAAAGAAGTAAAGTTACTTGTCCAATGTCACACACCTGATGTGTGATGAACCTAGGGTTTAAACCTTGAGGCTAACTCTGGAGGCTACTCACTTAAGCCAATAATATACTGCTTTCTATCATCTTGGCATTTTTCTCTGTGTGGTTGGATTGAGTGGGGTTTTTTTCTTTTCTTACAACTTTTAAGAATTTCTTCAACATTTCTATATTCATTTTATAATTTGAAAGACTTAAGTAATATGTTTTTAAAGAAAGTGGAGCTAATGAGCATACATCTTTCAAAGATATAAAGAGAAGAGAAGATTGTACTACTCTGATGACTGAATGACATTAAAAAATTTTTTTTCACTTTTGTCATTAGGATGACTTACACCAATTTGAAGGCTAAGACTCAGTGGAGAAAGAGAAATCAAAGATACATGAAAGAAAAGGTAAGAGAGGAGGAAGGATGTAGAAGAAGCAGAAGATGGGTTTCTAAATTTGACTAATAGGGATCCTGCAGGGGAAATGTGAAAGAATGTTCTAGGCTGAGTGGAAGAGTGCAGAGCAGCACTGAAGTATGGAACAGCCAGCCATGTCCATGGATTACAAATCGTCTAGCTCATAGGCATGAGGGAGAACACTTTAAAAATGAGGAATAGTCTTGCAAGAGATAGGGATAGCATCAAAGGAAGGAACTGAGTCAAGTTTGTCCAAGATATAAATTTTGAGGTAGATGAGGCAGAAGTTAAGAAAATCCATGATATGCATGTCTATTTTTTTTTAGTGGATAAAGTAAGTTGTAAGATCTCTTGATAAAATTGAGCAGGCAATGGTTTGGTTGAAGGTAAATAAGTATAAAATTTGGAAAAGCTTCAGACTGAATGGAAAGTGAGGTGCCAGGTGATGGATGAATGTGAATAGCTGAGTAAAAAGAGCGTCTCTTTCTACCACTTTAACAGTGATCTATTTACTTACTGGTGAGCTCTCACAAAGTAGGAAGTCTGTCTCTTTCACTCCCGTGGCCCGGTGCTTAAACTACAATCTAGAACCAGATAATTGTCATTAATTATAAAATCTTGAGATGGAGTTTCTCCACCATTATCAAATTATGGATTAAATGAGGCACAGAAATGACGATGACTCTGACTTCACTGGTCCTTGTTTCCACCTGTTAAATAGAACTTTCCATAGGGTCAGTGTTCACATTGTGGAAGTCAGGAACCACACCGAGAAACTAGCACGACACCCTCAAAAGATTTGTCACATGTGTGAGGTGGAGTGCATTCTTCCCATGTTCTCAGGGTGGAAGCCTGAGCTAGCATTCTTGGTCCTTTGACAACCAAGTACATCTGTCAGTCTATCAAACTGTCTGATCTAATTTGATTTTCAAGTTCACTTTCACTATGTGCTACATAATCAGCTTCAAGGAAATTGATCCCACTGCTACCAGCATTTCTCAAAATTGTTGAGAGGGCCAAAATAATGTTTTTATGGCAAGGCTGGTTTGACATGAATTCAAAACAGGTGACTTAAAATATTTCTATTGGTTTCTCCACAAGATGTTCAACTAGTTCAACTGACTACAGCAGGAATTGTGTGCGTGTCAATGGTGGGTGATATCAGTCTGAGTTTCGTTGTCCTTTACTTTAACTAAATTGGTAGACCTCATGATCAAATCACTGTTGGGCATTTTGTAAAGCAAAGCTAAGTGTGGAAATGAAATTCTGTGACTCTTGGACCATGTAGCTTAGTTTTTTAAAAAGCAGTTGTGAATTTAATAACTACCTAAATTTTGTAGGACTGTTTTCTGAACATTGTGAAATGCTACACATAGATTAAGTTTCCTTTTTTATTAGCAGATGGCCATAAAAGCTTTCTTTAATAAAGATTTATTAAATTTGACTTATTTGAATTTGTAGCCAGGGCCTCGATCCTAAATTGTAAGCCTTCAAGGAAAATGCTGAAAAATACATTCCAATTAAACTTGCCACTTTAAGAATTCATCAGATTATGCCTCCAGGAGTGCATGCTTCTGGTTCTCATGAGGTCTCACGATAGCAAGAGCTTCTTAAGCATGCCATCTCTCTATATCAGCCACACATGACTTAGTCTCCAGAAAACAATTAATTTTACAAAGTTACAATGTCCCTTAGAAAAAAAAGAAAAATGTTTTCCATAACAAGGTACAGAGGCCTTGTGCATTGATTTATGTTTTTTCCCCTCATAAAGCTGGAGGTGGGTAGGGCTGAGGATGGAAGGTTTTACTTTGGGAATATACCCAATTCCCATGCGTCACATTTGTTTCCTTTTTGATCTGAATTTCTGTGACCAGTCATAAAAGGTACAGTCAACCTTTCCTAAATAACCAATCGTAGGACATTTATTATACCTAGCTGCTTAAATTATGAAAATGACAAGTACATAAAATTTTCTATGCTTCTGTGATTTACTTAGCAAGCATCCTGAGCTAAGTAGGAGCTGAATGAGTTCTACTGCTGGGTTATACACATCAAAATTTAATTAAGTTTCTGACCTAATGTCCCCCTTGTTTCATCGATTAGGGAAGTCATGGGTAGACCACGTCATTCTCAGAAGAGCTGGGCAGTTGTGAAATCTGAGCAGTCTCTATTTTTTTTGCCCAAGTGTTCTTTTCAAGTCTCATTAGATTATCATGAGTGTTACAGCTGTGCTAATCTTTTTGTAAGAAATGAACTTTTAAAATTGCACATTTTTAAATTGACTTTTAGAGTTACCATGGCAGCCTCATTATAATGCACAGAGATGAACATTATCGCAGCTATGCCTGATCTATCCAGGGTTGTCAGGAAATGAGAATTCCACATAACGTGCATTCTCCAAAAGGGCTCACAACACATGCCAGATCAAGTGCCCAGACTTTTAGTGTAACAATTTAAATGACAAGTTTTCTCATACACTGCACACGTCTCTAGTTCCTTAAATGTATTCTTGATGACTCAGGTTCTCTGTTAGCGATAGCTTATTGTACTTAGATCTACACACAGTACTGTTTGATTTTTTAGTCTCCTTTTTCATCTTAGTTTGCCAGGGGCATTAAGATTCATTTCAGACCCTGAGAGAGGAAGTTTTTGCCACCACCTCCCAGCAAGGATGGATTTATATAGATGTCACCTAGACAGTCCAGGTCCTCTGCTGGGGGCTTGGCGGGCAGCAATGGCAGATCTGTATTAACACATGATGTGCTGGTTTCTGAACCCTCCTTCCAGATTCAGAATGGTATTGCCCTGGCTTCCCAGCTCTCATAATCCAAGATAGTCACTCCTTCCCCACCCCTTAGATTTATGCATTCTGATAGGCTATTTCTTAACTTCCCTGCACTGAGTAACATAAGTAGTTCCTTAAGAAGTTTAGAAATTCCTTAGAAAATCTCCTTAGAAATTTCTAGGGCTCTCAACAAGGGGTTAAGACACACCATTCTTTGTGGAACTTAAGGACACAGATCCTACTTAACCCCTGCAGGCCTAAGTTTTCATCTCTAAAATGAAGATGAAATGCAATTATATATTTGTAATACACAGTACTGTCTCTAACGCATAGGAAAAATTCAATCAGTGAAAATAATTACATGTATGCAACATGATAGCAGATGTAAATAAAAAACTAATACAAATTTATTGTAAATACAATTATTTTAGTACCTTAAAATCTCATTTTGGTGTAAGTATTAAGCTGTCATGAAATGGTTACTTAGCTGTCTGTGTGGTATATTATTTTGTGTTTGTTGATACTGTATGGAGTCTGTAGTAATAAATTAGCACAGTCTATTCTATAAATAAACTTGTATAGAAATTAGAGATTACAGGTGTCTAACATAATGCATTGAGCACAAATTGTGGGAGCACGTTGGTAGAAAGTTGTGACTTTGGCTTCAATTCTTGCCTGTATCACCAGCACAGCTCTCTAACCATGGGGATCAACTCCTCATACCCAGCTTTCTTCTTATCTCCTTCCTAAATCAAAAAAGTTTCATACATTGTAAACACATAATAAAGTTATTGTCATATTTTCAATTTGTAGATGTAATTACATTTAAAATAAAATTCTTACTTTTGTGTATTAGGTGCAACTGTAAAATAAAATCTGAGTTTACCACCAGCTGAATATGTGAGTCACCTGGAAGAATGATATATAAAATCATAGAGCGAGGTTCCCTATTGCCAAAGCAGAGGATGATCTATCGTATTACAAGTTACAAAAAGAATGCTTTCCTCCCCTGCTCTTCCTTAAGTGTAGAAAAATAGTAAATACACGGAAGCAATTGGCATTTATCATCCACTGGCTAAGAAAATGGGCCTTTTTTACTCTCTCCTGCTTTTCTTACTTCTTTCAAGTGTTGCCCCTGTAGGACCTTCGCGATGGACCATCCTATTGAAAACTGCAACCCTCCATTCACTCACAGACCTGCTCTTTATGGCATTGACCACTTCCAACCTGCTATATAACTTACTATTATTTTTTATATTTATTGCCATGTTTGCGCACAAGAATGTAAGATCCATAAAGGTAGACTTTCTTTTTTTACACTGCTTATATCTCAAATACCTAAAGCAGAGAACTGATATTGAATAATATCTTTTGAATATATGAAAAAAGTTTTAGTATTACTTTTTAGAGCTATTTAGAAAGAAAAACAACAACAAAGTCATTGTATTATTTTGACTAAATTTATAAGTTATTCAAGATTAATAACTTTAATAGTAATTAAACCAAATTATTAACATAAATATATTGAGAGAAAACAAAGTGAGCCTGTTTTTATTTATTATTTTGAGCCCTTAATTTTTTTTGGCAACTAAAACTTCTGGTTTTAGTTGAATCCTACTCTTGGCCTTATTTGTTCATCATGCAGTAATGTTTTTTGCACACATATCTTAACACAGCTGTGAAGAACTTGGTTGTGTATTTCACATTTTGATTAGATTTCCTCAAGGACATTTCTTTCATACCTGTCTTGTTCAGAGAATTAACTTGGAATGCCATAATTCTGAGGGCTATAGATACCCTTGGTATCTGGCATTAGTCACACAATGGTGTATTATAAGGGATGAACCATTATGTGTTTCTAGGTAACTTTGCAATGGTGGCCTGGATCAGCATTTCTTCAACTTTAATGTATGTACAAATTACCTGGGAATCTTCTAAAAATGTATATCAACAATGGGTAGATCTCAAATAGATCTCTAGATTTGGCATTTCTAGTCAGCTCTCACATGATGCTGATGCTACTATTTTTGCCAAAAACATATTTTGCATAATAAGGGTCTAGGTTAAACATTTTATTAGCTTTGGCCTGTTTTCTCCTGAGTTGAACTTCAATTTGATTTCTTAAAGGGCAATAAACAGAGAAATCAGTTACATTTTCTCTTTAGTAAAAACTCAAGTGTCATAAAATTTTTATTCACTAATATTAATTATGGATTTCAAGGTTTTATACTATAGCATTTACTATAAAGAGGAGAGTGTTAGTTCTTAGGAATGATCTATATACTGGCCTAAGTTTTATTCTCTAATAAGTTTCAAATTCACGGCTGTAATTGATCTTCACTGAAAGACAAGCAGGAAATGGCAGATTTGTTGTGATAGAGACCAAGAATTTTAAGCGTGTTGGCTTCACACTGTCTTGGAAACTGTGCTGTGCAAACACAGGAGCCAGGAAACGAGCCCAGCCAAGAGATTCCACTATGTAAAGATGTCAGTGTCAGTTCTCTGCAATATCCAAATGTTCGCTTTCAGAAGTGAATGAAGAAAGGCTTCTGTCACTTATAACTGAGTAAATCAAGAGCACTTTTTTTCTTATGTAAATCTGTCACAGTCCTTTAATGAAATTCATCTTTCCTCCTGAAGGCTCCTGAAACTTAACAACTCTTATTCTAACTCAGTCTTGTTTTCTCTAAAATTGGGAAAGGACTAATTAAACTAATTTTTCTTTGTTCCTTTAAGAAAAATTAACTAGCTTAGAGAACAGAAGAAACTGGGTATGATGTGGAGGGAATGGACTGATGTTGGTGTCCCAGGCACCTCACTGTTTCTTGTTTTGACTCAATTACAAAACAGTGATTTCTGAGTTCCCCACTGGTCACTGGGAGATTGGGTTCTGCTTGTCTGCTGACCAAGCATCCTCCTCGCTATTAGTAACTGCCATCACTTGGAGTTCTCCTTTATGACTCAGCGAAACACTCATGTTTGTGCGGGGGCAATGTTTAATCCAACCTGATGCAATCTCACTGAAAACAGACTGTCTTTTCCTTTTCTTAAAAATATTGCTAATATCATTGTGCCTGCAGCAGTTAGGGAAATTCAAGGACAGAAATAAGAAAATTATAGCTTAACTTGGGATTTTAATATGACAGAGTGTGGGAGTTCTTATGGTCATACTACTGTATTGAAGCTGAAATATTTCCTTTTGAAATTGGATAAACTGAGCTTAAAGTTTGCATGACAGAAATTAGATGTAATTCTCCTTTCAAAGACCATCTGTTTTTCTGAAAGAAAGTTGGCAGATCATGTTGCAACTGAAACTGTAGATTATTTATGACAAAAAAATCAACCTCGATAGTTAATGTAACACTTGAAAGCCAGGGTTCTTAACATAGGAGTTATGCCCAGACATTTCTGCAATTATTCGGACGTTTGTATAATTTACTGGGAGCTGATACATTGACTTTCATCAGATTTTTAAGTAGTTCTGTGATTTCTCCCAAAAAGGTAAAGAATCACTTTACTTGTGTCTATCAAAATTTAAAACGTTCATGACTATGAGCTAAACATTCCATTTCCAAGAATCTATCTTCTATAGATACTCACCTGAGTAAATAAATTTTGTGTATGAGAATGTTTATTTCTCAATCGTTTGTAATAGAAAAAATTCAAGTATCCATCAATAGAAAATAATTTGAAATATTATAGCATATTTGTATTATGGAATACTCTGCTGCCATTAAAACTAATGAAACTTACATGGGGAACTGTCTAAGATGTATTGTTAACTTAAGATCTTATATTTGCCCTGGCTGGTGTAGCTCAGTGGATTGAGCGCGGGCCTGTGCACCAAAGGGTTGCTGGTTCGATTCCCAGTCAGGGCACATGCCTGGGTTGTGGGCCAGGTCTCTGGTGTGAGACATGAGAGAAGCAACCACACATTGATGTTTTCCTCCCTCTTTTTCTCCCTCCCTTTCCCTCTCTCTAAATAAATAAATAAATAAAATCTTTAAAAAATCTTATTTTTTTTGGTGATCAAATAAATATGTTGCTTTGGTTTTTTAAAATATTTTATTTATTTACTTCTAGAGAGAAGGGAAGAGAGGGAGAAAGAGAGAGAAATATCAATGTGTGGTTGCCTCTTGCTCATCGCCCACTGGGGACCTGGACTGTTACCCAAGCACGTGCCCTGACTGGGAAACAAACAGGCAAGGTTTGTAGGCCGGTGTTCAATCACTGAGCCACACCAGCCAGGGAAGCATTTATGTTGTTTTTAGATGCTTTGGTACCAGCGATAAAAGTAGGGAAATATTGACCCTCCACCATTTTCATTTTATTTGATGTGATCAATATGTGTTTATATATAATATGTGGGTAACATTATAAGTGCTGGTGCTTGCTTGTAGGTGTATATTTGCATAAATATATGAAAAAGTTGGAAGGTTATAAATGAAGAAACAAGATTTCAATATCTGGGATTTGGAAAGGAGGAAGTGAGAAGAGATTTTCAACTGTCCTCTTTAATTTGTTTGAATTTTAAGAACATGTGTGGACTTCGTAATACTTAACTACTTAAATGATTTTTAATCATTTACTTAAAACTCTGGTTGGTGGGGAACATATTGCTTTAAGCTGAGTGAATAATTAGTTGTTACAGTCTTCACATAGTGAGAAAAAACTCGTGGGCTTTTAGATATCTCTTTAATTTTTATGTTTTTAATTTTTATTCAGCTTATTGGGGTAACATTGGTTAATAGTATTCTATAAGTTTGAGGTATACAGTTCTATAGTATATCATCTGTATATTGTATTGTGTGTTCACCACTCCAAGTTGTGTCTCCTTCTATCACTATTTAGCCCCCCTTTGCCTCTTTTACTTCCCCTACTTCCCTTTCCTCTGGTAATCACCATACTGTCATCTGTGTCTATGAGGTTTTTTGTTTTAATTCCTTCACCTTTTCACCCATCCTCTCAATCCCCTCTGACAGCCATCAGTCTCTTCTCTGTATCTATTTCTATTTTGTTTGTTAGTTTATTTTGTTGATTAGATTCCATATACAAGTGAAACCATATGGCACTTGTCTTTCTCTGACTGGCTTATTTCACTTAGCACAATACTCTCCAGGTCCATCCATGCTATCACAAAGGGTAAGATTTCCTCCTTTTCTCCTTTTTCTTGAGATAGTTCTTGTTTCTTGAGATAATAGGGAAAGCCATAGCAATGTGTAATGCTATGCCTTTCCCTCATTGAACTACTGTCACTCTGTCCCATAGATTTGGGGTTGTTGTATTCTCATTTGTATTTGTTTCAAAGTATCTTTTGATTTTTTCTTGATCTTATAGTTAACTCACTAGTTATTTAGTAATATATTACTTAGACTTCATGTCTTTATGTATTTTTAGGGTTTTTTCTTGTGATTGATTTCTAGTTTCTTCCCATTATAGTCAGAGAAGATGCTTAATATGATTTCAATATTTTTAAAATTATTGATACTTGTTTTGTGTCCTAACATATGTTCTATCTTAGAAAATGTTTCACATGCACTTCAAAAGGATGCATATTCTGCTGCTTTAAGGTGAAATACTCTGGAGATATCAATTAAGTCCATCTGATCTAGTGTGTCATTTAAGGCCATCTTATCCTTGTTGACTTTATGTCTGGAGGATATATCCATTGATGTCAATGGGGTTTTAAAACCCTCTATTATGACTGTATTACTGTCAATCTCTCCCTTTACTTCTATTAAGGTTTGCCTTATATAATTAGGTGCTCCTATGTTGGGTACATACATATTTATAATAATTATATCCTCTTGTTGGATTATTTCCTTTATCATTATGTAGTGTCCTTCTTTGTCTCTTCTTATAATGTATGTTTTAATGTTTATTTTTCCAGAAATAAATATTGTTCCCCCAGCTCTTTTTTTATTCTGTTTTCATGAAATTTTTTCCCCCATCTCTTTAGTTTTAGTCTGTATGTATCTTCTCTTCTGAGACTGGTCTCTTGTACAGCATATATATGGTTCTTGTTTTCTTATCCATTCTTCAACCATATTTCTTTTGATTGGAGCATATAAGCCATGTACATTTAAAGTGATTATTGATAGATATGTATGATTGTCATTTTACTCTTTTAACATTGTTGTTGTTGTTGTTGTTCTTCTTCTTCTTCTTCTCCTCCTCCTCCTCCTCCTCCTCCTCCTCCTCCTCCTCCTCCTCCTCCTCCTCCTCCTCCTTCTCCTTCTCCTTCTCCTTCTCCTTCTTCTTCTTCTTCTTCTTCCTTGTCTTTTTCAAGTAAACACTTCAACATTTCATATAATACTGGTTAACAGGTAATGGGCTCCTTTAGCTTTTTCTTGTCTGGGAAACTCTTTATTTCTCCTTCAGTCTTAAATGGTAGCCTTGCTGGTAAAACCTGTCTTGGTTGTAGGTTCATGCTTATCCTCACTTTGAATATTTCATGCTAATCCCTTCTAGCCTGAAATGTTTCTGTTAGGAAATCAGCTGACAGTCTTTCTTTGCTGCTTTAAAGATTTTCTCTGTCTTTAACTTTTGCCATTAAATTATAATATGCCTCAGTGTGGACCTCTTTGGATTCATCTTGTTGGGACTCTCAGTGCTTCTTGGACTTGTGTGTCTTTTTCCTTCACCAGGTTAGGGAAGTTTTCAGTCATTATTCCTTCAAATAGGCTCTCAACCCCTTGCTCTTTCTCTGCTCCTCCTGATACCACTATGATGCAGATGCTGTTAAACTTCATGTTTCCACCCTGGCTGGTGTGGCTCAGTGGAATGAGTGCAGGCCTGTGAACCAAAGGGTCACCAGTTTGATCCCAGTCAGGACACTGGTTCAAATCCCAGTTAGGGCACATTCCTGAGTTGTGGGCCAGGTCCCCAGTATGGGATGTGCAAGAGGCAGCCACACACTGATGTCTCTCTCCCTCTCTTTCTCCCTCTCTTCCCCTCTCTCTGAAAATAAATAAATAAAATCTTAAATAAAAACCTTCATGATTTCCCAAAGGTCCCTTAAGCTATCCTCATTTTTTAAAATGTTTTTTTTCTTTATGCTGCTTTGTTTGGGTGTTTTTTGCTACCTTGTCTTCCCAATTGCTGATTTAATCCTCTGTTCATTTAACCTACTAGTGTATTCTTCCTTCTAGTATAGTCTTCATTTCAGATATTATATTCTTTATTCCTCACTGGTTCTTTTTCATGGTTTTTATGCCATTTTTTTCTGCTTTGTGGTTCTCGTTAATATCTTTGAGCATTCTTATAACCATTTTTTAACTCTATATCTGATAAATTGATTGTCTCCATTTTACTTAGCTCTTTTTCTGGAGATTCCTCCTGTTGTTTTATTTGGGTATGTTTCTTTGTCTCCCCATTTTGATTGCCTCTTTGTGTTTGTTTCTATGTATTAGATAAATCTTCTCTAATTCCCAGTCTTGGTAGTGTGGTCTTATGTAGGTAGGTATCCTGTGGGACCCAGTGTTGCAGTCCCCTTGATCACCAGGACTGAACTTTGTGTTGGTTATGTGGGCCCTCTTGTTGTAACTGATTTTTTTTGTTTCTACTAGCTCATTCATGTGTGGAATTGGCCCTCAGGCTGGCTGACTGTGAGGACTAACCCCGACCATAGTATGAGCTGTTGAGCAGGTGCTGACCACATGAAGTTGTATTCACCTTGGCAGGGTCTGGTGCCTGTCAAGATCTCCCTTTGGATGTGCTTCTTGTGAAGCTAATTGGATCCTACTCTAATGTTATCTGAAGTTAGCAGCTGGGTATATTGGTTCTGTGGCCTCTTGGAAGGGATTCTGGCATAAGCCAACGTCAGACACTGCCTGTGACTGTCCCTGAACAACCTGTTTGGAGCTACAGAGTGATCTGTACTTTGTGGCCACCTTTTCTGAGCTTGGTTTCATCTGTTAAGGACAAAGTTGTTCAGCAGGGCTGGCTTTTACCAGCACCAGGCTTGGGGGCAGGTCAGCACAAGTCCCAAGGAAGCCAAGATCCTCCTCTGCCTACCTCCACCTGCAAGCTACCTGTTAAGCTCAGTCACTGAAAGAGGCTCTGGCAGTACACAAGTTGTATGAGGTAGGTTCTCAGTGAGTCATCAGGTAGGGGTGAGTGGTGTTCACCAGACTGATACAAGTTCAAACCTGGCACCAGTCCTGAATGTTAGGCCACTCTACCAAAGTCCCAGAGTGCACCAAGTTTAGCTGCCACACATGGGGTACTTGCAGACCTTTGTAGTGGGGCGGGGAGTCATCAAGGTGAGGCCAGCAGGGTTTATCAGGACCAAACAGACCAAAATTTGACTGTGTGAAAGGAGGGCTCTGTACCAGTGAGGAAAAAATGACTCTTGGTCTAGACTCTGGAGCCAATCAACTCAGTCAGTCCCATATTCTGACAGGAGCTCAATCTCAGCAAGGCAGGGTCACTTGGAGTTGGGAAGATGGGACTAGTGGATCTCCTATGAAGGGGAGATGCCCAAAAGGCTTGAGGGAAAGAGGAATGGTATTTGCCCCAGAGTCAAACAAGTCAATCTGTTCTGGGTTTTTCACAGACCTCATCAGGATGACACTACCAGGAGTTGGCAGAGTGGAGCTGCTGGGAGCCTGGAGAAAGGTGTAGTGGATCTCCTGTGAGGGGAAGTCACTATTCAGATTCACGGTAAAGTGGGGGGAATGGTTTCCGCCCCAAAGTGACACAACTCAGTTACTGATACCCCCTGAGTTTGCCTAGACCTTTATATCCCTGCCCAGACAGATAACTCTTTAGCAGCACCCAAGTTCTTCACAGTAGGTCAATAGGGAGACTGAGGGTGGGGCTATTACTTTCCTGCAGGCCAATGCCATATGAAAAGGACTTTTCTAAGAAAGATGGTGTCTGTGGTGTGGGAGAGTGATTCAGTAAAGGGATTCCAATGGCTGTTCCTTCAGCTCTATCCTCAGAGCCACAAAACCCATCTCTTTTCTCAAGACTCTAGTCAGCCCTGACTTCCTTCTACCAGAGTCCAGGATGAGTGGCTGCAAATGAGAATTTGTGTATTGGCCCTTTAAGAAGGCATCTGTGTCTCTAGCAGACTCCTGTCTCCCCTCGGTTGGCAAAATGTTATTTGGGCACCTCTTCTCAGGTCTGGTGCTTTGGCCTGAGGAGTCTGGCTTAGGGTTGATACCCCACATTTCTATGGGGGAACCCCATCAGTTGAGATAACACTCCAGAATCTCAGCTGCCACCCATGGGAGTGGGGCCAGCCCTTTCCACATCTCTACCCTTCCTAATGGTCTTGATGAGGCTTCTTCTAGATATCCTTGGTTATAAGACTTCCCTTTAGCTTGTCTTCATTTGGTTATTCAAGTTGCTTGCTCTATATTTTAGTTGTAATTTTATTTGGTCCTGGAATGAGGTAAATATAACATCCACCTACTCTGCCACCATCATGGGTCTCCTTTCTAGATTTTTTAAGGGTTTTAATTTATTTTTATTTTTATTGTTGTTCAATTACAGGTGTCCCCACTTTTCCCCATTATTCCCCTCTGCCCTACTCACCCCCTCCTCCTACATTCAACCTTTTGACTGATCTTTAACAGCCAGTTTAACTAGTGGTTTGTATTTTTTAATTTTTATTTTTAATGTATTTTATTGATTATGCTAATCTTTGTCCCAATCTTTCCCTCTTTGCCCCACCTCCACCCAGTACCCCCATTCACTCCAGTAATCTGTCCCAACTTAGTTTATGTCCATGAATTATGCATGTAAGTTCTTCGGTTTCTCCATTTCCTGTACTATTCTTAACATCCCCCTGTCTATTTTGTACCTACCAATTATGCTTCTTAATCCCTGCACCATTTTGCCCATTGTCCCCCTTCCCCCACCTAGCTGAATACCCTCCAAATGATCTCCATATCTATGATTCTGTTCCTGTTCTGCTTGTTTGCTTAGTTTGTTATTTAAAATTCAGTTGGTGATAGTTGTGAATTGTTATCTTAATGTTCATAGTTTTGACCTTCTTCTTTTTCTCGAATAAATCCCTTTAACATTTCATATAATAATGGCTTAGTGATGATGAACTCCTTTAGCTTAACCTTGTCTGGGAAGCACTTTTTATGTCCTTCAATTCTAAATAATAGCTTTGCTGGAGAGAGTAATCTAGGTTGTATGCCCTTGCTTTTTATCACTCTAAATACTTCTTACCAGTCTCTTGTTGCCAGCAAGGTTTCTTTTGAGAAAACAGCTGACAGTCTTATGGGAATTCTTTGTAGTTAACTTTCTGATTTTCTCCTGCTGCTTTAAAGAGTCTCTCTTTATCTTTAACCTTTGGCATTTTGATTATGATGTGTGTTGGTGTAGTCTTCTCTGTGTCCATCTTATTTGAGATTCTCTGTGCTTTCTGGACTTGTATATCTATTTCCTTCACCAAATTAGGTAAGCTTCCATTCATTATTTTTCTCAAACAAGGTTTCAATTTTTGCTCTTCCTCTTCTCTTTCTAGCACTCTTATGATTCAGATGTTGGTACATTTGGAGATGTCCCAGAGGCTCATTATTCTATCCTCATTTTTTGGAATTCTTTTTTCTTCTTTCTGTTCTGACCAAGTGCTTATTTCTTCCTTATGTTCCAAATGATTGATTTGAATCCTGGCTTCATCCCCTCCAGTGTTGTCTCCCTGTAAAGTTTTCTGTATTTCACTTACCGTAACTTACATTTCTTGCTGGGTCTTTTTTATTTTGTTACTATAATCAATGACTTCTTTGAGCATCCTGGTCACCAGTGTTTTGAACTCTGCATCTGATAGGTTGCTTATCTCCATTTCATTTAATTCTTTTCCTGGGGTTTTGTTCAGTTCTTTCACTTGGGCCATATTTCTTTGTCTCCACATTTTGGCAGCCTCCCTGTGTTTGTTTCTATGTATTAAGTAGAGCTGCTTTGACTCCCTGTCTTAGTAACATGGTCTATTCTAGAAAAGGCACCTGTAATTATGTGGGGCAGAGCCTTAGGTAATCACCAGGTCAGGGCCACCCACTTCATGGCTTTGTGATTCTATGTTGGGAGTGGGCTCAGAGAGGTGACAATGCTGCTGCCTGGCTTATGGAGATCGGTCTGGCACCTGCCCTCTGTGATGATGCCCTTCCAGCTCTTTTCATCATGCTGAATCCCAGAGGTGGTGGGTCTGCATATGTCTGAAGTTTGTGTGGATCCTTTAAGCAGAGTCTTCTGAAAGTCCAGCAATTTCTTTCTCCATCCCAACCCCCATTGGTTTTAACAGCCAGATATTATGGGGACTTATCTTCCTTATGCTAGAACCCTGAGCTATGCAGTCTTGCCTGGGGCTGGGATTGCTCACTCCCAAGGTATCCCTCCCTATTTTTATCCACCACACATGAATGTGTGACCACCCGTTCCACCACCGCCGCCACCTCTCAGTACCACACTGCATCTCTGCCCAACTCTATGGCTCTGTCCCTCCTACCCATCTGGATTAATGTGTCTTTTTTAATTCCTTGGTCATCAGACCTCTATTACAGCTTGATTTTCTGACTATTCTGCGTGTTATTTGTTTTGAGGTCTAGTTGTAATTCTTTCTGTGGTTGTGCAAGGAAGCAAAGCATTTTTACCTATACCTCCATCTACTCTTTCCTGTTTTTTATTTAAGACAATTTTTTAACCTTCTAATGGATCTCTATTCTACTCCTATGTAGAAGTGATTACACAGGAACACTTTTCTCCTTTTTCTTTGAATATATTGCGGACATATCAGATAGTTTTCCAATCCACACAATACTAACCTCAACCATGGAAGAATTAACAGTCATTTGGGTTAAATGTACAAGTGTTTTATAAGTATCTAACTACAAATGGCATGCTCTTGGAGACCTTTTCTGCTATGTGTTTAATTTTCTGGATACATTTTTAACCCTCTAGAACTCAGGCCTCAATATTTTATATCATGTGGGGACATGTATAAAGATATGCTCATTTTGCGATCTCGTCATTCATTGACTCTTCAATAAATACAATGTATATGTTGTGTTACATTTGGGGACAATGTCAGATATGCTGAAGTAGAAGATTCCATGAATGGTATTTGAGTATTACTGAAAAAGTCAAAAAATACATAAAGTAATGATTTTTATAGCCTATTCCCAGATGTTCATCACAATCAATTCTCCCCTCCTTCTGAGGACACCAGCGTGTTGCGCACTCCAACTACCTTTCAGTTAGTGGCTAGTATGCTAGTTCTGGCCAGGGGACTGTGCATAAACTGACTGTATTAATTCCAAGACAGAACCTTCACTTGATAGGGGAAACTGTTCCAAATGCCCTTTCCTTTCTATGGTGAATTTGGAAGTCATACTACAGCTAGAGTATGCAGCTACAAGCTGAAGTTGTATAATGCTAATGTTTTTTTTCAGTCTGGATTCCTCAGTGTTCTTCATGGACACTAGCTGCCCTTGGAGGAAGTCCAGGATCATAAAAATGATAAATAGTCCTGTTAACAACTGAGACTTCAGTGACGTTTCTTTCTGGTGCATAATGCAGCCTGTTTAGACTAACACAGCCATATCCATACCCAATCACATTTTAGTTTTTTTAGCATTCAGCAAAATAATCATCTTTTTGGTTTTAAAGCACCCAATATGTACCAGGTACTGTGTTGGGTACCTGGAATACCTAGACAAAAAATCTCTAAGCTGAAGAAACATTTGTTTTAGAACCACCTAAAATGCTGCTGGAAATAAAAACTCTTGGGACCTAATTCAGACTTATTAGAAGAGAATATTTAGGCATGGAGATCCAGAATAAGCTTGTCAGGTAAGTCTTGTGGAACACTTTCATGTTTGGGACTGATCTAATGGTAAATAAGGACACATAGGTTATTTTGATTTGTTCTTATAGATGTAAGTGGGTAGGGTACTGTACCTACTACCTATGAGAACTGTGAGACACTGCTGGAGTGCTGCTTAAAAACCTGGACCATAATGGCACCGTTCAGCCATGTGTCATGGACAGAGCTATTTCAACAATCATCCAAGGACAGCTTTGCTTAAAATAAAATGTAGGTCTCCACTTTCAAAATGAATGGAAGAATTGAAGGGGTTTTCATTTTCATGGACATTTTGCTCATTTAAACTAAAAACACTAATTTTTAAGTGGGCATATGTTTTTAATTTTAATTCATACATTTTAAACACCAATAATAAAGTAGCCCTTTAGTGACTGAGTTGGTAATAAATATTTTTGAAAGAGTTTCTTGAGTATGTATATGGGTATGAAACAGAAACCAATAACTTTTAAACATCCATGTTTTAAAAGAAATTAAAATAACAATGTCTTAGTCTTCTAGTAATAACATTTAAACTCTGACACATGCTAGGGAGATGTTCTTGTCCTTACTGTTCCTGATTATTATGAGCTTACAACACATTCATGTCTTTGTTCTAGTACTGATGGAGATAGAATGCACTTTGCAGATCAATAAATAATCATATATTGAATGTATTTGTACTTCCTATCACCTGTCTACAGCCTGTCAACTGTATTTGGGCAGAATTAGAATTTGAATGAATGTAATTGCAAATAGCTTGCCATGACCCATAAGGGTTTTCTGACATGGGAAAGTGGCACAGCTCTCTTTTCACCATCCTGATGACAACAGAAACTGGAATTATCTAGAAGTAAACAAAAATGTCCACACCCACTGTAAATTGATTTTTCTGTCAAGATGATGTACGGCTCTTGGATTATGTTGCCTGTAACTCTCATTTATTTATATATTTATTCACTCATGCATTCACTTTGTGGTGGGGTAGCTTTTGCTGCCAAATAAAATAAGCATCTGGAGTAGTAGAATACATCAAAGCCTTTAAAATGTGCACCCAAAGTAGGAAAACACTCCTTTAGGAATGAAATAAAAATCATTATGGAAGGTAGATGGTTCCTCTCTACTGTGAACTTTGCACAGAGTTGAACATGCATACCAATAACTTACTCAAAAAAAAAAGGTCACAATAAGTACAATTCAGTGGACATGTACCAAAAAATCATATACTGCTCCCTAAATCCTATTTGATGTTTTCATTAACATAGCAAAGGTTCTGAGAAGTCCTGAGGGATGACCCACATTTGCTAAATTTATTTGACTATTTTTTATACCACCTATTAAGTTCCCACAGAATACATGGAAAATAAGGTCGATTAAGCTCTCCAGTCTCATCTGTTGCCATTATGTATCTAAAAATGTAGGTCAAAGATACACATCTCTCAACCTCCACAGTTTTTACACATGCTGTTTTTTTACCTAGATTTTTTTCTCCCTTATACCATACTGCTATCACAGCTTTACTAGACCTTACTTATAGTCTAGGTCACAGCTTAGCTCTCACTTTGCTTGGGAGATTTTCCCTAACACCCCAAATGTACAAACCTGTGATGTTTCTCCACCTAATCCAGTATTTCTGTCGTAACTAAAATCACCTTTCTTTATAATTTATGTTTAATGACCTTGCTTTCCTGCGGGATGATAAGCTCCATAAACTTGTTGTCTTACCCAATATTTTAGCTCCAGCATCTCTTATGGTTCTTGGCACATCATAAGCACTAAATAGATATTTATTAAACTTAAATGAGTGTCGTGAGCCACTGGTTGAATAGTTTTCTAAAATGTCCCTGGGGCTTGTAGACTAAGGGAGTCACAGATTCTCAGTAAATTGTTGTATTTTTGACCTGAGTTACATTAGGTAATATAAATTGACTTATTTTATTTTATTTTTCTTTATTTTATTTACTTTTATCTTTTTGTTTCACTTTATCACATTTAATTTAATTTAAATCTGTTCCTATCTTGAAGTCACAGTATCATTTAACCAGCTAAAGCCAGAGGTTTCCAGACTTTGGGAGCTGCAACACCTTGTTCTAGCTGATGTGATTTCATGATATGCTCTTCTCTCCCTAAAAATGCCATGTGGTATTTATTTCACATGTGCATGTAAGTGAGTTTACATGGACATGTTACGCACTGTAGCTACTGCCAAACTACTGAGATGGCCTCTGTGATGCTTCCTTCCAAGCATCTAGTAGACTTGAGGCTGGTTCCTAAAATCCAGAAAAGTAGGTCTTGTTATATCCTAGGTGTCTCTCTGAAGACTTAGATGTAAGAAGCATGTAACTCCTGTTTCTTAAATGTTTTGTAGGCATAGCTACAGTGGGATCATGGCTGATGTTCTGACCGGTGTTTCTTCTTGGAATAGTTTGGCAACTCTGGCAACCTTGAACGTCCTGTCACAGTGCTTCAGTTTCTCCAGAGAATGCTCAACACTGAATTTCTGGCACTGGTTAATTTTGCATGTCATTTTGACTGGGCTAAGAGATACCCAGAATGCTGGTAAAACATTATGTCTGGATGTGACTGTGAGGGTGTTTACAGAATAGATTTGCATTTGACTTGGTGGACTGAGTAAAGAAGATCACATAGACCAAGGGAGGTGGGCATCATCCAATCTGGTGAGGACCTGAATAAAATATGCAGTTGGAGAAAAGGTGAATTTACTCTCTTTACTTGAACTGGGAAAAACATCTGCTCCTGTCCTTGGACACTGGCACTTCTGTTTCAGGTCCTCAGACTCAGACTGGGGCTCACACCATTGGCTCCCCTGGTTCACAATCTTTTGGGCTTGAAGTGGGCTGTACCACTGGCTATCCTGGGCCTACAGCTTGCCAAGGGCATATCATGGGACTTTCCTTCCTCAATAATCACATGGTCCAGTTCCTCATAATATCTTCTTTTTCTAAATATCTATTATAACCTATTGGTTCTGTTTCTCTGGAGAACACTGAGTAATATGCCCTCCTGACAAAAGAAACTAATTTTTTTAGTAAATAAATATTTTGACTAAATGTAGTGTGAGGTGTTGCCCTTATAGAGTTAAGGTTGATAATCTCTAAGAAGTATGGATATTGATATTGTGAAGAAAAGAAGAGCTATGGCTATAAGTGAAATGGTATGGGTGAGAAAAAAGTTATAGTTGGCATCAGGAGTTCTAAGACTGCAATTATAAAACAGTTCCTGTCCTTTAGGAAAGGATAAAGAAGAAATGTATTTGGGAGTCAGTAGAAACCTTATATCTTAGGAACTGCCTCATTAATGCTTTCTAGTGGTTATGTCCAGGTGTTTGTCTCCGTATAGTGAGACATTTTCTAGAATATTTTTATATGGTTTAGAGAAATGTATGGTATTCTGTGTGGGCTATCTGGAGCCCCAATTTTATATGAAAATAAAATTGACTTAAAAGAAAAATAAACAACAACTACCAAACAGAATTCAGAACAACTATATAGTATAATTTAGAAAAAAACTGAACAAAATAAATTGACAATAAAATCATTCACAATGACCCTCTAGAATAGGTTATTTCTTCTCACTGCCATTATGAATTTTTTAAATGTTATATAATGGCTCCCTGGCTGGTGTGGCTCAGTGGATTGAGTGTCGGCCTGCGAACCAAAGGGTCACTGGTTTAATTCCTAGTCAGGGCACATGCCTGGGTTGTGAGCCAGGTCTCCAGTGAGGGGCGTGTGAAAGGCAACCACACATTGATGTTTCTCTTTCTTTCTCCTTCCCTTCTCCTCTCTCTAAAAATAAATAAATAAATAATTTTAAAAAATGTTATCTAATGGCAAACATTTATACAATTTAATAAATTTTATTTTTCAATTATAAAATAAAATTGTGCATTATTTTTATAATTTCACAAAATATAAAATACTTTTTTAAAAAATTAGGATCAATTTTATAGTCTAAATTTAGTATATAATGTATAATGTGAGGCCTAAGCTCTGCGTTATCCTTGGAACATGTCCTTTTACATAAAAGAACATTAAAAAGTCTATAAATTCTATCATAAATACTCGGAGAGCATCCTATAACTGCTTACCCATCCTCACTCATACTGTCCCTGCCCCCACCACACACACACACGTGCACGTACACACACACCTTCTGTCTGCACTCTGCTATATCATAAAAACCTCCCTCTCTCAATTATCCTCTCTAGCATCTCCAAACCCGTGCCTATAAAACTACCTTTCTCATCTCTTGAACCACTCTCTCGGCACATGTAAACACACTCAGAAACATAATTTTCACCCATCATAAAAAAGCTCACTGCTATGTTGGCCATACATTTTTGTACAGACATTATAATCTCTCACTATGAAACAGCCTGTTCATTCAGGCTTAATAATAGAAAATGATTTATCCTGTTTATTCCCAATATTCATATTTTATTTATTATTGTAATTAGCTTGATGTGTACCAGAAAGATGGAGTGCCATTTGCATTTTCTATGGATAGGTTTCTGTTTTCCCTATATCTTTCAGCTACCCATTAATAAGCTTTAGGAAAAAAAAATAAGAGGCCCAAGTGAAAGGCAGAATCCCTGTATTCCCCATGCAACACTTCTGTAAATATAAAATTATTCCAAGGTAAATTGTTTTTTAAAAAAATAAGAGATAAGGAAAAGGAAAACCAGAGATGGTATAGGAGAAAAAAGAGTAAGGGGAACAAAGCAAAGTGTGTGTTTTTAGGGACCAACAGAAGGCAGACCTTCATACATTAACTGCACAATCATTATGCCTGCATTTGTGTATGTCTGATGATTTGTGGCAATCAGTTTTTAGTATTGAGGCTTAGTGTTAATTAGGGCTTATGCACCTCTAAGTCAATTAAATTTGGTTTATTAATGCATAATTCAATATTGTTATGTATAGCAGAACACTTAAAAGGATTTTAAAATTCTATCTTTTGATGTGCCTGAGATATTTCAAGGAAACACTCACTATCAAGTGAGTGAAAATGAATAATTATGGAAGGCCTAACACTGCACAGTTGAACAGACAAGACAGCTGCTATTATTAAGCACTCCAAGTTGAAAGTATGGATTCTATCATTACAAGAACAAAGACAGAGCTGTGATAATTATGGAAATGCTATAGCTTCCATTTTTGCTAATGTTTTTGTAGAATATTTAAAGCCACAAAGGTTAAGATAGAGAGCTCAATTTCTTTATCTTGTAACTCATTAAGATGAATGCATTTTTCTACCACTTGTAGTCATAACAAAGCTTGCAGTCTCTGAGACATCGTGATAAGAAAGAGCCGATTTGGGTGAGAAATTAAATGATAATAAACATAGTGTAGACTCAGTGGGGGTAATATTGTTTAATGTCAGTGGTGATTGAAACTACCTTCTAGACAACTGAAGCTTTGTTGGCCCCGTCTGTTTATATTAATTTCTCCTTTTCAAAGGCCATTATCTTAAATTGCATGTTATATAACTTGTGCCGCCTCCCTCCAGCCCACAGCACCACTTCTAAAGCAACTTGATGATGCATATTGTAGGGGAAAAAAACCTTTCCTAGGCTCTGCATCAAGGAGATTACAATCTTGAGACTAATGGGAATGGATTAAACTTTGTACAATTTCCTTTTGTCATGTGAATTCAACCCCGTTGTGCTATTTTCCATACTCCTTTCAATCTTTGTCACAGGAGTGATCTATAAAAGTGTTAGCACTGCTTAACCGACCCTGGCCTGATTTAACCCATCAGGATCCTACAGTAAGATTGGTTCCAATTTTTTCTTCCCTGAAAAAACAAAGCAAGAACACCAAGACAAAGCCACCCTATAGATGACAGAACATGGAAAAAGTCAACATCCTTTCTCATAGGCAGGCCTAACAAGGACAATCATGATCTTCATGTTGATCATAGACAAAAATGGAAGAAAAGAAGAAATATTGCAACACAAAGGCAAACTTGTGGCAGCAATTGCACTCATGTTCAAGAGGGAGCCTGAAAGAGTACCAAGGTCCTTCACTCTCAGCACAGCTTCAGATTTACAGATTCCAGCTGCAAACTATCCCTCAGATGTCAGCCTTGCCACATTTTCATTAACTGTTTTTACCTCTGAGGTTAGGATGGAGTCATTCTAATGTCGATGGTGTCCACAGACTTTGATATTTCCTTGAATTGACCCTTACCAACAGAGAAAACAAAAACATGCATATTAACAAGGAGAATAAGAGAACTGCTTCTTCAGAACTTGATTCTGTTTTGATCTCTAGAGTGTCTTTGATGTCAGGCAAAGCTGGTACATTCAGTGCACAGTCTTTGGTACTTTGGTTGCATGCAAATTAAACTCATTTGGTTGAAGTTTAAATGTAAAATATTTTTGCTACTTATTTTTATATTAATGTCAAGTAATTCCATGTCCAGTGATAAATAACTAATTTTTCCAAATACAGTCTATAAAAGTTATCACATTAAGGTAGGCAGAAATAAAAAAATGCATGCTTTAATTTAGCTGAAACCAAAAGTTGTTCATCTTTTATTATGTGAACCTATGTGAACTGGTCTATTGATCTCTGTCGTGTTTCAGAATAATTCATTTGAAGGCACAGATTTTTCAGGTGGCAGCTGTTTTCTAAATAGCTACATGAAACATAAGATTAGGAATCATGAAACCTAGCCTTTTGGTGAAAAAAATCCTGGATAGGAGAGCTATTTCTACCACATCATATCAAAGATTAGCATTCTCTATTAGACCAGAGATTTGGTCTCTGCCCCTTTCTCAGAAATAGTCCCTTTCAGACTTCAGTCCTCTTACAAATCAGCAGAGGGACCGCTGAATCTTTCTGAAAAGAGATTTACCAACAGAGAGACCACCCTTCATATCCACTTCACCCTATTTTATACTCACATGCCGTGTAGATGCAAAATCTTAAATAGACAAAATCATAGGTTATACAATCATATGGCAGGTACCCTAACCAGAGTGGTCCCAGATTGGCCTAAAGGGTACTACATTAAGATCTTATCCCTTTTCTTTCCAAGACTTTTTCTAAAAATAAAAATTGGCAGAACTTTATTAATATTTACTGAATATTCATTTTGCATTAGGCACTCTCTAAGGCACTTTACATGTGAATCTCCTTACAGTTCAATGTCATTTATGAGGGAGATAGTATTATTGTACCATTTTACAAAAAGAAACTGAAGCTCAGACTACATGCATAGTTTACCCATGTTAGCACAGCTAGAAAGTAGGGAATCTAGGTCTAAAACAAATGCTCTATCAGTAATATTACTGCTTCTCTATAGTACCATTGCTGTTTATATTAAAATAATGAAAGAAAACTTCCCTAACTTGGTGAAGGAAATAGACATGCAAGTCCAGGAAGCACACAGTGTCCCAAACAAGATGGATACAAAGAGGCCCACTCCAGGACACATCATAATTAAAATGCCAAAAGTTAAAGAGAGAATCTTAAAATCAGTAAGAGAAAAGCAGTTAGTTACCTACAAAGGAGTTCCCATAAGCCTGTCAGCTGATTTCTCAAAAGAAACTTTGCAGGCAAGAAGGCATTGGCAAGAAATATTCAAAGTCATGAAAAGCAGGGACCTACAGCCAAGATTGCACTACTCAGTCAAGCTCTCATTTAGGATTAAAGGGCAAATAAAGAGCTTCCCAGACAAGAAAAACCTAAAGGGGTTCTAAATCATCAAGCCACTGCTTTATGAAATGTTAATGGAACTTATTTAAGAAAAAGAAGATCAAAACTATGAACAATAAAATAGCAATAAATGCATCTCTATTGAAAAATGAATCTTAAAAACCAACTAAGGAAACAAGAAGAACAGATATAGAATCATGGATATGGAGAGTGTTTGATGGTTACCAGATGGGAGAGGGGTATAGAGGAATGGGTAAGTAAGAGAGAGGATTAAGAAGTACCATGTGTCTGTAAAGTACATATAGGAAATGGAGTAGCCAAGAACTTACACACATGATCCATAGATATAAACAATGGTGGTGGGATTGCCTGAGGGAGTAGGGGATGCTGGGTGGATGGGGGCAAAGGGAAAAAATGGGAATAACTGTAATAGCATAATCAAAAATATAATTTTAAAAAGGGAACAATTTTCTGTGTATTTTGGAGAGCTGGGAATTATTAATAGAATTTTAAAAGATAGTGATACATTAGTAATCTATTAAATATATATAACAAATTTTGATAACTGAATTGTTTTACTATGAACTAAACTGTTTTTTAGATTATGGTTCCATTTCCTTCTAGAAATGATGAGGTAATGGTTAGCACTAAAAGTAGTTCTGGTAACTAGGAGGATTTCTAGAATGTTACGGAGTGCATTTGTTGCTGATATCAATGACAAGAGTACTAAGGCATTGGTCAGTGGGAGCAATGTTCTGCAAATGCAGAGTTGTGGTATTTGACTTTTAAATATCTTACCAGACATTCAAGTTCAGACATAAGATGAAATAATATATTTTCTATTTTAGTTTTACATTTTATTTACTCATTTGTCTATTTATTTATTTTAATCCTCACTCAAGGATATGTTTATTGATTTGAAAGAGGAAGGGGAAAAGAGAAGGAGAGAGACATTGATGTGAGAGAGAAACATTGACAGGTTACCTTCCGCACTGGCGTCTACCAAGGATCGAAACCACAGCCTAGGTATGTGCCCTGACTGGAGATCAAACCTGCAACAATTTTGGTGCATAGCACGATGCTCCAAACAATTGAGCCACTTGTCCAGGGCTACTTGTACATATTATTTTAATAAAATTGTTTTCCTTGTATTTCTTAAAATTATTAAAGCTAGAACATTACACTGATTTTTAAAATTACATGGTTGGTAGTTTTGTCACGTATTAATTTCATTTTAGAAAATTAAAATGTATACTACAAAATATTTGTTATGCAAATATTTTTTATCTGATAGAGCTGAGATCTATGGGTAAGAAATGAAGAAGACATTAGGGTAATAAAGCATAAGATTAAAATCTTAGAAACTGCTAAACTAAAAAATGTCCAAAAAAGTGCTATAATGGCAATTTATGAGGGATAAAATCCACTGATATCACATTGTAATACCCAGGTTTGATTTAATAGCTTGACCTTCTCAGCTCTGTTAATGAACCAGGAAGGCAAGTGTTTATTTCAGTGGTATTTTTAATAGTTTCTAGGAGTACCATTTTAAACTGTCCAGGAAGAAGTTTTTCATTGACACTTGTCTATGCCAGGATGTTATTGTGTGGTGGTTGTGATGGTAGTGCCTTCGTGTCCACTTTAGCTCCTCTAGAGAGTTATCTATGACAAGTCCAACTCTAGATGGAACTTTCTAAAGTTAAAGTGACATCTAAAAAAATCAGTCCAGAAATCCTTGAATTTCTGAACTCAAAGTTTGAAGTATTTACAATCCTTTGTGTTTTATCCATCTGGGCTTTATGACTGAAGTCTTGCCCCAAAATGTGACTTTTTGAATAAGCTTCAAATATTCAGTGGGCCAGTTGCAACAAATGTCTGTGGGCATCAAAGAACCATATTTTTATGGAACAGAAAGTAAAGGCATATATAGCCATCCCCACTGGGATTCTGTCAGTCTCCTTAATAATTGAACCACCTGAGTAATAATAATGCTTCAAATATACTCATCTCTGTATCTCTTTTCTTACTAAGCAAATATTGACACCTAGCTGTATACTATAGAATTATATTCAAAGCACATCTTTTTGTAAGTTTTTTTCCTCTGAAACCAAAGGATAATTAATACAGTTAAGAAGTAACTCAAAAGAAAGCATTTTATTAATTAAAATTCCAAATTGAACAATACAATGGGATTGTTTCTGAAGTTTTTCAGGTTCTAGAGAACTAACCTAAAACTAATACAAGGGAGACAGCTAAGAAAACAACAGCAGCAACAAAAGCAGTAAAACCCTCTTAGCCTCAACTTAAAACAGTGCAAAACAGGCCTGAATCAGGAATCAGGACGGATCCTGTGAGAAAGACCTTATTGGCTGCTTGATAAGAAGAGGCACAATCACAACTGATAATCACTGGTAGGTGCATTGTCCTTTCTCTGAAGAAAGGACATTTCTGTCCAAGTACGTAGGACAGTTCTCTGTGACAAGGGAGTAGTCCCATCAGGTAGTACAGGATAAAAACTGAACACCCTTGTTCTTTGTGTGCAGTCTGCTTTGTCTCGTAGCAGTCGCTTTGGTTATATTTCAGACTTAAGGCTAAGATTGTGATCTTACTCGAGCATTTCCTAGGCTTCTCAATAAAATATCTGCAAACATCTCTTGATATATATAATTTTTCAGAGGGATCTTCTTATTTTTGAATTTTGGTTTTACATCAAAAACTGACTTTTTTGTACGTGTGTCTGTGGAGGAGGTGTGTGTATGTATGACGTGAAGTACAGCTTGATCGCTATGGGGAACATGCTGTAAACAAGGATTAAATAAGAGATGTAATCAAGAGTCAGGAAGTGGATAGGGTCAGAACCAAAGTACAAGTAAGTAGGGCCCAGGATGTCTGCCCTATTCTAATGGCATGCAAGTTACCATCATGTAATGTGCAAACTGGTGAGTCAGACATATTCGGGTCAGACAAAAACACAAGATCAAGATGAAGGCAGGTGAATATAGCAGAGTATGGGATGGCCAAGAACTAATCAATTGGAATTGTGGGGAAGTAATCATGCAAAATGTATCAAAATAATTGTATTTGGTTGTATAAGTGGTGTACCACATAGGTCTATGGGATGCTTCATATGTTAGAATATATTTGTATGTTTATTACAAATTTGTGGCAAATAATAAGAACATATCTTGAGGAAGCGGAGCCTTTTTAAAATTCACATCAAGTAGCTCCATAGGCTAACATGATGACAAATATCATTTTTGTGTAGGCAGGATACAAATGAGATTAAAGGTGATACAGGAAAACCAGTTACCTTAAATTCCAATCAATGTTAATAACTATGCTTTTTCCAGAATGGACCATATACCTGTGGCAATGAAATTGGACATTTCATCTTTTGTCTACAATTGATGCAGACCACCAACTTATCTGAGTGGCTATAGAAACCAGCACTTGGTAGCTTATGATTTAGGATAAGTAGATTTTAAACCTACAGTCGGATTCACAAAAGCTAAATTTTTAGTCTCATAATAAAAAAAGTTTATATATTAGATCTTTTTCCAAAATTCTAAAGAAACCTGCATTTCTTTCATTCTCTCTCTTCCTCTTCCTCCTTCCCGCTCTCTCTGCCTCTGTCTCTCCCTTTCCTTGAGGTAAATTGTTAGACTTTAGAATTTCTCTGAATTTTCTTAAAATATATGATTTAAGTAGTAGAGACCAAAGAGAGAAACAGATCACAAAAGAGCAAGCTTTAATAATTGGCCTTGAGATGTTGAGGACCAGAGGCAGAGGACGCCTCTGTTAACAGTGTGGTTCCTATGGCCCCAATCACAGAATTGATTAACCAATGGTTTATTTTATAATTTGAAAGCCAAACTAAAGGTGAAAGAAAATGCCTTTGTCTTGGCAATAATTTCAGGCTTGGAGATGCACATATTCCCATGGGAAGTACACAGCAGGTGTGAAAGCATGGGGCTATTGTTTGGGCTGCTGATTACTCTCTGAGTAATTTGAAAAGCTTTCTGTTCCCACTGCTTTATGTAATATATCAACAGTAATAGATTCATAATCATTATCCAGCCTACCAGAGGTCTGGCCACTGTGACAGATGCCTCCTCAATTTCATGTTGTGGGCTCTTACTTATTCTCCCCCTCTGGAAAATCCCTCATAGAAAAATCTAGTATTAATCTATCTGATATGATGTTTACATCCAATGGTGACGTTACTTATCAATCTCTACTTCAAATGAATAGTGAGCCAAACACAGCAGCACCAGCCCAGCACACTTTATCCCCAACTAGAGCTTACAGCTAATGCTACCTGATGATGCACAGTTAAACTCTAAGGTGTATTTTTGCTTTCAATATTTGAACGATACATTTTTATTATACATTTACAGGTGTTATTTTGTCTTACAGTGTTAGAGATTTTGCCTTAGATTTTGTGTGTATGTGTGTCTTCGATTTTTGTCCTAGAGATATTCTATCACTGGACAGAAAATACAAAGTAATTCATCCTGACCTATGTGACCCAGTTGGGTGTCATTCCCCAAAGTGAAAGTGAAGCCCTGGGTTCATTCCTGGGTTGTGGGTTCCTTGTCCGGTGCCTGCAAGAGGCAACCGATTGATGTTTCCCTCTCACATTGATGTTTCTCTTCCTCTTCCTCATCCCCTTCCCCTCTTTCTAAAAATAAACAAAATTTTCAAAGAAAATGTAGAGCAATTTTTAAACATCTTCACCAAGTTCAACATTAACTCCAAGAAAAGGTTGCCTGTACAACTTAAATTGACAACTCTTTGCTAGGGAAATTCCACACATTTACAACACACTCTGTATTTATACCTCTTAACCAATGGACTTCTGGTGACTATGAGGGGAAAAAAACTACATTTCACCTCTGTTCATTGTTTAGTTTCTTAACAAACTCTTGAGTTTAAGACACAGATAGACAGATATTTACTATAAATATTTATAATTACTTACCCTTGAAGAAATACCTTCAGTTATTCTGATATTAATTTTGTCATTGTGATTCTTTTAGCTTTAAGTACAAATTGTTTTTTTTTTAAGTATTTATTAACTGGATTTTTTCATCTGATTGTTGCCTCTGTTTTCATTTACATGGCATTTTTAATGCATTGTACTAATTGCTTCTTTAAAATAATTTTGAGAGTTTTAGAAACAGGCATAAATTATATGAATGAGTATATACCAGAGGAAGAGAGAGAACTCTGCACAAAAAGCAAGTTACTCGCCCTGGCTGGTGTAGCTTAGTGGATTAAGCGCGGGCCTGTGAACCAAGAGATCACGGTTCGATTCCCAGTCAGGGCACATGCCTGGGTTGCAGGCCAGTTCCCAGCAGGGAATGCACAGGAAGCAACCATACATTGATATTTCTCTCCCTCTCTCCTTCCCTTCCCCTCTGAAGATAAATAAATAAAAAAAACAATCTTAAAAAAAACCCCAGCAAGTTACTCTCAAATTTTGGCTTTTTAAATTTATCATTAGATCACCCAGAAATTTCAGGTTAAAAGTGTTTTTTTTTTTAAATCTGTGTTCCTTAGTTGAGTTCAGAGGCTTTTTAAAGAGTTTACAATATTTCTTCCCATTTGCATGTTTTCTTATTTTTCTGCCAGTAAGTGGGAGGCCAGCTGGAAAGAACTGTGAAAAATATATGCTTGGGATGGATAAGTCTGAGATTTCCATACACAGTTCCATTCTCTAGCATCTGAGATCAATTTCTTATAATTGTATTGAATAAATACCTGTTAACAGATCAGTTGTAAGATTTAAAGCTGCCTATCTAAGTTTATCCCACACTGACTTTCATTTCTCCTTTGCCTCATTAGGAAGTATATTTACTTGTGTTAAAACTAACTTACTGAATGACATTACAATAGATGCCTAAATATTAAGATTGTCTGTTTGTATGTATCATAGGTCCTGGGTCTAATTAAAGAGCCAGTGACACTTTTATTTTAGAAAAATAGAAATACCCAGAGGATAAAGAGAATACAGAAAAGCATTTTCCATCAGTAGGTCAAAGGTACTTTGCTTAGTGGTTAAGTCCATGGACTCTGGCAATAAGATCACCTGGTTGCAAATACTATCTCTTCTATTTAAACCCCAAGTAACCTTGGGCAATAAAGTATATTGAGTTTCCTTATCTATAAAGTGGGTATAATAATGGTACCTAGAATTACTGTGAAGGTTTAGTGCAAAGTTCTTGAGCAGTAAGTACTGAGGAGCATTAGCTTCAGTATAGAATAAATATACAAAGCACTTAGAAAAGCACTTATAAAGAAATAGTGGTAAAGAGAAGAATAGGGGTTGGGGGAAGAGAAGAAAGAATCAAAGGGGAAAAAAGGAAAGAGTAAAATAAAATCTTTGGCCTGAAAAAATATAGCATATTCAGAGTGCAGAGAACTAAAGTTGATTAATTTTAAGGTAATTTCTATATTTCACATAATTTAGTTATGCTGTTTAGCACTATTTCTTCCTCTTTAAATTGTATCTCAGTGATTAATAAAAAAACAAAAAAACTTTATATATTTAAATATATATATCTAGATATATATCTAAATATATTTAGATTAAATAACTCTGTGTAGTACCTCAAAAAGTGAAATCTAATCTCACATGACCTCTAAGGTCTTTTTGCTCTCTACCCGTCAAGATGCTAGGAGTCTGTGAAATGCTAAACATGCCACCCAAATCTGCCATGACCAAGTCGATTTCAGATTTCCATTGTTACCACGATTGTGGACTAGGTGGATACGGGCTTCATAGAGTGGTTTATAATTTATCTGGTTGTCTTTTTGTGCTTAATCCATCTGTGGGAGTGACAGCTTGACATAATCACCAACGTCAAATAAGTAATTCCATTCACTATCAGTTTTTAATTTTATTTCCTCATTCCTTTATTGATGCAGTAAAATGCTAGTTAATCTGCAGAGCTCAGGCAAGCCCAGTGTTGTCAGTATTAATTTCACACTATTGCATCTTCATGTTTGGTCCTACCCAGTAATTAAAGGAAATCATTATAAAGTTGAAATTAAGCTGGAAGCATAATCCTTGGTTTTAGTTTGCATGAAACCAATAGATGATCCATTGCAATCTTTATTATTTTCTTTACATAGCCAAGATTTTCCTTCTCTAGTAAAATATTCAATCACACACATTTCTTTGTCAAAGTGTCCTTTGTTTCATAATGTGAAACCTCCCCCACCCAGAATCCTATCCTCTAGGCAGATGGGAGTAATTCTTTTAACTTTGCTAAGATTTAAATTCACTAAGAGCAGTGGTTTTCCAACTGTGGTCCCCAGAGGTGCAGCATTAAAATCCCATGGGGTCTTAGTTAGTTTAGACAGTTATAACAAAATACCACACACTGGATGACATACAAACAACAGACATTTATTTCACACAATTCTGGAGGCTGGAAGTCCAAGATCAAAGTAGCAAAACAGTCCAGTTCTAGTGAGAGCCCTGCTCTAGGTTGCAGACCACTGACTTCCCATTTGATCTTCAAAGGGCAGAAAGAGGAGAAGAGAACTCTGGGGCTCATTTACAAGGGCCTAATGCAACTCATGATGGCTCCTCCCTCATAACCTAATACCTTCCATAGCCCCCTCCTAACACCATTATATTGGGGGTTGGGATTTCAGCATATGAATTTGGACAGGGTGAAGCTGGAAGACACAAACATTTGTCCATAACACATGGAATCTTGTTAAAGTACAAATTATAGCAAATCAGATACACCGGTGGGTAGAGTCCAATAGTCTATGCTTTAGCAAGCCTTCTAAGTGTTTCTCATGTATGCTAAAGTTTGTGAACCACTGATTTAGACTTTTTGAAGCATTTCACACACTACATCTATTTTACTCCTCATGATAGTCTACAGAGTGTCATCATTAACCCCATTTTACGAATGAAGAAAGGGAGGCTCAGAAAACCTCAAGGACTTGCTTAGTTCCCGGACTGGTAAATTGTAGAGCTGGGATCTAAACCTGAAATTTTATGTTTTTTTCTACCACATTGAGGGATTTCAAAAATATCTCAAAGAAAATTTCATGTGGAGGCCCAATGAATAAATTAGATAAGACCATTTTTATTTTATCGAAATAAAGTTATACAAAGCCATGTTCACCTTACTCCCCACCCCAATCCTCCCATACACACATATTTTTACTTTTTCTTATGGTGGACATTCAGCTATGTTCTGGTAAATTCTTCTAGATTGGTAAATTCCTTGAATGTCATGATGAAGAATTTGAGCTTTACCAACAAACCCATGATTCTGCCCTTTTGGGCTATGGATCCTTTGTTACGAAGTGATGGCTGTAATTTTGCAAGCGATCTGCCAATCTAGAAGCACAGAAAGCAGTGACTTTAGGCCGGGTGAATAATATTTCTTTCAAATTTGTAATACATGTATCTACATGTCTAGTGATTAATACAATGTCTATTTATCTCAGAGTTCACTAAAGCCAGAGCAATTTTATATCACGGATTTTTTCAAGCAACCAATACCCAAAATTTAACTATGATCTCATAGACATTTGCATAATTACTGATGTTAAAAGGAAAAATCAGACTCAACATTTGATAATTCTTGCCACATATTCTTCTCCTTAGTTTTCTATAGTCTATTCGGAACACTCCCTGCTCCTATTTAAATTCAGGACTTAATTTGCCTTGACTGTCAAAATAATTTGGGTGACCATAGAATTTATCACCAAAACTAGGATATTTTTGAGAGTGAAAGAGGTCATTATTAATAATTACACTGGGATAGCTGCAGTAAAAGAGTGAAGCTCCAAGCAAAGAGGGAGCTATGCGGATCCCAGTAAAAACCACTTCCTTCCCTGCCTCTAGCACCGGTCTTTTCCTACCCAGCATGTGTATAGTTTGCATGGTCATTACATAAACCTAGTCATGTCACTCCCTTGCTCAAAGTCTCCTCATTCTCCAACACAATAAAAGTTAGATTCTTTACACAGATATTTAAGATTCTACAACATTTCAGGGTGTTTATTTTAATCATTTTTCATGTATGTAGCCTAATCAGAATACACTACATGATTTTAGAGGCCCAGTACAAAGTAGAAAGTAGGGTTTCTTGTTTATAAGTTATTCAAATTTAAAGGTAGCAACAACGGAGCAACGAAGCAAGCCCTGTGGAACTGCGCAAGTCACATGTCCATGGGCCCGGCCAGGCCTCCAATCAAACCAGCCCTTTGCACACCTGGCACTCTCCCATCTTTCTCAGGTCCTCCTGAGAATGCCTTATCCCTAATATCTGTCCTTTGAAACTCAATTTGAGCTTTAAAGTCCAGCTTAGAAACTATTTCTTCTTTTCAAAATCTATCTAATTCTGCTAATTTTTTCTTCCCTAAAATCCCCATTTTTATTTTGTTTGCATACTTTTCTTTGGTCATGTACCTTAACCATCTTCACCACCTAGTTTTCAGTTCAGTTTAGTTATATAAACATAATAAAAATCTAAGAATGTTTGTTGAATGAATGCATTGGTAAATTTTTTAAATCCACTTCTATTCCAATTATGTAGAATATTATGGAAAGCTAAACCGAGTTCATACCACTTACAACATGACAGTCAATAAGTCATGTGATAAGGTGTTGGGGCAAGGAAAAGTGACTTTATTCAGAAAGCCAGCAAGCCCAGAAGACGGCAAATAGTGTCCTGAAGAACCATCCTGAGAAAGTACAGAACTCAGGCTTATTTTATATCAAGTGAAGAGGAAATGGGAAGGGCAAGAGCTGATTGACAACCACAGACATCTGGGCGTCAGCAGGACTCTGAAAAAGACTGTGAAATGTCTGTTTTTAGTCTTTTGATGTTAGCTGATATGAGTCTGATCACAAGGTTCCTGTAAATCTTTGATAAACAATCATCCCAATTTCATCATACGTGTTTCAACATTCCTTAAATATGTACTGGTTTTGCCTCACTTGGTAAAATTTCTTTAATTTTTATTTCAATATATACAAATACTACCCCAAATTCCCTTTGTTTTTATACATTATGGAAAAGGAAAATGTTATACACTAGGAATATATCAATGGTCAAATAATGCAATAGAAGCATTTACAAAATGTATTAATTTACTGCTTATAAAACCCATGTATTAATATGCCCAAGTTACAAATGAAGGAATTAAGACTCCAGGAGTAAAATACCCACCGCAAATCACACACCCAGTGACAGAGGCAGGATTCCAAACAACATCTGCCTGTCTCTTATCTGGGCCTCCCCACCACACAACAGTGCTTTTCTAAGAGCAGCTCATGTAGGATAGGTGGTGACCATATGTCAATGAAACACTCAGTTTATGAAAAGATGGCAGGAAACAGGTAGGGACAACAATTGGGCATCTATCTCCACAGTGGCAACCATGGGGCTGCATCTTTTCCCTACATTTCAGATAAGGAAGAGATTTATCCTCAGCTCAGCTATTCAGAAGCCACCCTGGAAGATTAGGTGGCCCGGTAGGAAATCCAAGGGTACCCACACAATACTGATCTCTTCTCCCTTCTGATTATAAATGAACAAATTACAATTTTATGCTGACCCTAGTAATGTTTGTAGCTTCTAAATATTTGTTGACTAACAAAGAAGAAATAGAGACGTTATAAAACTCTTGAATCTCCGCAGTTGACTCTAATGAGAAACACACCTCAGCTAACAAATCCAGATGGTTATACACACTCAGGAAGCCCACAAGGGTCCACAGAGCTCCTCTAGCCCCCAAGGCCAGCTCCCCTTAGGGAAGTTTAGTTTCTGTGCAGAGCTCCCAGATCTTGATTACAACACACCCCTGAGTCTTTAGTGATGTTAAAGATACTGCCTTTGGATCATAATCCTTATTTGCCTAATAACAATGCAGTCCCAAGAATCACCTCGGAATCAAAGCCTTATCATTTGCATTTGACAATTAGGAATAGCTGATGCTTCAAAGAAAAAGAATTCATTGTCATGAGAAACTCACTTTAGAGTAATTACTCTGGGTGGAAGTAATGGTCTCAGGTCCCTAGAAAATGGAAACAAGTCTGAACAATCAGAAGAGGGGTTTGCTTAATTGACTCATTAGAAACCTGTCTCTGAAATGAGGAGGCCCTTGTGAACCAAACAGTGCCCTGGGATGAATGGGGCTTCTAATACTCCAGGATCCACCCCTCTTTTCCTTCAGGTCCCAGGTTATCTCAGAGCTTGTGGCTTCATTTCCTTTCTTTTTCTTCCAAAATTTGTGTTGATTGCAAAAACAATACATTCTCACTGGAAAATATCCAAACAATACAGAAATAAATAACAAAGTACAATGTGAGGGACAATAAATAAATACAATAAATGACAAAGTCCTCCATAGTTGGGATCCTCCCATGAAGGCAGTTAAATATTCTTACAGACAGCTTTAATGCACAAGCTAACATTTCATACAATATATTAATAGGGTTAAATTATACATTCTATTTTCATATAAAATACACTGTGAATTCATCTTTTCATTCAAGGACATGTAACTCTTTTAGAAGCCATATACTGTTTTGTTGAGTGGACACAGTAAACATAATTTATTTAAACACTCTGTTCTTGATGGACATTTGGTCTCTTTGCAGTTTGTCATTATTTTAAACAATGCTTTGGCTTTATTTTCTGGTCCATATGTTTTTTGGTGGACTTTTGCTGTGTTTACAGGGACACATTCTTAGAAATCGGTGTACTAGATCAAAGGATACAAACATTTTATAATTGGGTAGAAATTGCCCAATAGCGTCCATGGAGTTCTTCTAAGATAAACTCCCTCCAAAAGTAAATGAGAGTGGCTATTTTTTTTACAATGGTCCCAATGCTGCGTATTTTGCTTTCAAAGCATTTATCACCCTGATATCCAAAAAACGAGATTTTCCTTTTTAAAGCTGAATTTCTGTATGTATCAGTGAGGTCAAACACTTCTTTATACTGACAGCCCCTTGCCTGTGGTGCGTTATTTGTGCATGTCTTTTGCCTTGACTCAATTTTTTCCCTATTATGGATAGTCTCACTTTATCTATCTTGTAGGTGACATTTTCCACTTTGTTATTCATCTTTGACTTTGGCAGTGGTGCATTTTTCACTTATTTAAGATTGCAAATTACTAAGTAGACAGATAGGTTGATTTTTAATTTAAAATATCTTTTTGCTTTGACTTGCTTAAAAAGGGTTTTTCTATCCCTAAGTTATAGTACCCCATTTTTTCTAGTGCTTGTATAATTTTAGTCTCCACTTCTCTATTTTTGATGCACCTAAAATTTGGTTTGAAAGCAATTACCCTTTTTTTCTTTGTCCCTTCTCCAGCAAGTTAGATGTCCCCATTTTGGCTGATGTTAAAAATTACCTTCACAATGCACTCAGTTCTCATGTATAGTTGAGTCTATTTCTGGACTCTATTATATTGATGTCATCCTATTTAAGTACTAGTACTATATAAGGTGTACCTTCATAATGCATTTTAAATATCTTTTTAAAATCAATTTTTTAAATTTTCCACTTATAGTTGTTTACTTGCTGGTGACTGGACGAATGACTTCTCTGAGCCTCAGATAACTCCAATGATTATCCTCAGCCAATCAGATTTGTATGTGATGTCACTTGGTTAACAAATCTTGCTCCCCTTCCCTCGCTGCATTCCCATTGTAGCCAATACCATCATTAACACATTTTGGACTTTGCCCTGAAGTAGGGTTTAAATCTGTATTACTTGTCTCCTCTTCTGTAATATAAACTGCTTTTTAAGAAGGAGAGATGTGAATCCTTGTGGGCTTAGCATAACTTCAGTGCATGATCTTTTCAAAGAATTAAATTATTTTTTTATTCATAGAAAAGAAATAAATTTTGCTTCAAAAGGCAAAGAAGATAATCATTAATATAGACATTTCTCCAAGGTCCTACAGATGACCAAAGGTTATATAAGAAGATTTTCTACCTCACAAATCATCAGGGAAGTGCAAATAAAAACCACAATGAAATCACCTTATGCCTGTTAAAATGGCTATTATTAAAAAAGAAAAGAAAAAAAGTGTTGGCAAGGATGTGAAGAAATTGGAATCCTCGTGTACTGTTTGTGGAAATGTCACATGAGGAAACCACTATGGGAAACAGTATGGAGGTTTCTTAAAAGTTAAAGATAGAACTATCAGCCCTGGCATGTGGCTCAGTTGGATGGAGTATCCTTTCACACACCAAAAACATTGCAGGTTCAATTCTTGGTTGAGGCATGTATGAGACGCAACTGATGGATATTTCTTTCTCACATCGATTTTTCCCCCTCTTTCCTTCCCTTCCTCTTTCCCTAAAATCAATAAACATGTCCTCAGGCAAGGATTTAAAAAACATAAAACTATTATACCATGCAGCTATTTCACTTCTGGATATTTATTTTTAAAAATGAAAACAAAATCTCCAGACATATTTACACTCCAGTGTTCATTGCAACAGTCGTTCCAATAGCCAAGAAATGGAGATTATCCAAATGTCCACTGACGAATGAATAAAGAAAAGGTATTGTATACACGCAATGGAGTATTACTCAGCTTTAAAATAAACAAGGAACTCTTGGCATACTCTATATGGTAAACTTGAGAACATTATGTTAAGTGATATAAGCCAATCACAGAAAGACAAATACTGCATGATTTCAGTTATTTGAGATATCTGAAGTAATCAAACTCATAAAAACAGAAAGTGGATGGGTGGTAGCCAAGGACTGAGGGGGAAGAAATGGAAGTTGCTGTTCAAATGGGTGTAGAGTTTCAGTCAAGCAAGATAAACTATTTCTAGAGATTTACTGTACTTATTCATTGTACACTTAAAAATTTAAAAGTGTAGATTTCATGTGTTTTTACTATAATAAAAATAATTATTATCAATAATTTATTGCTAGTCCTGATGACTTGTAACTCTTCTTACATTTAGTACTTTACTAAAAATCTTGAATGAATGGAAATACTCTCAGTGCTTTGCTGCTTTAGTACCCTGGGACTAAAGAAAGTCAAAATGTAATCTTCTCTGATGAAAATCTGCCTCTAGAACAATGATTCTTGACCTGAGTATCACAATAGTTAAACCAAGAGGTGCACCAAAAGTAAAATCTACATAATCAAAAGAATAAGAACACAAACTGAGAAGGAAAATTCCAATTTCATCTTTTTCTGGCTTCACTTTGAGCAAATTACCTGAGCTTTGGGTGCCTTCATTTACTCTGATGTAAAATAATACTTCTTTCATAGTATTTTTATGCTTAGTTTAATATTTTATTTATTCATTTTTTACTTTATTTTTTTATTTTTATTTTTGTTCAAGTACATTTGTCTCAATTTTCCTTCTACTACTCCCCCTCCTGTTCCACCCATCCCTCCTCCTACCCTCGATCCTACCCTCTTTAGCTTTGTCCATGTGTCCTTTATACATGTTCCTTGATGACCCTTCCCCTATTTTCCCCCTTATCCCTCTCCCCGCTCCCTCTGGTTACTGTCAGTTTGTTCCTTATTTCAATGTCTCTGCTTATATTTTGCTTGCTTCTTGTTTTGTTGATTAAACTCCAATAGTATTATATAATGATTAAATAAGATAATACATCTCAAGTACCTAGCTCAGTTAACACAACTGTTACTGTTAATTTGTACTCACAATAGGTAAAGAACTCAGCTGCAAATGATTATGCATGTGTGTGCATGTAATCAGCTGTTTTATACAGGTTAACCTTATGAAAGTATGATTCCCTACTTTTCTGTTACTGTTCAAACAATTATTTTATAATGTACTTATTTTTCAAATTCAAATTTATTTCTGAAGTCGGTCACTTTACCGATGAATTTATAATTCATCTATAAATTATGAACTCTTTTAAGACAAATTAAATGTGTTGTTTTCTTCTCTTCTTAGCTCCTCTCCTCATCCTTACCACAATATCTAGTAGAACAGATTGCCTACTGTGGACTTCCAGTAACATTTTTTGAACAATATATATTTATAAGTTTAATTTTTTGAAAAAAGTATTGCAAGTATTTCATCAGAAGAGAAAAGAACATGCTTATTTTTTCTCCAAGCATTTTAAATTCAGCATAATTTAACTAGAATACTTATGTAAATATTTGCTTTCTGAGAAAGCTATTGACATTACAGTTTCTATTTTATATAACTATATAGTCAGGAGGATTCTAAGAAGCCTGGCATTTCATTTATTATAATTTCTAGGTTTATAATACAGAAAATTAAAATGCAAATTGATCTAGAGAATTGACTGTGAGGGCTCAGGCCATGGTCTTCTAGTTTCTGTACTGGGTGGCATGTGATTAAGATCCTTGGCTTCACTGCAGCCTGTGTGATAGAACAGCTATCTGTGGACCTCTGAGCATTTGCCTATGTATAAAGAAATACATTAGCATTTGTTCCATCACACCTCTTAGAGGTTCTCCCCTCTTCTGTCAATATTACACACACACACACACACATACACTTTTTAGACACTCAGCCACAAAATACTTTCAAAGTCTCTCTGACCACCAGGGGGCCACCAAGAGAATTAACAAGCCTAGAAGTAACTTCTGCCTAAAATACTTCTCATTCTGTCAAAGAAACAATTATGCCAATTAATTAGAATATAAAAATATGCTCATGACTTTTTTATTTTTATAACATATTTTATTGATTATGATATTACAGTTGTCTCATTTTTTCTCCCCTTTATTCCTCTCTACCCTACAACCCCACTCCCACCATCATTCCCCCTCATTAGTTCATGTCCACGGGTCATACATATAAGTTCTTTGGCTTCTCCATTTCCTATATAATTGTTAACCTCCCCTTGTCTATTTTGTACCTACCATTTATGCTTCTTATTCCCTATACCTTTTCCCCCAACTTTTCCCCCTCCCCTCCCTGCTGATAACCTTCCATGTGATCTCCTTTTCTGTGATTCTGTTGCTGTCTAGTTTGCTTAGGATTCTTTTTTCAGGTTCAGTTGTTGATAGTTGTGAGTTTGTTGTCATTTTATTATTCATAGTTTTGATCTTCTTCTATTTCTTAGATAAATCCCTTTAACATTTCATATAATAAGGGCTTCTGATGATGAACTCCTTTAACTTGATCTTACCTGGGAAGCACTTTATCTGCCCTTCCATTCTAAATGATAGTTCTGCTGGATAGAGCAATCTTGGATGGAGCTCCTTGCCTTTCATGACTTGGAATACTTCTTTCCAGCCCCTTCTTGCCTATAAGATTTCTCTGGAGAAATCCACTGATAGTCTTATGGGAACTCCTTTGTAGGTAACTGTCCCTTTTCTCTTACTGCTTTTAAGATTCTCTCCTTATCTTTAGTCTTGGGTACTATAATTATGATGTGCCTTGGTGTGTGCTTCCTTGGGTCCAATTTCTTTGGAACTCTCTAAGCTCCCTGGACTTTCAGGAAGTCTATTTTCTTTGCCAGATTAGAAAAGTTCTCATTCCTCATTTTTTCAAATAATTTTTCAATTTCTCACTTTCTTCTTCTCCTTCTAGCACCCTTATGATTTGGATGTTGGAACATTTAAAGTTGTCCTGGAGGTTTCAAAGCCTTTTCTCAAAATTCTTAATTCTTGTTTCTTCATTCTGTTCTGGTTGAATGTTTATTTCTTCCTTCTGCTCCAAATCATTGATTTGTGTCCTGGTTTACTTCCCTTCACTGTTGTTTCCCTATTTTGCTTTATTTAACTTCATATAGCCTTTACTTTTTCCTCTATTTTGCAACCATACTCAAGTACTTCTGTGAGCTTCCTGATTACCAGTGTTTTGAACTCTGCATTTGATAGGTTGACTATCTCTTCATTGCTTAGTTCTATTTTTGCTATTGTTTGAGGTTTGATCTGTTCTTTCATTAGAGCCATTTTTGTTTTGGGCCTCAACATGCCTGTTATGTAGTAAGGGGAGGAACCTTAGTTATTCACCACGGTGGGGCAACCCACATCACTGCACTGTGGCACTGTCTGTGGGGGAGGGGTCCAAGAGGGAAAAATGCCACTTGCTTGGCTCTCAGCTAGCTTTTAGTCACTTCCTCTGCTACCCACAAGCAATTTGGGCCCTTCTGGTGCTGTCTCTAGGGTGGGTGGGCTTGTGTACATTCTAGGACCCTGTGGGTCTCTCCAACAAACTCTCCTGTGAGACTGTGAGTTTCTCCGGCTGTTGCAGCCCCCACAGATTTTTACAATCAGAGGTTTTGAGGATCTGTTTCTCTGTGCTGGAACCCTGGGTTGTGCAGTCTGTCTCACTCCCCAGTTGTTCCTCCCAGTTTATCCACGCACAAATGTGAGACTGCCTGATCCGCTAGCCGCTGCTTCGCCTGCCCTGGTCCCCCAGCCGCTGTCTTGCCATGCATCCTCTCTACCCAGGCTGCCCATCTCTGCCCCTCCTACCAGTGTGGAGGAATGTTTCTTCTTTAACTCCTTGCTTGTCAGAATTCCATACAGTATGATTTTCTGGCAGTTCTGGTTATTTTTTGTTTTTAAATTTGTTGTTGTCCTTCGTCTGGTTGTGCGAGGAGGCAGAGTGTATCTACTTACGCCTCCATCTTGGCTGGAAGTCCTATTGTCATGACTTATGGTCAAGATGGTGGTATAGGTAAATAGAGTACTTTCATCCCCCACAACCATATAAAAATTATAGCTAAACTATAGAACAACCATCATTCAGAACCTCCTGAAATTGAGCTGAGTGGACATCTTATGACTAAGGATATAAGCCACAATCAAGACTGGTAGGAGAGTCAGTGATGCAGAACAGGCTTGTCCCACACCCATGTGTGGCAGATAAAAATCGAGAGAGATATCTTGGTTGTAGAGGACCCCACTTGAGAAAAGAGTGGTCATAGCCTCCCAACAGGGCCCCCACCCAGGGTTCCAGTGCTGGAAAGAAGAAGAGTACCTATAACTTCAGGCTGTAAAAACCAGCAAGGATTGCAGTGTAGTGAGACATGGCTCTGGAGTCCCAGGAAGCTCCTCTTAAAGGGCCTTCACACATGCTTAGTCAGAACTACTTCTTCTGTGGTGGTGCTGGGGCAACAGCTTGAAAGGCACTAGGGACATAAGGGAAGGAACTGAACTGTCTGGAATAAGGGTGAAAGCTGGAGGGCTAGCTTTCTCCTAGATAGAAGTGATAGCAGAGGCCACTGTCCCTTTTCTGAGCTTTTTCCCTAAAGAGTTGGCAGGCAGGTGCCATATCTGAGTCTCCATCAACTTGCCCAGTGCTGTTCTCCCACCCTAGTGATTCCCTGAGGCCCTGCTCTACCAATTTGTGCGCCCACCAAAGCTGTTTCCAATAGCATTTCCTTATGAATGGCCTGTCTTGTCTCAAACTTCAGACTTCCTTAAAATTTCTCAAACAAGCGGAATCTGACCTCTGTGTGACTTCTCCCTGTCACTAAGTTGCCCTAGGTTTGGCCTGTCCTGGGTACCTCCAATCCCAGCAAAGCTATCACCCATCTGCAGATTACTTTGCAGCATATGCCAGGTGGCCCTGGACAGAACATGTGGTGGTTGACCTTAGCCTACACCTCCTGGAAGGCCCCTGAGCCAGCACACTCAGTGGACAGCTTCAAACTATGTTGAGACACCACCCAACCACCTCTACAAGTGACACACTTAAGAGGCAGACTCAGCAGGTATGAGAGCTCTGCTGAAGCAGATCCTACTTCACTGAACAGCTGATCTTCACTCCATGGTGGTCACAGCCAGTCCTTGCAGCTAATTGTCCTGGAGGTAAAACCCTCCAATTGATTTGCCAAAAGCAATCAAGGCTCAACTACAACAGGAGGGTATACATGGCCCACACAGTTAAGGAGGCACATTTGGAGTGCCCAGGCCAAGCAAACAAGGAGGCTGTGCCACAAGACCCTATAAGACACCTGCTGTATTAGGCCACTCTACCAAACCCAATACACAGAACTTCTATAACTAATGTATAGCAGCTCTACCTAATGTATAGAAACAAGCACAGGGAAGGCTATCAAAATAAGGAGATAAAGAAATATGTCCCAAATGAAAGAACAGAACAAAATTCCAGAAAAAGAACTAAACAAAATAGAGACAAGCAATCTGCTAGATGCAGAGTTTAAAACACTATTTATAAGGAAGCTCAAGAACTTAGGGAAAAGTAGATGAAATTAGAGATAACTTCAACTACATAAAAAAAGTATGAACCTCATAAAAAAAGAACTAGTCAGAAATGAAGACTATACTAACTAAAATGAAGAATACTTTACAAAGAATCAAAAGTAGAGTAGATGAAGCTGAGAATCAAAACAGTGATTTGGAATATAAGGAAGAAAAGAAAAAAAAAAAAACACCCAATCACACCAGCCAAAGAAAAAAGAAAAAATCAAAAGGAAAAAAATTAGGATAGTGTACCAACATTCAGATTATGGGGATTATTCAGAGGAAAAGAGAAAGAGCAAGAAAATGAAAACCTGTTTGAAAAAAATAATGACAGAATACTTTCCTAATCTGGTAAAGGAAATATACAAGTCTAGGAAGCACAGAAGATCCCAAACAAGATGAAACTCAAAAGGTTCACACCAAGACACATCATAAATAAGGTACAAAAGTTTAAAGATAAAGAGAAAAATCTTAAAAGCAGCAAAAGAAAGGCAGTTATTTACCTACAAAGGAGCTCCTATAAGGCTGTCAGCTGATTTCTGAACACAAATATTTTAGGCCAAAAGAAATTGGTAAGAAATACTCAAAGTAATGGATATCAAGGACCTACAACCACGATTATTCAAACCAGTGAAGCTATCATTTAGAATCAAAGGGCATATAAAGAGCTTCCCAGACAAGAAAAAGCTAAAGGAGTTCCTCACCACCAAACCAGTATTACATGAAATGCTAAAGGGTTCTCTTAAAAACAAAAACAAAAACAAAAACAAGAAAGATTTTTTAAAAGAACAATAAAATGGCAATAAATAACACATCTATTAACAATTGAATCTAAAAAAACAAAATGATGAACAAGCAGAAAAGAAACAGACTCATAGATACACAGAACATTTTGATGGTTAGCAGATGGGAGGGGTGTTGGAAGGATGAGTGAAAAAGGTAAAGGTATTAAGAAGTACAAATTGGTTCATTGACAGGAAAAACTACTCTGAGGCCCAGTTTTACTGCAGACTTGTGTGAGAAGTTTGAGCAAATTATTCCATGTCAATTTCTACATCTGAAAGGAGAATAAATGTGATAGTACTAACTTCAGGCTTGTTTTGAGGATGAAGTGAAATAAAACATGTGAATGTCCTTAATAAATTCCAAAGTGCTACCTAAATACAAGGATTAAAAGATTAAAAAAAATAGTACAGAAGTACAAATTATTAGTTACAGAATAGTCATGAGGGTGTAAAGTACAGCACAGGGGATATAATCAATAATATTCTAAAAACTGTGTATGATGTCAGACGGGTACAAGAATTATCAGGATGATTTCCTAGTAAGTTACATAATGTCTAATCACTGGACTATACACCTAAAACTAATATAATATTGTATATCAACTGTAATTGAAAAATTTAAAAAATCAATTTTAAATATGTTGCCTTTCAGAAACTGGAATCTTTGTTCAAGTAATAGTACTATAGTTGCAAAAAGTCATTCTGCCAATAAAATACAGTGTAGCCCAAATATTTAAATTCAATAAATTTTAGTTCACTAACTGAGTTCAACTTGTCATTTTCTTTCAACACTAACTGGCTATTTTATAATTTAAAAAATTATTATTAAGTTTTGATATGATAAATGGTAAGGCAGATAGTTTTTAAACCCTTAGCCTTTAGGAATGTATTTCAATTATTTATGGAAAATAATTATGTCCATGATTTGCTTCAAAATATTTCTAAAGGAAAGAAAAATATGTGGGAAAATAGATTCAAGAAATGTGGCCACGTGCATTACATAATTATCCAAGCAACACCAAATATTTTGCATACCATATCTATTTATATAAGATAACATTACATTTAAATGGTGTAGGTAAATAGGTACAGAGAAATAATGATAAACCTCAGCTGCAAATAATAGCTAGATTTGTAGGGTATGTTTACAGATCATTTTTTCTTCCTTGAGTTCTTTCTGCATTTTATATAACAAATATGTGTGACTAATATAACCAGAAAGATACTACAAATACAAAGTGTTCAAAAGTTGTAAGTATTTGGACACATTAAAAATTTGAGACAAAAAGTATGTGAAGATGTTATAAAAATGAATATATGTGTACATAACTATGTCAATTTCCTTCTAGTACATTATAGAATGTGACCATATCAAACACTGCTGGAATTTAATGATAGATTATGTATTTCATACACAAACTACAGGCAGATTCCTTCTTTCTTCAAGCATATTTGTGACTTAAATTCTTCTTAAAATAGTGGTTTTCAAACAAGGAAGATCCCTTTTAACCAGAGGGCATTTAGCTCTGTTGGCAACATGTTTAGTCATTATAACTTGGTGGAGGGCGCTACTGGCATCTAGTAGGTGGAGGCCAGGGATGCTTCAAAACATCCTACAGTGTACAGAACAACCTCCACAGCACAGAATTTTTCAGCCCAAATTATCAATAGCACCAGACTTAAGAGAACCTGCCTCAAAGTCATGTTATCTCAGATCTAGAAGCAACCTTTGTTGTACATAATACCTTCACACTCGAGATCAAAAAGCTAGAAATAGCTTTTTATTCCTCAATAAGTATGGGGTCAAATACTATCTGTTAGTGAATTAAACCTGAATCAAGGAAAATCCTGTTGAAAGTAGCTCGCAGAAAACATTTCTTCTGAAATTTATAGTTTGAGCTATGTAGAAAGCCTATACTGGGAAGATTCTTAACTCAAGGATATTGGTTGTGATTAGTTTTGGCTTTTCCCTTGCACAAAGTAAGTGCTCAGAAAATTTATCAAATCTATTCTAAACAGTACTCATTGCAATAAAAAACCCGATTTTTGCTCCAGAACTTGAATAAATTTGTTATCCAGTTATAGCTGGTGAAAGAGATTTTGCTAAGAAGATTTACTCTGAATGTCCACCCCCATTTGTAAACATGGATATCATTTCAGTGACCAATTTGTCAGCAATTTTAAACTGAACTGTCCCAGTATCTCTGAGATAACACAGAGCCTCCTCATAGAGTTGTACAGGGGAATGGAAATAACTAAGCTAACCTACTGTACTTAATGTTAGAGAAGTAAATATTTCTAAATCTCAGTCCCAACTTAGTATCATAACATATAGTTTCAATACATCACTGATTCATGCATGCATTTTGAAGAGTCTCTCATGTGAAAAATCAAGCCCAAAACACCTCTCATAGATCCATGTATCTGAGCGTGGAAAGTCATGGCTGCCAACATCCCAAACAGAAATGACCAGGCATTGCATGCCGCCCACTGGCGGAATAAACCAACACCACTCATGTCAGCACCTGCCCTTCACCACGATAAAACACTTGTGTCTAATCAAGTTTCTATCAGTTTACACAAAATCCAGACAATGAAAAACTGTATGATCCAATTACCTATGCCCTTCCATAAATAAGGTACAAGAAATGTTTTCAAAGAAATGAAGATGGTGAAAATGTTTGGCTGAAAAAAACTTAAACAGCATATTAATAGAAAGAAGGCAAGATAAATTCTGGTGTTTGGGAATGAACACTTGGGTGATAAAATGGTAAAGAAATGAAAGAAAGTGATTAAAGTCTAAGAGAAAGGTTTCCTTTAGGAAGGAAAAAGAGGGCTGGGATTGAGTTAGGACACCTGGAAGAATTCTTGGGCAATTATCAAAAGTTTGTTTCTTAGTCTGAGTGATAGATGCAACATCGCAACCCATTAAACTCTACATGCATTTCATGCACTTTCTTGTATATTTTATAATACTTATTTTTAAATGTTATAAAAATATTTCACTAAAAGTTTTATTTAATAGGAAATTATATGTATGTTATATAAGCCAACCACTTATGTTTTAACATTTGCTTAAACATCTCAGGTGATCTTATGCACAGAATCGAGGGAATGACATACAAGAATCATATGCAGTACACATGGCGCCATAGGGTAGGTGTTGGCTACTCAGATGATAACATGGAAGCAGAGTTTAGTTGAATGTTCTTAAACCTTACTTTCAACACTCATCCTTTGCCTCACATTCACAATCTCTTACCACATTAACTGACACAAGCCGGGAAAAAATGGCTTTCTAATATAAAGGGTAGGTGGTCTCCTAATTGCAGTGCTTAATCACTATTTCTATGACAATTTACTACCACTGAAAATTCATATCTCTAATGCATCACATGTAATGATAAGTACTGCATGTTTGGCAAAATTACATTAGCATTTCATTGAATATGTAAATGTTCATGTAAAGTCAGTTACATTTCAAAGGCCCTAATGACTTGTCATTTGCTAGAATTGTTTAGGTCAGTAATTCTAATTACATTGTTTATTTGTGGCCAATTCTCAGTTATCCATGGGTAGATTATCCACATGAGACATTGCATTAATATCACATCAACAGTCATTACTTCTAGTCTATGATGCGAGCCTGAGGGAATGCTTTAGAAAGAATTTGCTCCAGGACCCTATGTCACAGATAAGGAAAATGAGACTTAAGACTCAGACAAGGTCAATAAATGGTAAAAAGGTAGAACTAGAACCCAGGGTTGCTTGATGTCAGGACCAACATTCTTGGTCACTAGCACCTTTTAAACAATGTACATACTATGTTCTTTTTCAGGTTTTCAGGATTTAACCTGCTTTTAGTAAGATTTATATCACACATGTTACTGGTGACACAGAAATACCACTACTACCACTACTATGTACAGAAAAATTATGCTTCAGTGAAGAAGTACATGTCGTCTATATTGCACATCCCTCTCCATTTTAAAATGTTTGATTCTATGGAAGTTATTTATAACTCTGTAAACTATAAAAACTGATAGCAATGCAAAAATAAATTTTATCTATAGACATGTATGTTCTATGCAGTGGGCATTCAGCTGTTATCCCTCCTCCACTATGAAAGAGGCCTGTTTGGTCTCCATTTTCACATTTATTTTGATACTCCTAATCTATACATGTGTCTATACTTTGGAATCTATTTTTAGAATTTTAACTTATAGCATCTGCTTCATTTCTTCATGGACCAATGAGTTAAATAAAATATAACCCATATTCATTTTTATATCTGTATAAAAGTCATGATTTACCTGATTTTTCAAAAATCATTTTTCAACAGTTACTACTGCTATAACAATTGTTACTATCAGAGATACTAATACTCCTGAATTAACTAGAGGTTTTGTGTTACTAAAAGTTCACCACATTCTTCAAATCAGGCTAATATTTTACTTGCACTAGCTCATGTAATCTTCACAAAAGTCCTAAGAGGTAGGTAAATCCTTTTACTAACCTCTTGGTCAAATGAAGAAACTGAAGCACAAAAAGTCAGTTCACTTGTACCTGGTAACACAGCTGGTGTCATGCCTAGACCTTGATGACCAGTTGTATCTGACTCCAGCACTCATACTTTTAATCATAAAACTATATTTATTGTCAGCACAATACTACTTAAGCCAAATTACTTTTTCCTCTGGAAAATGGAAGCAGATATACTATTTAGAAAGAAGTTGTACAATGCAAGTTAAGCTGTTGTCCTAGTTTACTCTACAGCTGTCTTTATAGCTAGCCTGAAATCTGACTCTGACTCTGTATGGGGTGAGGAGAAATCAACACAAGGTCATGAAACAAAAAAATAATCTATTTAACTCTTCCAAAGTTTATTTATTATATTTTGATCATTATAGTAAAAATATTTTGAATACCTAAGGTATTATAACTCTAAATAATGTGCAAATATGCAGGAAAGGTATTTTTCACATGGCAATAAAAAGTATCTACATTTTACTGCCAGAAGTTATCTATTTTCTACAGTATTACTAAAAATTACCAGGAAATATCACAAATCCAATAAAATAAAATTAAATTTTAGACAGATTTACCTTATTTATCCAACACAGACACTTTCTAAAGGGTATTTGTAATATTTTCCTTTTTTAAGATTGTATTTATTTTTAGAGTAAGGGGAATGGAAGGAGAAAGAGTGAGAGAAACATCGATGTGTTGTTGTCTCTCGCATGCTCCCTTCTAGGGACCTGGCCCACAACCCAGGCATGTGCCCTGACTGGGAATTGAACCAGCAACCCTTTGGTTTGTAGGCCCACGCCCAATCCACTGAGCCACACCAGCCAGGGCTCTACTATTTTCATACAAAAAATAACATTTAGCTTTCCGGAGCTATTTGTCCCTATTAATCTTTATGCATGGCCCATTTTTTGTTTGTTTCTTTGTTTCTTTGCATTTCTGAATCTTACCAAATTTCTCAGTCTTCCAGATAACAATGGCATTCTTTCTTTTGTATTTTTTTCTTTTGGAACTAATCACATCTCACTTTTATTAATTATCAGAGACATTATTTCCCTGAATTTTTGCCTGCAAAGACACTAGCAAGAGGACTGCAAAGTCATGTGGTAGCTTCAAGTCATAGCTTCAAGTTCCATGGATCCCTAATATGTCCACTAAAGTAAACATTGTCCACTGAGAATCTGGACCTCTAATGTGGCAGAACCTAAGGTGGAGATGATGAGAAATACCAGTTCTTAAATGGGTTAGTCATTAAGAGGGATGACAGGAGAGGCTAATGCTACTTCTACCCTTTGTTTCCCAGACTCTTGTGCTCTAGCTATTGGGTCAACAGTGTAGCTGTCACAGGTTCAGTGTACATCCCAGACTGCAAAATGTTGTCCTTGAGCACCACTGAAGCATTTTCAATATTTATCTTCTCAGTTTCTGAATATTTCATGGTTCAGCAAGTGTGACATATTTTGCCTCTTAAATGTTTCTCACACTTGATTCCAGTACCACTGCCTTATTTCAAGTCTTTATCATTTACTTGGATTTCAAAGTGCTTCCTAATCTCTGTTTGAACCTGCATCTAATCTCTGTTAGCTTCTTACTGCATTACTCATTAACCCACCCACAGCTTCAGCTGGCTCTTCAAACTTGACCATTGGCATTGCTTTCTGCTTATTTTGCCAGCATTCTTTTCCTGTGTTTCAAATCCTCCCTCTGGCTACACTGCCTCGAGGTATCCTGGTCTGGTCTAGACCTAGACAGGACAACTGGGTCTGTACTGGACTACTGTGGACAGTTCTCTTGCCAAATATGCCCTGGTCAGCCAAGAAGGATCTACATACTGTAAGGTTTTCTTAAGCTCCGCCGAGGAGAAAATGCCAATCAGCCGCAAAATCAGGCAGTATAGAGCTTTATTGGGGTTTGCACACCCGAGTGAGGTCTCCACGGTCCACACAGAGCTGGGCCAGGAGAATCGCGGCAGAACAAAGAGCAGGGCGGGGTTTTATACACCAAATCTGGGGGTCTTCACGGGGTCTGGGGATTGGTGCCTCTAGGACAAAGTGGTAACATATCATTGGTAGTCTTCCTTAGACTCTGGTTGCTAAGGCAAAGTCCACCGTTTAGGCTCCTTGACCTGACAACAGCCATCTCTTCCAGGTTGTAGTTCAGCTGCCCTTGTGTCCTGCCACGCCCACCCTAACACATACTTCTTACCCTGAACTAGTTATTTTCTGTCTTGGATGCTGTGTATTTGCCATTCCTTCTACTTAAATGACCTTCTCTGCTTCCTACTTGCAGGATCACTATTCAGGAATCAACTCATATATTGCTTATTCTAGAAAGCCTCCCTTAGGCATAATAATATTAAAGCTATCTTATAATACTTGGACTCATACTAGTAATATAATATTTGTCACATTTATAATAATAACACAATACCACAAAATTTATTAAATGCCTACAGTATTCTGGTCTCTGTGTTAATCACTGGCCTATGTGAATCAGTCAAACTATGGGGTTCTTAAACACAAGAGCCTATTCTCTTCTTGTTCAGTGTCTAAAATGTGTATAGGCCAGTTCAAGCCTTCATGATTGGTGTGCAGAAATAACTACTGAACTAATTAAATTGAATTGTTTGTGATACACTCAATTTGCCATCTTTCTTTCTACTGGTTAACAAAAAAGTAATTCTTTTATACTAAGTCACTTATATTAAAATTTCAAACTTAATTCTTCTGAACAACTGGTTTCAGTCTTGCATAACAATTCCATTGACCCTGATTATAGTTTTTGTCTCAGGAATAACAGCTTCCAGGGGAACAGAAAGAACTTTCAAACATGCTATTCCAATGGGGATTGGTGAAGGTGGGGGCAGAGGGGAGCAGGCAAATGCCCCATCATATTTGGCACTTGAAGTGTTTGCTGTACTTTCTGTTATGTACGCCAGGGCCTCTGTGTAACTGGGTTAAGGATTAAAGTATTGAACAAGCAAAGAATTGCTCAACTCCCTGGGTAGGTGGGTCTCATTCAGTATTTGAAGGGTAGCTCTGTTATTTGAGTATGATCTATACTTGAGAAGTCTCCGTATGAACTGTGCACAAAGTCTTTTCTGCTCACCAAAGTTGAAAACATTTAGTAGTCTGCTCATGGGAAACTGAGAGTCTGCCTTGCCTCCAGGCACTGAAGCTTGAAATAAATTAAGTTTCCATCTGTCCCCTGGCTATTTGGGTTTTAACAATCTCAAAAGCACTCTAGTAAACAGGCAGACAAGACTCTACTTGAATGCAGCCCTATTTATAATCTAAAGCTCGGGACTTTATGGAATTACAGACCAGGCTGGGGCATGTTAAATCCATAGTAAAGAATCAAAGGGTTTCAATTTAGAGGTAGGGGTAGGGCAAGGCAGTGCTGCAGAATGAAAACGGATGCAATTCTCAACATGTCTTGATGTGAGAATGAGGTCAGAAAAGCTACAGAGTGCTCAGAAAGAGATCTGTGTCACAGCAGAATGGCAATGGGCCTATGTAAATTACAGATCTAAGCCAATGTGGAAAGCACATTTTCAACAAGTAAATAATGTCATTTAAGAAGACTGATTACTAAAAAAGCCTCATTGCCTAATGGGAAACTAGTCAATCATTTAGCAAATATTTACTGCCTGGCCTTAGAGCTGGCACTGAAATACATGAGATGCAGTGGTGAGCCATAACCTCTGCTCTAAAGTTCCAATATTGCATAAATAACACTAACAGAAATGAATATATATATATAAAGAGATTTTTTTAAATACTACAATTTGTAATAAGGGGCTGAAAGAAACAAAAAAAGTGCTCTTCTGTTTCTATTGATATACTTACTTGGGCTAAGTATGCAAAGATTTTTTTTATTCTGATCTGTATCTGTAGAGTATTCCTCCCCACAAAAATTCTAACACACACCAGACCCTAAAACTTGTGACACTTTATTTGAAGTCTGTTCCAACCATAAGTTTTGACTACTCTGGACTTTCCTATCATTCAACATGGGAGACCAGAGGGTCTGGACTTTATGAAGAACACAACTGCCTATTAAAATATGGCTCTAAGCTTAGAGTTTACAAGTTTAAATTCTCCAGATCAAGATGATATAAGTCACATAAAGTAAATGGCCAGTTTTTAATTTAGTTCATGTAGCCACTGATTCTGATTACTTACTATTGGTAATAGTTATAATGTCACCTTCACACAGACTGTGGTAATTCTGTTAACAGATTGAATGAAAAAAATCAATATAGGATAAAAAGAATTGTAGTGGAGCTGACATAAAGTTATACAAAATAAAGTCATCATTAAAAGATAAAAACTTAATAGTATTACATTGCAGAATTAATCTGTGCTGACAGAATGATCCATTATGTTAGAGAACCCTCATCTGTCAGAGGAAACATTCCTGCCCATTCTCTCATCCAAAATAAAATCCTAATAAAATCTCTGTTTAGAAGGGTCAGGTGCCTAGTGGTATGCCACATATCCTGTGATTTTTTTATCCTTATGACATCAAATTTTAAATCTTCCAACACAAATACCCATTACCCATTCAGATGCTCATTTTCATACATCATAAACATACAAAATCATTGTGCCTTTCATTTCTTCAACTAAAAAAATTAAATAAAATCAACAGTAGCTTTTTAAATTTTTATTTTGCTCTCTTGCTTAGTTTAAAATATGCCTGTGGTATACAGATTTGAATTACTTTGTGGGTCATGACACACTATGAACACTGATCCTCTTTAATTTTATTTATTAGTGATTAATAAACATCTGTGAAACAAACACCCAGGACAAAACCTAGAACAATTAAAATCATTCACACACGTCTCTGCGCTCGTCCTATCCTGTACTCTTGCCTATAGATCAAACTCAAGCAATCCATCTTACAGCCTGTTGGCTTTTATTCTCTTATTTGTAAATAATGGTTTTATTCTATGCAGCATATGTTCAAGGAATGTTATTTATATTGAACTGTTATGTCACTTTTTTACAAAAATGTTATCATGTGATATACAACCTCCAAGATTTTCTTGTCACTCAACAGTAGGTATGATTAGTCCATATTGTATATAGTTGTGGTTCATTCATTTTCACCACTGTGTAAAATAACACATTTATGAATGATTCTTTTTATCTATTCTTCTTGTAATGGTTACTTATTTTATACAAATTATTTTATTTTATTTTATTTTAGTTATTATGTACAGTGTTGCTATAAACACTTCCATACATGTCTCCTATTGCACATAAGTTTCACTTGAATTTTTATATAGAAGGACTGATAGGTCATATGATTTGTGAATGTTTACTTTCACAAGATAATTTCAAATTGTTTTTTTAAAGTGGTTGTACCATTTTATTCTCATCAAACAATGCAATGAGATATTATTGATACACATCTTGCCAACAATGGGTATTATCAAATTTTTAATTGTTTCAGTCAAAAGGATATAAAATGCCGTTTCCTTGAAGTCATAATTTCTAGTAACCTGATTACTAATTATTAGCTATCTCACGCTTGTTGTCTAATGGCTTTCCAGTAGGGTTGTTAGACAATTCCACTAAGTGGTTTAATGGTGAGTAATTAATTCTGGTTAGGAAAATGTTTCTAGCTAAACATTTTTTCATTTAGTTTCTAGAATATTAGCTTTTATATAAGCAATGAATTTATAAGCATTCTATCCATATCATTTTACCTGTATGACTGATCTATTTGCCCCTGCTGTGTATTTATAAATTCCAGAGTGAAGCTGGTGAATCTCAAAAGCATGGGATGTTCTCTGAATGTTGTTTTTCTCTCATTTATATACAGAAATGAGTTCCAACTTCTTGGAGATTTATGTGAATTATGAAATTGAATTATATATAGGATCTGCTCTTTGGGTAGGTATAGACTGTTCATCTATGCCTTCAAATATGTCTATGCTTCTGTGGGAATTAAAACATATAGTTCAACATTAAAGACCTTGCAAAAGATAATTTTCTATTTCTTTCATCTTATATTGAGATTTGTCTGATTCCTAGAAGACACAATTCATAAAAGAACTCAAGTAGTTTAAAAAATCCTTTGGAAGCTATAAATCACTGCTCTACTGACATTGTTATACTTGGGAGAAAAGGAAACATTTGCAATTTATTTCATGTACTCCATTGTGGAAATTATTCCTCACCATGTCCAAAGAGTTGCAGGCAATAGTCTGATATGTTGCAGGTTTTTTGGTTGTTGTTTTTCCATTGGGTAACCAATATCAACAAAGTCTCTCACCTTTTCTGGGTCAGAAAAAATAGAGCAGAAAGTTGAGAAAACAATTTAACAGTCAGAATCATAGAATCATGAGAGATAAGTTGTCTCCAGTTCAAATGCAGGAATGTTACCTACTTAACAGCCTATGGCACCAAGGCAGGTAAAATGAAAATATATTCATTCACATCCTGGGTGTGGTATGGCTCCACTGGGGGAAACTGTAGAAACTGTGTAGTCAAAACTCAATCAAAACTCTTTTGAAATAAAAAGATTTTTCTTTTTGTATTGAGAATTTGCTATTATTTTTGTCTAAAATTAGAGATAAATTTGTTTTTGGAAGTTATTTCAAATGTATTTTGCTATGTACCAATCAGCATAGAGTTGTTTAATTGCTTTTCAAAAGGAAAAAGTAAAATGATATTCCAGTTATAAATAATATCTCTTCACAAATTTACTTTGTTAGTTTGAACAACAAATAATCCTTAGACTTCTTACATCTTTCATTGTATGGTTTTATAACAGCCAAACATCAAAATAAGTCAATGTGTATCATTTAGTTGAATATCTTAATTTCTCCATTTTAACCAATGATAAAAAATAATCATTTTTGTGATTATTCCCGGTGTAAGTGCATTGCCACCCACAAACAGAAATTTAACCCTTTTGTAAATTGAATAAATTTTCACAAATTGGTTATAATTATTATTCCATTTAAAGTGTTCTCTGCTACCCCTGGCTGGTGTAGCTCAGTGGATTGAGTGCAGGCCTGTGAACCAAAGTGATGCTGGTTCAATTCCCAGTCAGGGCACATGCCTGGGTTGCTGGCCAGGTTCCCGGTTGGGGGTGCTTGAGAGGCAACCACATGTTGATGTTTCTCTCCTACTCTTCCTCCTCTCCTTCCCCCCTCAAAATAAATAAATAAATACCATCTTTTAAAATAAATAAATAAAGTATTCTTTATTAAAGTGCAACTTGTTTTAAGAATCTTGTATGTACATAACATGTTGCATTCAGTAGATAAAAAGAACATCACACAATGGTGCCAGAGTGGTAAATGGCTAGAGAAGAAAACCAGACTGGAACATCAGCAGTTAGTCCTAGCTCCAACTGGAACTTTGGCAATGAGGCAGTAACCTGCAATCATCCTCCAAACCACCTATGGTAAAATCCCACCCAAAGAATCAAATGAATTCCTGACACACAATATGTGGGGAGGTATGCAGATGGAACTTAGCAATTCTGACTTTGAGTTAAAGGATATAGCTCTTAGTTTTCCACTTTCTAGAGTAAAATAGTGCTCTGGAAGGTCTTAACCAATCAACTGGCAAATAGTATTAAGTTTCTACCATGTGCCTAGCACTTTGAGAGAAACAAACAAATCATATCGTTAAAGAACAATTTACATAAAAAAGACTTCTAATTCCAAGTATGTAGTTAGTCAACATTTTATTTTTTAAAATTGTGTGCATTATTTTATCTAGTAATTCACCAAACACATACTTACCACATACTTAATGCAGGAAGAGCCAAGAAGCCTGGTAAGGGATAAAAACATAAATGACATATATTCTCTTCTCTTAAGAGTTTAAGGTCTACAAAGAAAAGTATATATATGCATAAAACTAATCACAATGATAGCACCAACTTTTGTGTTGGATAAAAATAAATGGGTACATTTAAAATACTCAGAACACAGTGGTGGGGGTGAGTGGGTGGTAAAATTGGGTGAAGGTGGTCAAAATGTAAATATTCCTAGTTGTAAGATAAATAATTACTGGGGATATTATGTACAATATGATAATTATAATTAACACTGCTGTATGGCATATTTGAAATTTGTTAAGAGAGTAAATCCTGAGTTCTCATTTTAAGGATAAAAACATTTAAATTTTTTTCTTTTGTTTTTTCTCCATAGGAGATGCTGGATTTTTACCTAATCTTATATAATCATTTCATAATATGTATATGTCAACTCATTAGTCTGCACACCTTAAACTATACAGTGCTGTACATCAATTAAATCTCAATATAACTAGAAAAAAATACTACATTTAATATGAAATCAAAAAATAAAATATTCAGAAGAGTGTTTGACTTTTAGAAAAACTCATTTATTGCTATTATCATTTAACTAGTATTAGAGCTGGTTTTACATGCACGGGCAAGAACGTGTCAAATGGGGAAGAGAAAGGAGGGCATGGCTTCTAGCTACACATTATGCCCTTAACTCTGTGTGTGTTTATAAACACCTGTATCCTAAGTTTTAGATCTGTGTTCTTAACTTTCTATGGCCCCTCTCCCTGAATGACAGACACATAGAGACTATAGTTGAGGGGAAAGCAAGAGAGAGTTTAGGCCTTTAATAGCATACACAAAGAGAAGAGCAAGGATATAACTTTGAACACTCTATAAATTTCAGGAAAAATAGAAGAAAAATCAAAAGAGGAAATAGAACTAGAGCATTCAGGGAAGGAAAATATCACAGATGCCAAAGTGAAGACAGAGGCTTTATGGCAAAATAGGGACATTTTATATAAGTCAGACTCCTTCCTACATGTTACAGGTGGAAGTTTTTTTCCTACACTGATGCACACCCAAACATAAGTGTGATGTTTTCTAAGTGTCTCTGAAGCTCAAACATGTACAATAACAAAGTACTTCTTTGACCCCAATCTCTTCTAAACTTAGGACATTTACTCATTTGTGGAACTTGTGCAATTATTTTAGATACACTTCTTATCAGTGCCAGCAAGCATCATATAGTGATTTAAAATTTGCAAACAAAATCAACAGCTGGTGAGGGCATTGCTGCTTATATTGCAGAGCTGTGCCATCTGTTTCAACAGCACAATTTGCAGGATTTCTTAGATGACTTATTTAATGATGGTTTTATTCGTGGGCTTTATGATAAATCCTTCGAGCAGTGAGTTTGATGGAATCAAAACAAGCAATCATCATGATTTTGAAAAAGCCTCCATCCAATGATAAAATATTGCTATATATCACAGAAGTTAAAAACAATATTACATACATATCTACAACATATAGGAAGAATTCTTGATGCTGAGAGCTGTTAAAGTAAAAGCACATAAACGGAGATATTTTATATACGTGGTCTTCAGTCTCAGCTACTTAGGCTGTATTCCCTTGTGTTCATCACCAGTTCCCTTTCACTTTTCCCTCAAAAACTGTATCACAAAATTTCTCTTCTCCTCAAATCCACAATGCGATGTCTCCTCCCTCACCCTGTAGACACTGTATTCTATTTGATCAAGAAGGCAAGGCCCCAATCAGCAGTCCCTTCCACATTTCTCTCCTAGTGTCTAGTGTTTTTCAGCCACCCACATACTCTCAGCATTCCTTCCTTTCCTAGTGAGAGTTTTCTTTTTCTATCTAAAGTGCTCTTTTCTGTTAATTCCAATTTCTCCTCAGAGATCATATCTCATCAGTCATCCTTCATCTTTCTCCTCTCCTTCTCTTCTCCCCTCTCTTTCTCCTCCTCCTCTTTTTTTCTTTCTCCTGCCCCTCCTCCTCCTCTGCCTCCTCGTCTTCCTACTCTTCCTCCTCCTCTTCTTCTTCCTCTTCCTCTTCTCTTTCTCATCCTTCTTTTCTCTTCTCTCTCTCTTTCCCTAATTGTCTGCTCCCTCATTCTTTTACTGTCTTTTCTTCCCTCTCTCTGCTGGATATTACCCTAATCTGATTGACATTTTTATGATATACAGAGTTAAACCTCTCTAATCTTGAATTTCAAAATTCTTCTCTGTGACCCCTGTACTCCCCTCCACTGCTACATTTTTATTACCAAACTCTTTGAACAGACTCCTGCTGCTTGCTATCTTTACTTCTTAATAAGAAGTTTCTTCCTCACCCCATCGTAATCTGACATTTTTTCCTTGACTCTACTGGAGCTACTCTTGGAAAGGTCACCAAGAACTTTTGTATTTCCAAAGAAAATGAATAATTCTCAGTCCTTATGTGATATAAATGTCTACAACATTTGACCCATTTGATTAATCTTTCCTTATTTTGAAAACTTTTGTCTTTCCCCCATTTCTGAAAGCACCATGCATTTTGGTGCTTTGAATGCTCACAGACCAGGCCCTCTTGTCTTTTATTTGGCTTGTTTTTTTTCTCCTGTTTGGTGCCCTGATTCTTGAATACATAAAAGAGACACATTGATTCTATTTTGTACTTGCACACAGCAGCCAAAATATTCAATGTTCTTTTATCACAACTAATATGTTCTTAACTCCTGCCTTTAACAAAAGGATCTAAGCAATACATGACAGACCCTTTAGCCAGGGAAAGATGTAGAAAGGAATGTACAAATTGATCTTGTTCTGTACCTACTGATGTTAGATTAATTATTATTAAGTGATTAAAATGTGCTACTTGTTTGGCTTTCCATTCAAGGTCGGTAGTGGTAAAATGATAAGAAGGTATTGTGCAATTAGGGGCCCTTATAAAATGTTTGGTATGATTGACAAATGAGGTTCAAAGAAAAGAGCAGTTGGAGATGAAGATGGGAAGGCAGAAAGCAGCCTGATCATGAAGAACCTTGTGTGTTATATCAAGACATTTGTTCTGTGAATTATAAACAAACAAAAAAACATATGGACATGTGAAAAGACATATGGCAGTCCTCATATCCAGAAATTTTGAATGATTAGGTCTGAGTTCAGAAGCAGAAAAAAACTCTCATATAATTCTGGGGGGTAAAAACCCTCTAGTTGAGAACCATTACACTAAGTAGTTTGGATTTTAGGAAAAATTATGTAAGTAAGAAAATGTACAGAATTAAAAATTCATAATTATCAGTGTCAACAGAGCTCTCAGTACTACCAGCAATCTATCCACATTTCTCCAAACAGTTTCTACCCTCACTCTGCAAGTTGCGCCATCAGATACAGATGCTCTCATTTCCCCCCAACCAAATTCAAACTATCTTGTCTGTACCCATCTTTTCATTTTTTCTCCTATAACTATAGAATTAATGTCCATTCCCTTTTTAGGACCCATCTTTCCACCTGTGTTGTAAATGCCAATTCTTACCTCTCTTTTAGGGACCTATTTTCTTTGGTAATAACTTCTTACCAAAGTTAAGAAGTTAACTTTGGTTAAGTTAACCAAACTTGGTTTGGTTTTGAGATTATCTCTCTTTTTTCCCACTAGATTTTTCTTCATATTATTAAAAGACTCTAGCAACTCTAGAAACCTTGAAGAAGAAGAAGAAGAAGAAGAAGAAGAAGAAGAAGAAGAAGAAGAAGAAGAAGAAGAAGAAGAAGAAGAAGAAGAAGAAGAAGAAG
>CM052539.1:76498166-76559063 GCA_028533065.1 Trachops cirrhosus
CCTAATGCCCTTCACCCATCTGTCATCCTGCTCTCTGTCTATAAGTCTGTCTCCACTTTCCTTGTTAGTTCAGTTTGTTCATTAGATTCCACATATGAGTGAAATCATGTGGCATTTGTCTTTCTCTGACTGGTTTATTTCATTTAACATAATGTTTTCCCATAAATATCCATCCCATGCTGTTGCAAAGGGTAAAAATTTCTTCTTTCTTTAAGACCAACTAGTATTCAATTGTATAAATGTCCCATAGTTGTTATATACACTCATCTACTGATGGATACTTGGGCTATTTCCTTATCCTGGTGATTGTAAATAACACTGCAATGAACATAGGGGTATTTATGTTCTTTCAAATTAGTGGTTTGAGTTCCTTCAGATGTATTTCCAGAAGTGGGATTGCTGGGTCAAAAGGCAAATCCATTTTTAATTTTTTGATGGATCTCCACACCACTTTCCACAGTGGCTACATCAGTCTGCATTCCCACCAACGGTGCAAAAATGTTCTCCTCTGTCCACACCCTAGCCAGCACTTGTTTGTTGATTTATTGATGATAGCCATTCTGACATGTGTGTGATGATATCTCATTGTAGTTTTAATTTGCATCTCTTTGATGATTAGTGATGTTGAGCATCTTTTCATATGTCTATTGGCCATCTGTATATCCTCTTTGGAGAAGTGTCTATTCAGGTCCTTTGCCCATTTTTAATTTTTTTTTGTCTTTTGGGGGTTGAGTTTTGTTAAGTTCTTTATAAATTTTGGATATTAATCCCTTATCAGATGTATTGGTGTGCATGTTGTCTCATTCCATGGGTTGTCTTTTCATTTTGTTGATGATTTCTTTTGCCGTGTGACAACTTTTTAGTTTGGTGTAGTCCCATTTGTTTATTTTTTTCTTTTGTTTCCCCTGTCCAAGGAGACATATCAGAAAAAATATTGCTATAAGCAATGGCCATGATTTTCAAGCTTATGTTTACTTCTAGGATTTTTATGGTTTCAAGTCTAACATTTAAATCTTTGATCTGTTTTGAATTTATTCTTTCATGGCCAAATAACTTTAAAAATTGTCTTTTTTCTATCTCTCATTCTGACTTCTTTGAGCACACTACAAAACTTCTCTTGCCACGTTCAAAATGACTAATATGTGGCTAAACATAGTAACTTCTCAAAATGTTTAAACCTCTCAGCAGAATTCAATACAATTGATTATTCTTTCCTTTTTGAATCTTTTCTATTTGTCATTTAGGATTCCACTCCTTCTAGTTTTCCTCCAATTTCTGTAGACTCTCTTTATCAATATCCTTTTTTGGCTCATTTTTTTCCCTACTTAAACTCTAATTGTTAGAATTTCTCATAGCTCCACCCTGGGCATTTTTTCTTTCCATCTCTGTTTGCTAATTTCTTAACCTGTTTTACTCTCATAGTTTACATACTGTCTGAATACCAGCAGATTCTAAATATATGCATATTCTAGACCTCTCTCCTAAGTAGAGACCGGTATATCCAACTGCAATTTTAAACATAATTGTATTCTTGCTCTTCTATTCAATGTGTTTCTCTATTCACACGGTTTTGTGATTCAAAAGCTGGTATGTGACCCTTAATAACACTTTATTTGCCATTTCAAGTTTATTCTATACATAATTACATCTTAAATGTATATACTTCTGTATAATATTGCATTATATTTAAGCTACCATCTTGTCTTGGCTAGAATGCTGAACCATGGAGTTCCTTCTCTGGTTCCAATTGTGATTATTCAAGTCATTACTTTAAAATGCAGCCAGAGAGATTCTTAAAAACTGCAGTCAGGTTCTGTCACTTCCCTGCTGAAAACCTGATGACAACTCATTGCACTGGAGGCAAAATCCAACATCTTGGCCTATTACTCTGCATCATTGAGACCTTTCTTCCTAGTTTCATTGTGTTCTGTTCCTAAAGCACATTAAGCTCTTTGCTACCTTAGGGTGTTCACACTAGGGCCATTCTTTCTATCTGGAAAGTTCTTTCTACCTCTCTTATCTCTCCGCTATGCCTTCTAACCCTCTGCTTGTATTTTGCATTATTAGTTTTATTCCTACTTCTGGGCACAATTTAAATGTACCTGAAAGGTTTTCTCTTGATCCTTCTTGCTATATGAGAGCTTAATTATATTGTCTCATCACATGCTTTGCTCTCTCCAATACTTATTATAAGCAAACTTGTAAAACTAGATAAGGAAGATACAGAAAATATAAATAAATATATAACAAGTAAATAGATTGAATCAGTAATCAACTCCACAAAATAAAAGCTTAGTTCCAAATGACTTCACATGTGAACTAAATCAAACACTTCAAAATTAATACCAAAAACTTTTCACAAAAAACAAGAGGGGATAAAAGTATGTTCTTTCCATGAAGTCAGTAATATAGTGAGATAAAACCAGATAAACACATTACAAAACAATGCAGACCAATATTTCTTGTGAGCACAGATGCAAAAACTTACAATAATATACTAGCAAACCCAATCCAGCAACATACAAAAATAACTATAGTCCATGACTAGTGGAATTTATCTCAGGAATGAAAGGCTGGTTTGACATTTGAAGATCAGTCAGTGTACTACAACATGCTAATAGAACAAAAGACAAAAACCACATGTTCAGTAAAAACCAGAGAGGCAGAAAAAACATTTGACAAAATTGAGCACCTTTTTTTGGCTCAAAACAGTAAAAAATAACTGGGACTACAGAGAATTTTCTTCACTAGATAAAAGGCATCTGTGAAAAACCCATAGCTAACATACTTAATTGAGAAACACTAAATCTTTCCCTCTAAGATCAGGATCAAGACAAAGGTGTTCATTCATATCTTCTATATTCAAAATTTATTCTGGAATTAGAATTTATGGCCAGAGTAATTAGGAAAGAAAATAAATACAAACCATACAGATTAGAAAGAAAAATGTTAAACTATTTTCATTTCAAGTGACATGGTCACGTATATGATAGTATAAAAAAATCCAAAAAGAAATTTAATTTAAAAAAAACCATTGCAACAAATAAACAATTCAACATTGTGCCTGGGTACAAGCTCAATTTTTTTTTTTAAAAAAGTTGTATTTCTAACCACAAACCATGAATAATCCAAAAATAAAATTGAAGAACAATAAAAATAAATTTTAAAAATTTAAAAATGGGAGGGAGGTGGGAAGGGCTGGAGGGGTGGGCTGGGATGGGAGTAAAAGACAGAAAACTGTACTTGAACAACAATTAAAATAAAAAAATAAAAGTAAAAGCATTAAAAAACAAGAAAACAATCCCATTTATAATAGCAAAATCTATAAAATATCTAGGAATCAAAGTTTAAAGTATAATATATACAGTGAAGACTATAAACTATTACTGAATAATTGAAGATCTAAATAAATAGAACAACACATTGAATTTGAGCTAAAAATTCAGTGCAATCTTTATAAGATTTCAGCCGATTTTCCTGCAGTAATTGACAAGATGATTCTAAGATTTATGTAGAAATTTAAGGAACTCATAATGAAGCAGGATAGCAAGAAGCTAGGAAAATTCCTTGGCAAGTGGAATTTGAAAAGTGAGACAGATAGTTAAAGAGCCAGATAATAAATCGTAAGATCTTATCCTCCCTAACCTAGGACACTTAGTAGCAAATGGTTTCCACATTCCAGACCATTCTGGAGCAGACCTGCCCCAGTCCAGGTCTCTTTCCAGTGACATTCTTTGAAGGAGAAATTGATCAGAGAATGGCTCTGGTAAGCTTATTTTGATTAATCAGCATATTAAAGGACACACCTGGAACGCTGATGATTATTCTATTGAGATCCTCCCCTGAGACCTTCCCTAAAATCCCCACCTTTAAAAAATAAATGAAAACCCCTAAGGCAAAGGACCTAGTGTGTGTTATCCCTTAAGCACACTCATACCCCTTTTCCCCCTCTTCTTTCTTCAAACATGAAACATTGATGTTTTTTTCTTAAACTCTAAAAGTTTTCAGGAGATTGCAACCAGGGGTGCAGGAGGCAATGGCAGCTTGTTCCAGGCTAACGCCCTGAATCTGTCTCCAAGAGCCCTCCTTTTGCTTCTGTAACTTGTTTCCTGAGTTCACACAACCCAGCTGGCTCACTTTGTCTGCCTCTATGACTTTCTAAAGGGCCAACGCAGCTGGACTAAACTCAACCCTTTCTCATGTTTCCAAACAGCCAGGGCAGCTTCACCTAGGCTCACTTCTGTTGCTATTATCTTGCCTCTTCTGCCTTAAGCCCTTTTTTTGTTTCACTATCCACAGTTTTAATAAACACACTCTCCAAATCACCTGAACTCATGTTGCAAAATCTTTCTTGCTTAAAATCGAGAACCCACACATTTTAGACCATGCCAAGAGAGATCCACCTGGATCCTGGTCTCCTGGTGAAAATAATAGCTAAAAGAATCTTGAAAAAGAAAAACAAAATTGGCAGACCTGCACTTCCCATTTTCAAAACTTACTACAAATTTACAGTAATCCAGACAATGTAATACTGGCATAAGATTAGACATAGAGATCAAAGAAATTGAACTGACAGTCCAGAAAAACAAATTTACATTTATGGATTTGTAACAAGAGTATCAAGACAATTCAATGGGCAGAGGACAGTATTTTTAACAAATAGTTCTGGGAAAACAAGATATCCTCGTGCAAAAGAAGGAAGCTAAATCTTTATCTTACACTATATACAAAAAGTAATTAAAAATGGATCACAGATCTAAATAGAAGAGCTTAAAACTATCTAACTAGAAGATAATTTAGGAGTAAATCCCTGTGACCTCAGGTGAGGCAATGGTTTCTTACATATGATATGAAGAGGGCAAGCAACAAAAGAAAAAAGGCAAGTTGGACTTGATCAAACTTAAAAAGAAAACCGTGTACACTGTGAAAAGACAACCCACACAATGAAAAAGAAACTTGCAAAGCATCTAAGACAAAGAGTTTATAATATAAAATATAGAAAGAACTCAATAATAATTCAATACTAAAAAGACAAATGACTTTCTATAGACTTAATGTTTTTTCCCTAAATTCATGTGTTAAATCCTACTTTCTAATGTGGAGGCACATATTTTGAGATGTAATTACTTTGTGAGCTGCCCTCATAAATGGAATTATTGCCTTTATAAAAGAGACTCCAGAGTGCTTTCTCATCCCTTCTACCCTGTGATGCACAGCAAGAAAATAGCCTTCTATGCACCAGGAAACCGGTCCTCTCTAGACATAAGATCAACCAGCACCGAGATCTTGTACTTCACAGTCTCCGGATCTGTGAAAAACAACTTTCTACTCTTTGTAAGTCACCTAGTCTACAGTACTTTTGTTAAAGCTGCTTGAACTGACTGGGAAAGAATTTGGTACCAAGAAATGGGGTGCTGCTGTAACGAATATCTAAAAATGTGGAATTTGCTTTGGAACTGAGGAATGGGTAGAGGCTGGAAGAGTTTTTAGGTACATGCTGTAGAGCTTGCCTCCATCTTCTCAGAATACTTAAGTATTCCTAAATAAAAAGGCCACTGTGATGAGTCTAAGATGGAAATGAGGACTGTGTAATTGATCAATGGAAGAATGACCCTGAAGGCAGTTCACAGATGATCAGTGTTGTCCCTCCCATGATGGGTTCACAGTTGAAAAGGAATTTGTCTCAGAATAAATCTTACCATGAATGCCACCCACATGTGATTTAGATGATACTTATATAAGAATTTAGACTTGAAGTTGATTCTGGAACAAGTTAAGAGTTTTGGGATTATGGAATGTAATTAATGTATTTTGCATGTGACAAGGATATAAATCTTGAAGGACTAAGGGCAAAATGCTATAGACTGAATGTTTGTGCACTGTCCCTCTGCTCCATTAATGTGTTAAATTTTAATGCCCAATGTGATGATATTTGGAAGTGGAACCTTTAAGGTAATGATCATGAGAGTGGAGCCCTAATAAATGGAGTCAGTGCCCCTATAAAATATATTCCAGAAAGCTCTCTCACCCTTTCTGCCATGTGATTCACAGCAAGAAGATAGCTCTCTATGAACTAGAAGCAGTCCCTCACCACTTATGGAATATACTAGCACCTTCTTCTTGGACTTCCCAGTCTCCAGAACTGTGAGAAATAAATTTCAATTTTTTATAAGCTACCCAATCTATCGTATTTTTTATTGTAACAACCTAAACTGACTGAGTCATAATCTAATTAAAAAATGGGCAACAGATTTGTATATACATTTCTGCTCTACATCATTAGTCATTATAAAATGCAAGTAAAACTATAATGAATTACTATTTCATACCCATTAGAATGGCTAAAAAATCAGACAATAACAAATGTTGATGAGGATGGAGAGAAACTGGAACACTCGTGCCCTGCTTATTAAGATATAAGACAGTACAGATAATTTTAGAAAACTGTTTGGAAGTTCCTCAATGGTCAACCATGGAGTTACCATAACAACTAGCCATGCTAGTAATAAATATACCCAAGAGGAATGAAAGCATGTTCACACAAAAACTTATTCATAAGTGTTTATAGTAGCATTATTTATAAAGTGGGGCAAAGGTAGACTTACAGTTGTGAGTATGGGAAACAGCTTATTCTGGTATTATTATTTATCAATTATTGTATTATTTCCATAAACACATTGTGCCCCACCCTGTAAAGTAGCCAAAATATGATAATAATCTAAATATCCATCAAGTGATGAATCAATAAACAAAATATGCATGTTCATATAATAAAATATTGTTTAGTGATAAGAAAAAAGTGAAATATTAATCCATGCTCCAACATGAGTTTTGAATACATGATGCTAAGTGAAAGAAGCCATTTACAAAAGACCATATATTATACAATTCCATTTATGTGAAATGTCCTGAATAGTTAAATCCATGGAGACGGAGTAGAATATGTGCTCCCCCTGTGTGCTGGGGAGTAGGAATAAAGAGTGATTGCTAATGGATATAGACTGAGATCTTTTGGGGGGGTGTTTTATAAATGTCCCAAAATTAGACAGTAGAGATGGTTGTAAAACAATGAATATACTAGAAACTACTGAGCTATCAGAAAAGCAAATAAGCAAAGCCAGTTTATAGTAAATAATAATGGAAACAATAACAAACTTTTTAGAAACTTGGTCCAATACCACAATATATTATTTATTTATTTAGGATTTTATTTATTTATATTTAGAGAGAAAGGGAAGGAAGGAGAAAGAGAAGGTAAGAAACATCAGTGGGTTGCCTCTCACACACGCCCTGACTGAGGACCCAACCTGCAACATAGGTATGTGCCCTGGCCAGGAATCGAACCAGTGACCCTTCACTTTGCAGAATGATACCCAACCAACTGAGCCACCCCAGTCAGTGTGCCATACCACAATATTTTAAATAGCTGAGAAAAAAAGCAGAAACTGTATCTCAAGGCATAAATGGTGAAATCAGCTAATACAGGTCCTGTATTTGTACAGGTCCAAATACCCAAAGAGTGTCCAGTAAATCTAAACTGATGATTGATTCCAAGTTCCTTGATCTGGCAAGGTCCTCCTGAGATGATAACATTTCATTCTTCTGCACCATGAAATCAAGCCCAGGTAAGGGGGCCATTTTCAGTGCTGTTTTTAAAGCCTACAAAAAACACAGATTCACAATGTCCTTTGGTTTTGGTAACTTGACCCTGGTGGAATGCTGAGTGGCAGGGGCAAGACTTGTGTCTCTAAGTCTTTTTAATCATGACATTGAGCACTCTGATAAGGGATGGCAGCAGGACAAGAGAAGAGAAAGAGTAAACACTACAGAGCAAAGGCTTGAAGGTTAGTGAGTGAGATTCAGAAAAAACAGGAAGGAGAGAGTAAAGAAAATAGCAGGCAAAGAAGTACTGGCACAAGACGCAATGAGAATGAAATAGTGACCAAAGAATAAAACGATGTCAGAGAAACATTGATAAGGCTGAAAAATTTAGACAAGAGAGAAAAAAAAACAAACAAACAAGGGAAACGTTAGGAGAAAAACGAGAACAAAGAGTCCTCTTTTTTCATTAAATATCCCTTTTTTTCTCCCAAATATTGATAAATATGAAGCAAAACATGACAATTGGCCTGGCGATTTGCTCTTTACTCCACTAGTGGAAGGGGCATTTTAAAATGCAATGCTCAAGATGATGAAAAAATATACAAAATTGGGTCAGCAATACAGTAGTCCAATCCTCTGTAATACAATAATCCTGAAACAGGAGGTGAATTGTTTACTATTTTCTCAAGAATCAGCTAAGACATAAATACAAACTATTTTCTTCTATCAATTTATAATTAATATTACTAATAAAAACAATTATAAAAAATTAAAAATTGCACATAAATTTGTTATTGACTGAAACTTTACAGAAACAAAACTTTTAAATGAAATTTTGTCTGCAAAATTTGGTTTGGATTAAATGAACTTGGCAAACATAGTGTCCACGAAACAAAAAATTTAGTTGTAGATGTTATAGTTATTGAAATGAATAAAAACTTGATTAGCAAAAGAACTCATTTTCATTGAAAATTTTACATGGAAAATAATCCCTATGAGAATATTTTTATCAGACTATAAATGAACATTAAAAAATGTGGCATAAATTGAGTGCAAGGTAAGAAATTTCTTAAGGAATTAAATTGGCCTAATGAGGAAAAAATCTCAGTACAGATTTCTTTTGTCCAAGATATTCCTCACATGTTCTGGGGATATTTCTGGATGTGTATCTGCTGACACATAATGAGACCTCTGCATCTATTTCTGAGGAAGCTGATGCAGTTGCCTTTTTGATAAACAGTAAATTCAAGAGGCTGAGTAGCTCATATTCCCTGGTCTGGCCATGTGGATGGAGCAGATGAGCTGATAGGTTTTGTTGTCTCTAATTCTTGTAACTAAAAAAGAGGTTCTATTTGAAAGAACCCTGATCTGACTCCCATTCTGGTTTAACTAAGAATGAATTTGGAGCAAAGTACTCTTTCCTGAGAGTCAGGTCCTTAGCACTACACTAAGGATAATTCTGAAAAGCATAAGCAAATCTAAAATAGTTCAGAGTGGCCATGGAGCTTGCCAAAGGCCCCCCAAAAATCAAAGTATCCTAATTAAATTTAGACATGGACTGAATGAAGTCCTTATGTGTTTACTCATGGACTATTCCTATTTCCTGTCTTAAAGTCTGTCTATGGAGGTACCACAACTTCCTCTCTTGCCCATGCCCTCTCTCACTCCTCCTTATGTGATGGGTAAATTGAAAGAAGGAACTGGGAATACACTTCTCAGCTTCCTTCTCTAACTCTCTTTGGAAGACAGTCGATCCTTGAGTAAGAAGCAATCTGTATTATTATGATTGTTGTTATTAATTATTATTATTATTATTTTGGTATAAAATTTACAGCACCACATGTGCCTCCTGCCACTGTTTCCATCTCAGGAAGAGCATGATTTTTCTACCTCTGCCTGGAGACCAAATTGGAGAGTTCTATGCCCTGGAAATCTTTCTGGGGTATAGAATCAGCAAATCCTTTTGCCACATACAAAAACCATGTCCTCCACTGGAACTTTGTCATAAATTAAGCTGATACATTGATGATCATCCAGAATCCCATTTATTAGATGGTTCCAGACTCAGGCAGTGAAGAGAGGAATGTGATTAATTAACTGCTAAAGTTCCCACATAAGCCCCAAATTTCCCCTTCTCTCTAGGTATTTTCTTCCATTTTGAAACCTGTGGAATTTTTTTTTATGTTTTGAGTGTTCATATTCTTTGTTCATTTGCTTATTTCCTCTTTATTTTTAGGAAAAAGAAATAAAAGAAGGAATTTGGGATGCAGTTAGCATTTTGGAAATCTTGAAGAATTTAAAAGTCACAAAGCTTCTTTAAATTTAAAGGACACAAAATTCTAATGAGAAAAAAAGAGGGATATGAGCAATGAAAACAAACTGAGGTAGATAGGGCAGGGAGATATGATGACCAGGAATAGACTTATGAAGGAAAGACATTTGAAAGAAATAAGACATATTTTAACATGTAGTCTGTGGGAAATATAAAATAAACAGCATCCTCTTGACTAAATTTTCTCTTAAAATCTCAGAGCATACCCATATATTTTTTGTAAAATTAATCTCATATTTGGAAAAGAGTTCAATCTCATGAGACTTAAATTTTAAATAAAAGAGGCATGAGATCCCAGATGGTGGAGGAATAAGTAGAAAGCACCCTAACCTCCTCCAAGACCAATCTGGAATTACAACTACATTATAGACTAATCATCCAGAATAACCAACTGAACTCTAGCTGGAGAGAAGCCTTGTAACCAAGGATAGACAGAAGACACCACTTCACCACAATAAGACTCATCAGCACTATGGGGAAGGCACAAGAGGGCTGGCTGGGCTCACATGGCTGGAAGGATATTTCAGCAGCCAGGGGTTCCCACCTGGGAAGTGGAATACCAAGCTGGGCTCCCCAGCCTATAGCACCAGAGCCAGAAAGGAATTCTTACAATAGTGCTAAGATAACAGATAACATCCAGCATAAAAACAGAAGTGTTTCCATCTGCCAGGAAGAAATGGCCACTGTAGAAGCCATCTTTCTCAGCCAGAGCACTCCTCTCCAAGTGTCATCAACCTGAGGGGAAGCAATAGCCCCACCTACAGGAATTACTCTGCCCCACCCTGTGGTGCTTAAGTCCAGCTGATGATTATAGCTCAATTACATTAACAGCTGATTGGCTTGGTGGCTAATTAGTTTAACAACCAAGGTGAAAAATACAAAGAAGCAGCCAAAATGGGAAAACAAAGAAACAGACCCCAAATTAGAGAACCAGAGAATTCTCCAGAACTAAATGAAATGGAGGCAAGCAATTATCACGTAGAGAGTTTAGAGTAATGATTATAAATATACATAAAAGCATGAAAAAAGACATAGAAAACATAAAATAGGACCAGTCAGAAATACAGAATGCAATATCTGAGATAATTAATACACTGGAAGGAATAAATAGTAGGTTAGATGAAGCAGAGGATCACATCAGTGTTTTGGAAGACAGGGTAGAAAAAAACACTCAGGCAGAGCAGCAAAAACAAAAAAAAAAAGAAGAAGAATTTAAAAAACAAAAGAGAGCTTAGGAAGCATGGAAGTTTTGGACAACATGAAGCTTAACAACATCTTCATCATGGGAATACCAGAAGGAGAAGAGGGAGAGCAAGGGATCAAGAGCCTATTTGAAGAAACCTACAACCAAGACTACTTTACCCAGCTAGGCTATCATTTAAAATCAAAGGAGAAATAAGGAGCTTCCCACATAAGAAAAAGCTAAAGGAGTTTGTTAATACTAAACCAGTAGTGCAACAAATGTAAAGGGGTTTGCTTGAAGAAGAAAAAGAAGAAAAGGGGAAAAAATAAGAAAACAATCTAACAATAAAATAGCACTACATACATATCTATCAATAATCACCTTAAATGTAAATGGCTTAAATGCTCTGACCAAAAGACATAGGGTAACTGAATGGATAAGAAAATAAGACCCACATATATGCTGCCTCCAAGAGATCCATTTTAGATCAAAAGATACATCCAGACTAAACATAAAGGATTGGAAAAACATATTTTGTGCAAATGGAAAGGAAAAAATGCTGGGGTAGCAGTACTTGTATCCAACAAAATAGACTTTAAAACAAAGGTGATAGTAAGAGACAACGAAGGGCACTACATAATGATAAAGGGAACAATCCAACAAGAGAATATAACCCTAGTAAACATTTATGCCCCAACATAGGAATGCCTAAATATGTAAGGCAAATCTTGATGGATATAAAAGGACAGATCAACAGAAATACATTCATAGTTGGGGATTTTAACCACCTATTGACTTCAATGGATAAGTCTTTCAGGCAGAAAATCAACAAGGAGACAGTGGCCTTAAAGAACACAGTAGATCAAATGGATTTAATTGATATCTTCAGAGCATTTCACCCCAAAGCAACAAAATATGCATACTTTTCAAGTTCACATGGAATGTTTTCTAGCATAGACCACATGTTAAGACAGAAAACAAGTTTCAATAAATTTAAGAAGATTAAAATTCTATCAACCATTTTCTCTGACCATAATGGTATGAAACTAGATATTGATCATAAGAAAAAAACTGAAAAACACACAAACACATAGGAGCTAAATAATATGTTACTAAACAATGAATGGGCCAACAAAGAGATCAAGGAAGAAATCAAAAGACACCTTGAAACAAATGAAAATGAGAACATAACAATCCAAAATCTATGGTACACAACAAAAGCAGTATTAAGAGGGAAATTCTTAGTATTACAGGCCTATCTCAAGAAACAATAAAAATCACAAATACACAATCTAACTTTACACTCATAAGGACTTTAAAAGGAACAAAAAACAAAGCCCAAAATGAGTAAAAAGAAAGAAATAATAAAGATCAGAGCAGAAATAACTGAAATAGAGTCAAAAATGACACAAAAGATCAATGAATCCAAGAGCTGGTTATTTAAGAAGATAAGACTAACAAACTTTTATCCAGAACCCAAATAAAAAAAATACAAAGAACCCAAATAAATAAAATCAGACAAAGACAAAGAACCCAAATAAATAAAATCAGAAATTGAAGAGGAGAAATAACAACTGACACCAAATACATGGATTGTAAGAAAATATTAAAAAAACTATATGCCAATAAACTGTACAATATGGACAAAATGGATTAATTCCTGGAAACATGCAATTTTCCAAAAATAAATCAGGAAGAATCAGAGAATCTAATAGATAGATGACTCCTAATGAAATTAACTGAATAATCAAAAACCTTCCAACAAACAAATGTGCTAGACCAGATGGCTTCACAGGTAAATTTTTACCAAACATTCCAAGAAGAACTAAAACCTCTGCTTCTCAAATTATTTCACAAAATTCAAGGGGAGGGAAGGCTCCCAAAAACATTTTATGAAGCCAGCATTATCCTACTTCCAAAACCAGATAAAGACACTACAAAGAAAAAAATTATAGACCTGATGAATATAGATGTTAAAATCCTCAACAAAATATTAGCAAACTGAATACAGCAATGCATCAAAAAGATTATACACCATGATCAAGTGGGATTTACTCTGGGAATGCAAGGTTGGTGCAACATTCACACATCAATAAATGTGATTCACCACATAAATATGAGGGATATAAAAACCACATGATCATATCGATTGATGCAGAAAAAGCTTTTGATAAAATCCAGCACCAATTTATGAACAAAATTCTCAGCAAAGTGGAAATAGAGGGAACATATCTAAATATAATAAAGGTCATATATGACAACTCATTGCCAGCATCATACTGAACAGGGAAAAACTGCAAACATCCCCCTTAACATCAGGACCAAGACAAGGATGTCTGGTTTTACCTCTCTTATTTAACATAGTACTGGAAATCCTAGCCACAGCAATCAGACAAGAAGGAGAAATAAAAGGCATATAAATTGGAAAAGAAGAAGTAAAACTGTCTTTATTTGCAGATGACATGATACTGTACATAGAGAACCCCAAAGATTCCACCAAGAAACTAGTAGAACTGATAAATGAATTCAGCAAAATGTCAAGATACAAAGTTAGTATCCAGAAAACAGTTGTATTTTTACATGCTAATAACAAACTAAAAGAAAGGGAAATTAAGAAAACAATCCCATTCACAATTGCTTCAAAAATAATAAAATACCTAAGAATAAACTTATCCAAGTATATAAAAGACCTGTACATTCAAAATTACAAGACACTGAGGAAACTGAAAACAATACAAATAAATTGAAGCACATACTATGTTCATGGACAGGAAGAATTAACATCATTAAATGTCCATACTACCCAAAACAATCTATGGATTCAATGCAATTCCTATCAAGATTTTAATGACATATTTCACAGAAATAGAGCAAATATTTCAAAAATTTATGTGGAACCACAAAAGGTCCTGCATAGCAACAGCAATCTTGAGAAAGAAGAACAAAGTTGGGAAAATCATGCTACCTAATATAAAACTATCCTACAAAGCCATAGTAATCAAAATAGCCTGGTACTGGCATAAAAATAGACACATAGATCAATGGAACAGAATGGAGAGCCCAGAAATATACCCACACCTATATGGTCAATTAACAGAAGAAGCAAACACATACAATGGGCTAAAGATAGTTTATTCAATAAATGGTGTTGGGAAAATTGGACAGATATATGCAGAAAAATGAAACTAGACCACTTCTTATACCACACACAAGAATAAATTCAAAAGGGATCAAAGACTTAAATGTTAGAACTGAAACCATAAAAATCATAGAAGAAAACACAGGCAGCAAAATCTTGGATATTGCTCATAGAAATTTTTTATTGGATCCATCTCCCCAAGTAAGGGATACAAAAGAAAAAATAAACAAATGGAACTACATCAAACTAAAAAGGTTTTGCACAGCAGAGGAAATCATTAACAAAATAAAAAGACAATCCACAGAATGGGAGAACATATTCATCAATATATGTGATAAAGGGTTAATATCCAAAATTTTTAAAGAATTTAACAAAACTCAACCCCAAAAGACAAAAGACCCAATTAAAAAATGGGCAAAGGACCTGAATACTTCGCCAAAGATACTTCGCCAAAGAGGACATACAGATGGCCAATAGACATATGAAAATCATTAGTCACTAATGATCAAAGAGATGCAAATTAAAACCACCATGAGATACCATCCCACATCTGTCAGAATGGTTATCATCAATAAATCAACAAAAAAACAAGTATTGGCCAGGATGTGGAAAAAGGGGAACCCTTTTGCACTGTTGGTGGGAATGCAGGGTGGTATAGCCACTGTGGAAAGCAGTGTGGAGATACCTCAAAAAATTAAAAATGGATCTGCCTTTTACCTAGCAATCCCACTTCTGGGAATACATCTGAAGGAACCCAAAACACTGATTTGAAAAAAACATAAACACCTCGATGTTCACTGCAGCATTATTTATAATCACCAAGATATGGAAGCAGCCCAAGTGTGCATCAATAGATAAGTGGATAAAACAACTATGGGACATATACACAATGGAATTCTACTCAGCTGCAAACAGAAAATTTTACCCTTTGCAACAGCATGGATGGACCTGGAGAGCATTAAGCTAAGTGAAATAAGCCAGTAAGGGAGAGACAAATGCCATATGATTTCACTTGTATGTGGAATCTAAGGAACAAACTGAATGAACAAGCAAAACAGATAGACTAATAGATGGAGAGCAGATGACAGCTAGTGGGAAATTGAGTTAGGGATTGGAGGAAAGGGCAGAAAGGAAAAAAAACTCATGGACATGGACAACAGTGTGGTTACTGCTGGGGAGAGAGGTGTATAATGGGACTAAATGGTAATGGAAAAAATACAATAAAGATTAAACTAAGAAAATAAAAATAAATAAATAAGTAGAAGGGACATTATTAGTAGTAGTATTACTTTGCAAACAGATTGATAATTTTTCCTGTATTCCCAGGATATATTGTATTTATTTAATAATGTAATGGAAAAATACTCTATAAGGGAAATGTACATACCATACCCCAAGGAATAATTTTTATTTATCCTTGTATTTGCCATTAACATCAATAAACACCAAAAATGTTACTGTGATTAAATGCAGAAAACATTTAAAACTCATTGACAAAGTAAAAAAATCTAAAATATGAAAATGAAGAGTTCTCTGGCTACACAGAGAAGTCACCACAGAGGAAATCGTAAAGTGGGTGAAGTTTGTCACTCAACTCCCTCTTGGTTCCTCTTCTTAAGCACTCATAAATAATGTGCCACCCTTTCAGGACTTTGAACTCAGGCTTTCTTAGCTGATGCAAGAGGAAGAAAGCATTCCTACCTGCTTTTCCCCAAATGCTCTGGTCCATTTAGCTTACTTCTACAAGTCCTTCAAGAATTTGCTGAAATATTCCCTTCCCTGAGGTAGAGAAGCGTCTGTTTGTTTCTACAACCCAAACAGAGAAGATTAAAAGGGATGTCTTGACCTACTGCAGGTATAGGAAATATCTGAGCAGATAGAGCTTCTCAGAACCTTACTATCACCACAGACATATTTGTTTGCCTTACTTTTCCCAATCTAAACTCACTCCATTATTTCATTCCAAGCTGAGAGAAATCAAGAGGTAGACACACTATACATGATCATTCCTCTTTATAAAAGTAGAGTCCCAATTTACCGAAACCTATAGTCAAGTTTCATTGAGAATACTAACAGGTGCAGAATCAATTAACTGATTTGAATTTTGTCATCATTATTGGCATTGCCAACAGACACTTAATGAGCATCCCTAGCACCCTGTACATTGCACTAGATGCTAAGAGCTCATCTTCTTTCCTCTGGAGGACATTTTAGTGAACAGTGAAGCAGATAAAATCTAGACATAAAAGAGAAAAGGCAAAAGAAATAAAAGGAATTAATAATTGGTCCCTAAGTAAAGGGATACCTGGACTTTTCTCACTCCCTCTTAATATCAATAGTCATAAAGACATCTAAGTGTACACACAGACTGAATAGAAAGGTGATGGTATAGATTGAAAGTTTGGTTCCTTCTGGAAATTCTTTTTGTTGAAAACCTAACACCTAAAGTGACAATATAGGAGTCAAGTGTTTGGGAAGTGATTAGGTCATGAGAGCTCTGTGTTCATGAATGGGATGGGTGCTTTTATAAAAGAGACCTTAGAGAGCTCCCTCTCTCTGCCATGTGAGATCATAAAAGGTGATGTCTATGAACCAAAAATCAGAACTTTATCAGATATTAAATCTGCTGGCCCTGTGATTTTGGGTTTTCCAGCCTCTAAAACTGTAAGAAATATATGTTGCATATAAGCTACCCCATCTATGGTATTTTTGTTTTAGCATCCTGAATGAACTGTGATGATGATGATGATGATGATGATGATGGTGATGATAGAGATAGATGTAAACAACATGCAAATGTACAGAAAGATCTGCAGTTACAGAGATATATGTGACATTCCCATGTTCATAGGTCTTTAGACCTATAGGTATTAACACTAAGGTGTGAAAAATATTGTTAATAACTAAATATAATAGAAGAAGTGGATAATGCTTTCAATTTTATTGATTAAAATTGATCAGGTGTCATTAAGGATTTTCTGAAAACATCACTTAAGTATTTTAACTAAAGTGCAGTGATCTTGGGTAAAATCCAGACAAGGACATTTGAAAGCTAAATACAAATAGTGAAGGAAAGATGTCAGCTGAGACCTAATTTAATCTGTAAGCCCCAAAGTAGTATGGGATTAGTTACCTAGTAAAAATGAGTTCTCCAAAAGAACTTCAGCTTTAGCATGAATAATGGAAAGTCAATAAGCCCAGAACATATTATAGATCTAAACCACCGGTCAATAAAACAGTTCTCCCAAGCAGCGTGTTAACACTGAACAGCCCTGACCAGTGTGGCTCAGTTGGTTGGAGCTTCATTCCATACCTGAAAGTCTGTGGGTTGATTCCTAGTCAGGCCACATGCCTAGGTTTCAGGTTTGATGCCCAGCCAAGGTGTGGACACATGTGAACCCTGGTTCAGACGTGAATGATCCTGGGTTTGGTCACCGATCCTCAGTTCAGGAGAGTATAGGAGTGACCAGTCAATGCTTCTAACTCCCATTGATGTTTCTCTTTCTGTCTTCCTCTCTTTCTAAAAAGCAATGGAAAAAAAAAACCCACTGAACACATTTTAAACAAAATTAAACATTAGCACAGACCATGTTCCTGGGATGCGTCAAGTATTACCTGAGCAATGTACTAGATAAGTATAAAAGATTCATACCTAGTGTGTGATATGTTTGTTTATTCATTTAAGTGGCACAGTTTTTCTTTCTTTTTTTTTAAGGTAGGGTCTATTTAAAGACTGGTCAAAGGATGGGAATATTGTATAAATATGGAGTAGGTCACAGAAGACCTCACAATATATAAATATTTGAGCTGGTTCTTGAAGAGAAGGAAATTAGGAGGAAACCTGGAGGGGTACTCAGAATTGTTGGAGAGAAAAATATTTCACACCATGGAAATGGAATTAACAGATGCCCTGGGGCAGGCAAACACATGGTTTGTTTGAGGGACATGGAAGAGTTAAGAGTGGCTAGATTATACAACACACAAGGGAGTATAAGATTGAACTCTGAAAAAAGGTCCATTCCACCCTAAAAAGTTAGATTAAGTCACAGGCCTAAGAATCGTACCTTTGGCAATAGAAATTATGTTGCATTTTTCACCCCCACAATTATATACTATTTAATGTCTGATATTTTCACCTCTGGTAACAATGGAACATTCATCAAAATTTTAATACCACTTGGCAAAGAAAACACGCTGCCTTGGTTCTAAAATTACATAAACAACTTAAATTAGAAAACTTAAATATGTGTGTGCATGTGTATGTATATACATACACACACATATATGAATATATATATATATTCACCACAGAAAACTCCCTTCCATTTTTGCCAAATTCTTTTCTCTATCTACCAAGAGACTAACCTCATTTATAGGCCCCAGGAGTATTCTATATTCCCCACAAAAGAGAGAGGGAAAAGATAAATTTCCAGAGACAGTTTTGTACACAAATGACAGACACAGGTTTCTAAGGGATGGTTTCCAACCTGTTAATAGTTTTCAATACACAACAGCTGCAATCCATGAAAGAGATAAATATTCATGGCACAAATGTATATTCATGAACAAATGGCTTCCCCTGCCTTTAATAGTGTTTGCTGTGCAGTCAGTGAAGAATGGACCAAGCTTCCCCTAGCTGTTATTGCTGAGTCTCTACTGCTAAGCCTCCTGAATGTCACCTCTGCAGTAGTTGTAGACAGGGTAATAGCCATGAAAAACACAAAAATGTGCCCAGAATAACTCCCTACTCATTCCAGATTAATTAGTAGCACCTCCTTGCATCGAGTGTTAATGGCAGGTTTTATATGGCTGCCAACTTACTTTTCACAAAAAGCATTATATATTCAAATCTTGGATGGTCCTGTATGTGCTGTAATATCCATGGGTGACCCTCTTTTTTCAAACATGCCTTGTTACAGCACTGCCTTCCTAAAGGGCTTTCCTGAGGATACTGGAAGGGGGTTTGCATATACTGTATAATATTCTCAGGTGAGCATCAGCACCCAGCTGTCATGGCCTTGATCAGTGTGCTGTGCAGCATGGAGGTAAAGAATGACAGTGCAAAGTATTCAGGGAAAGCCTTTGTCATTCTGTAAGTTGTAGGGGATGTTATATGCTTTTGAAAATTGCCATAATGTTTGATACAGTTTTGTTTACTCCATTAACTTTTCCATGAAGGCAGAAAGAATAAAACTAGTTGAGGAAATGTGTCTTTTATTCAACTAGAATAAGAAGTCATAATAAGGTTTTAGGACCAACCAAAGCCATACTGCTAAAAATAGTAGTGATGATGATGATGATGATGATGATGATGATAAAATCATTTAAAAGAACCATCAGCTTTGTAGACAGGGCTCCTTTTGCCCCCTCTCAATTCTTCTTGGACATCTCTCTGCCTCATTATGGACCACATGAAAATAATTCTGACTCTATTGGAAATGCCAGTGCTTCCATTTTTCTCTCATGGCATTTTCTGTCCACCCACTCTAAGAGATATTCTCTTAAGATGATTATGATAAACTGAAAATATGACTTCATACCATTTCCTCCCATCCAATTGTTCTTAATAAAAATACTTGTATGTATCTGAATTTTAGTTTGCAAAGTTAAATTATACCTTCTCTTTCTTGGTAGTTTTTACAATATATTTCATCAGAACTTAATTGTAATATCTTATAAAATATGAAAATATTTTAGCTCTTTGTGCTATGAGACTGAATTGCATAAAATAATGAGTGAGAAGGAAACAACATGTTGGATATGTCAAGCATCCAGGAATAACTAAAAGATTTTATAGAGGATGATGAATACCTACAATGAATTTCCTAGATCCCTCCTACTTTTGTTTATTTGACTTGAGGCATGTTACTATCATCTTTTTACTTGGCCTCAATGAAGTGCTTAGTATATGTGCCACATTCTTTATCAACTTTATACTCTCCTTACCAATGAGGAGCAGTCCATTTTGCCATCTAATATCATACCATAATTGTTCGTTATGTTATCAGAAGTAAAAATAATATAAAAGGCATAGGAATTGATCTCATCTAATTTGTTCATTTATTTTAATTATTTCTTCCATGTCTATCATGTTCCAGGATTTGTGCTATTTGTTGTAGACACAGCACCTTCTCGCAAGATGTTTTTAGTTTAACAGAGAAACCAAGTGAAGGAGCCATAAGTTACAGTGCAGTTTCCTAAGTTTTCCAGCAGAAGTATAGAGTGTTAAGGGATTTGGAGAGTTTAAGACATTTGCCCAAGTTCCCAACCACACCAAGAAAGCAATGAAACCTAGTTTTGAACCCCAATTTTCTGACTCTTAACTCTATGCATACTGCTTATATGAAATACCAATTTAGCTATGCCCAATACCTAAATATAGTAATAGACACTTGAGAGATTCTACCCCCCTGCTCTTTGATAAGGCTGGTTAGAATTACATCAGAGAGTTGATCTGAACCACAAAGGAAGCCAAATCTTGGAAGTGGAAAACAGGAATCTCATGACTCACTGAGTGAGGATTGCATTAGAAAACAAAAATGGCAGAAAGGCTTTGGGGGAAGGTGGGGCCTGTTCCTGTTCCCATGATGTTCTTGAATCTCCTTGAGTTTTGGGGGCCAATCTAGCTGCTAATTACATGGATTTAGGCTGGAATGACTGACCCAAGGGAAAACTGCTGCCCACTACTCTCTGTAGCTTCACTTGATAGGAAGCTGTTGTCTTGGGGATGGAGGGGTGGTGGCACAGACGCAGCCTCTCACTGGCTCTGTTGCTTTGTATTCCCCACCCTAATATCTACTAGAGCACATAGTGGAATCCCATCATCCCCTTCACCAGATTCTCAATCAACTTATAGTCTAGTACCAACCATGATGTCTTAGAGTAAGGTAATAAACTAATCATGGCACAGAAACTAAGCATAACATCTCACAATATTTACAATTGTGGTAAGCCCCAGAACCGTCTCCCAAAAACTTGAGTGTATGGAACAACTTCTTCCCATTGTTTAGCACTTCTGAATTAAGAGAAGGGCCAGGAAGGAATGTAAACTAAAACAGGGAGCGAATAGGGGCCAACTACAAGCCAAATACCATGATGAGCACTTTCTAATACTTGACCTCATCAACAACTCAGAATAATTCTTGCAGGCATGTGCTATTGATTGAGAAAAAGAAGTAGTGAGATTAGATATCATTGTTAAGGACACACAGACAATAAGTGATCTAAGATTTAAACTCAGTTATAGGCCCTTTCCACTACTGGTGCTTGCTCCTGAAGACAGATGTGTCATCGCACTCAAGTTGAAAGAGGAGATGAATTCACGTTTCCATAGAAACTGAAGAGCATCTTGATGCATCTTTTCTGCTCCAAATACAAATGATAGGCCAATTTTTTTCTTAACATTTGCAAAAAAGGCATAGAACTACATCGAAAAACTACTCATGTACCACAAGGAGTTCCATGCTGCCGAGTCACCAGAATTAAAAGAGCTCCAGGCAATCTGGAGCTAGGCTCCTTCTCCCCATCTCCAGCGAAGACTGCTGCCTGCTGTTCTCTGCAGCTAGAGGAAGATGTTGACTTGGGAGAGGAGGGGTGGTGACTCAGATCCAGCTGGCTCTCTAACTGAATTTGCAACCCTCATAACACCTCAGCACAGAATCCGTTTGTAAGTGCTGATCCTGGATTGGGAGCCCAAGGACTGAGGGGAAGCATCAGCTAAGGTCTAGATGGGGAGAGGTGAGTACAGAGAGTAAGGGTAAGAAAAATACTGAAATATGTGGTTAGTTTCTCTAATTAGTTCAATGCAATTTCTTTATCCTAGGACATCATGGATTGGTGTAGCTAACAGTTGACTTAGAATCTAACAACCAACACATTCTCAGTCCTAAACATTTACCTTTATAAATGACTATTAGAATTTAACCCTCTTGTTATTTCAGAATTTTACAGGTCTTTCATTTTATAATACTATATATAATATATATGTATATTCAGTAAATATGTCATACATATATATGCATATACATATACACATATACACACACATATGAAATTAACTAACCTTGGAGAAACTCTCAAGAGAATTTGCAATTGAAGAGGTATGAAGCTACTTAAGACCATTCATAATGGAAAATTTGTCACTATAGTTCTCATCAGTCATCTATAGGTACAAATGAATACCATAGTTTTTCATTGTTGGGACAGAGGAAGTTGGCTATTGAATTTGGACTTTTAAACTTTAACAGTATAGCAGCTTCTACACTGATATCTTGAGCCAATGTTTATTGTTCACATTCTATTGACCACCATCCAAGCACCAGGAATTTTGTGCAAGACATGGGCCATGATGCCTCTGTGTAGTGGGAGCAAAGCTTTCACTTGCAGGGTGTATTAGTCAAGGTTCTCCAGAGAAACAGAACCAATAGGAGATATAGAGATACATAGAAAGTCATTAATTATGAGGCATTGGCTCAGGCAAGTATGGTGTGAAAGTCCCACAATATGCCATCTGTAAGCTAGAAACCGAGGAAAGCCAGTGGTACAGATCCAGTCCAAATGCAAAGGCCCAAGAACCAGGAGTATTATGGTGTAAGTCCCAGGACAAGTGTACCAAAGTTCAAGAGCAGGAAGAATATGAATGTCTCAGCTCAGGCAGACCTGAAATTTGCTGTTTCTCTGCCTTTTTGTTCCATTTAGGTCCTCAGAAAACTTGATAGTGCTTACCTGTATTAATGAGGACCATGTGATTTACTCAGTTCATCAATTCAAATACTAATCTCTTACAGAAACACCCTCACAGACACACCTACAAATAATGTTTTACCAACTATCTGGGCAACCCTTAGCCCAATTTAGTTGACACACACAATTAACCATTGCAGAGGGAAATTTAAAAAATTTTGAATGTAAATCTTTACATGGTTATGTTAACTGACTGTAGTGTATTTACACATCCACTTCAAATGACCAGTGGGATTACTCAGAGCTCCTGATTACTTCACGTTAAAAGTTCAAATCTGTAGAAATGATCAGCTTTTGGTCACCTAGGCTCTAGCCTAATTAATTTCTCACTGAACCATATGTCTAGCTTATAAGAACTCTGTGTTTACTATGGACAGAAAAAAACAGCAATTTGATTTTTGTTTCCCTGATGGAAGTGACTCAGGAGATATGGGAAAACTGGCCCGAGTGAATTCAAGTTGACATTGATTGTTTCCACACCATAGAACCCAAAAGCAAGAATGTAAATATGCTTTTCCCATGTCTTAAAATCCCATAAAAGTATACACAAACAAGTGAACAAGGTCAAATATAATGACAAAAAAAAAGATATGAATTAATTGGCATTAACTAATTAACCCTATAAGCATTAATTAAACACAATGCTGTAATTGTTCTCAAGCCTTGAGCAGAACAGGCATGCGTCTTTAGAACAAAAGCTTTTCTGATGATGTTGGCATAGCTGGTTGTTCACAGTGGATGTGACCATGACTTTCTACAATTGGCAGCTACAAAGGCCCTGAGGGAGCTGGTGTCAACTTCCGTGTCCAATCCTGTCACTCCCCATTTTGAAAATTCCATTGTTAGAAAGGCACATTAAGCAAGGAATTCTTCCACTGAACTCGTGTCATGGTAGGAAAACCGACGGAGGGAGATGTATGAAGTAGATTCTCTCGGCAGTATTGAGGAAGCTCCTCTGTCTGTTTTCTGATGGGAGCTGGATGCCTGCTCTGAGGCAGGCAAGCAGCAGGTGTCAGAGCAAGGGTGCTATACGACAACACTGATACAGCACAAACACTGTTGATTACACACCTTAGACTTTTGTATACTTGGAGTGAAGCAAAATAAAACCAGTTAACTATTTCCTGTTATGGCTCTCTGAGAAATACAGAAAAATCCCACTCCATCCATGTATTATGTAGAATTTACAAAATATATGAAACTAAGGGGGCTCTAACTTAGGATTAAACACTGCTCCCCAGCCTTACATTCATAGGTAGGTCTGTACTTCTGTCATGTATCATTTAGGCTTTAACATCAGCAGACTCTATTTTAATTTATACAAACACACACTTCTACAACAGGATGTTACAGTAGGCTCAAAGTTTCCATTTGCCAATATTTGAAAGAGATTTATTCCACTTCAATGACTCCTGTCAGGAAAAAAAATGATTTTTTTTTTCTATGAAGCAAAAGCCACTTTTGGGTGGATATAGCCAAGTCATTCCCTAATGTATAAATTATACTGATTTAGTCCTTTTTGAAAACCCAGGAGTTAACTATGGCAGATATGTACATACAGGACTCATACTCCTGGGGGCTCTTTCACATGATTTTATTTATTCCTCATGTTAATAGTCTCTACTAAATAATATTTAATAAGGAAGAAACTAAATCAGGAGAACCAAAGCAATGTTACCACCCAATACATGTTGTATCTTTTGGTACTAAAACCAATGTTCCTTTCATGATACCACACTGTTTTCTTCCATCTTCACACATGTATGTGTTTATTCTTCTCCCACTTCCTCAGTATTCCACATCAAATATAAGGTTAACCAGACAATGGAAGCAATATTTTAAAAGGCCAAGAAAAGCAAGAAGTGCTGAATGAGAAGCAAGCCCCCAAGATTGAAAAGAAGTACAGCAAGCTGGAAAACCTGGTAAAACAGGAACAAAAGTGATATTGGGGAGAGAAAGTATGAAGAGGAGAAAAAGGTGATGATTGAGGCCCTGAGAGCTGGTCCCAATTTATTTTGAAATAAGGTCAATGAGAACTAATGCCACTTCTTTTCCAAATTCTTGTAACTTCCTCACTAGCTGTATGTAACTGTTTTTTTTTTTCTTTTCCTTAGGTACTTGAAAGGGAAAAATATTTTAAAAAATGAGAGCATTTTGACTTGGCACTGCTGAGCTGAGGAGCAATTGGAACTTGGATTAGGGGTACAGAGCGTCTGGCATCTGGAGGAGGCACCTCAATGGACTGGCAGGCAGTGGTCACAGAAAGGGGAAATTTAACGATCCCTGAGACGTTGGGATGAGAGAAAAAGAATTGCTCTACTTCTTCAATAATACTAGTTGACAATTTTTTAAGTCTTTCCATGTTCCCAAAATAGTTTTAAATGTATAAAATCTGTTAATTTATTTAATTCTCACAAAATCTTAAAGGATATGGACTATTACCCCAATTTATAAAGGAAGAAACAGAGCCCCAGAGAAATAACTTGCCCACAGTTACCTAAGCTTTTTCCCTTTTTCCCCTCTTCTCTGCTGCACTTCTTAAACCATTTCTTAAAGGAGAGGCTTGACTTTACTTATCTCCCATTTATTCTTTGGTTCCCACCCTCTCTACCCACCCCCAGTACTACACAAACAGACCCTTCAGAAGCAGCACAAGTGACCTCTTACTTCCCATTTCCAGTGACCTGCTTTTTTTATTCCTCATCCCACTCTACCTCTGTGAAGCATTTCACAATGTTTTGAATGCATGGGAGGCTGTTACTCTGGGCTTTACTATTCTTTTGCTAGCCGCTAGTCACTTGTTTCAGCCACTTTTTACATTGCTGACAGCTCTAGCTCTGTCCTTTAGCCACTTTCCTGATTCTAACAAGTGAGTGTCAATAAGAAATAGGAGATGTAGGCAGAAAAACATCAGAATTACCCAGGAGACTTTTTAAACTATTTACACCCTCTTCCAATGTCCTGGTTGTTCTGATAGAGCCAACGCCTTGTTGAGGAATAGAATTAGGGAGAAGTATGTCACCCCTACTTCAGTGCCTAGTGAATTTAACCAAATAGATATTTGGCAAAGAAGAGCTGAACCTTCTTTTTTTTGTTTTGGGGTATTTTTATTGTTGTTTTAAAATATATATTGAAGATTTTATTTATTTATTTTTTTAGACAGAGGGGAAGGAACGGAGAAAGAGAGGAAGAGAAACATCAATGTGTAGTTGCCTCTTGCACTGGAGACCTGGCCTACAACCCAGGCATGTGCCCTAGACAGGGAATTGAACCGGCAACCCTTTGGTTCACAGGCTGGCGCTCAATCCACTGAGCCACAACAGCCAGGGCTTTTTTTTTGGCAAAAAGTTATACCTCCCTCACTCCCACCTCCAAAAGAGTTATGACACCCAAAAGCCACTTTGCTTCTCTTTTCCTGAATTTAAAAAAAAAGAGAAATCTTTTAAATGACACATAGTGAAACTAATAAAAAGGGAAGTAGAAGTGGGAAAGAGAAAGAGAAAAGAAGGTAGCCAGGCATTATGTGTTTCTGCAGAGCAACATTGGGAAGAAATATATAAAGGAAGTTGCAGGCATGGAATCCAGGTCTGTGGATTATGGGAAAATGGTTGACACATGTAGCCATGTCTGAGGGATCTGAAATGTTCTGGTGTGCTGTGGCAGGACATCATCAAGGGCAGACAGAGGCTTGGTTATGCCGTGTGTTGAGGTGAGAAGGGGGTGTTTGGGATTGTGAGTTTCATGTGTACAAGGGATCCCCTCCTTTAATTCGCACCTTTTAAAAATAACAATAAATTACCTACTTGACTATTTGTGTGTTGACTGTAGTTCATTAAACAGTCTTAATGAGCAGTAAAACTATTCTTTATTGGTCCACATACTCTGTTAAGAACTTTATATGTATTGCCTCACTTATCACAACAAATCCATGAAGACACCAAAATTATATTCTTTTTGTAAAGAAGTCAAGAATCTTGCTTGGCAAGAAGCAGGGCAGGGATTTGAAACAGGGTTAGTCTGACACTGAAGTAGATGCTCTTAAGCAATGTTATTCCACATCTTAATGTGATTGCTCAATATCATTAGTCATCAAGAGCATACAAATTAAAACCACAATGACACACCAGTATACACTCATCAGAATGATTAAAATTAAGATTGGCAACACCAAGTGTTGGAGAGGATGTAGAGCAACTGTAACTCACATATTGCTGGTAAAAGCATTAAGTTCTAAAAGCACTTCAGAAGAAAGTTTGACAGTTTCCAATACATTTAAATATAAACCTGCCCTTTGATTAGGCAATCCAACACATAAATTTACCACTCCCCCCAAAATGAAAATACATGTCCATATAATGATGGACAATATGAGAATTTACATAGAAGCTTTACCTGTAATAGTTCCAAACTGCAAATAGCCCAGGCATATAAAAAATGAAAAAACAAATTGCAATATATTCTTTCAATGTAACACTGCAGAGGAACAAACTGAATATACTCAAAGACATGCATGTGTCTTACAGACCTTATGCTGCCAAAAAGAAAAAGAAAAACAAACACAAAAAAGGACTTTATTTGCATAAAGTTCTAAAATTGGTAAAACTAATTTATGAGTAAAAAAGTTAGGAGCAATGGCTGTCTCTGAGTCAGGTAAGAGGGATTGATTGGGAAGAGATAAGGGAGAATTTTGTGAGGGGCACAAATATTTTGTCTCTTGATAGGCGTATAGCTTATATGGGTGTATCGATTGGTCAAAATTATACAGTTAAGATTTTAATATATGTAAATCTAACCTTCAAGTAACTGTATAAAGAAATAATAATAAAGCTGGGGGATGTGAGAAGAGGAGAAATGTATAGATGAAACAAGTATAGAATAGTGTTGGTGTTATTAAAGACTGGTGATAAGTACATAGGGAAATGTTACACAATTCTATTTACTTGTATATGTTTGAAAATTTCTATAATACATCTTATAAAAGTGAGCATCAAATTCTTAGTATCTGTGAAAACTAAAATACAAATAAGTAGTTGTCTTGAGGCCAGATTGTTGAACATCAGGGTCTACTGCAAAAAAAAAAAAAAAAAGGAAATCTGATCATGTATTATTCCCCCTTCTGAGAGACTCTGATGAGTTTCTTACTCCCTGCCCCAGAGAATTGAGTGTGAGCTTCTCAGCATGGCCTACAAAAATTTTTATACCAAACATATATTCCCAAAGTTGTGTGCAGAATTCTTTGTATTATATAGTGTGTTTACTACTTAGGCAATCTCTATGAAGGTTACTACATTTTATAGTAGAAAAATTTATGTCAATTAAAGGACCCAAAACTGGATAGATAGTAAGTTGTAGAACCTAGAGAAAATACAAGTTTTGAATTCCTTCATTTTTTTTCTCTGCCATTTATTCTATTTCTGTTGTAGAAAGAATTCTAAGACAGCCAACTACTTTCCAACCTGCATACGCTCCCTATTATAATACCTCCCTTTGAGTAAGGGCAAGGGTAGTGAATATGATGGGATCTGTATTTACTTTTCACTTGACTTTGAGTTCATTAAAAGGGAGACTAGGAAAACTGCAGCCATGGACCTGAGTTGAGTAGTGAGGCCAGGGCAAATCATTCGAGCCACACATGATGCATGCAATCAGGTGGACATAATGTCTTCATGCACTAAAGAAAACAACCTTCTCAGTACTAACCATATATTGACCCAGTGTTGATGTGACTGGGCCCCTACTCTCTCAGTTTTGAGGAGCTGGCAATATGAAATTAATGGCTGGAACACTGATAACTTCTGGAAAATAGTGTAGCTGAGAGTTCATGGATTCCACTGGCAAAGATAAAAAAATATTTGCTGGTGACATCAGAGGAATGGCAGCATGAGAGATCCCCTTTGGCTGTCGTGCCGAAGTTTAAACGATTTGAACCACTAAAATTCAACAAAGGATTCCCTGCTCAACATACAGACACATTTGAGAGCTCTGTGCATTGAAACATCTAAAGGTGGGAAAATGGGAGCAAAAGGGTGAGGCGAGAGGGAGGGCTGAGATGAGCCATGGACATAGCCCTACATCTGGGAATTAATGGCAGGGCTCAGACCAGAGAGGGGAGAAATCAGGCTTCTCATCTTCCTTCACCCTTGGTGTTGGATTGCAGAGCACATTATCTGCAAATCTGAAAACTGGTACTATAGAATCACTTTCCCCTGAGCAAATAGCATACTCTGTGTGACCAGTACCAGGATCAGGAGCACAACGTGGACTTTACAGAGGTTTAAGATCACTATTACTGGGAGGTCAGAGCAACTTAGAAGGCTACCAGGTTATGCCAGCCCACCCTATCCCCACACATTGCGCCTACATTGACAGCAGCATCTGACTGTGAGAGACAGCACTGGGATTTCATAGATTAAGAGCTCCATTACCCACCATGTTCTTCAGCAGGGTTGGTCACCTGGGACTGGAGCAACTGAATCAGAGGAGCGGCACCCACCTTCCCATTTCCCATCACCCCACAGAAATCTGAAAAGCCAGTGAAGTGCAAAAGAGCTGGAAAAACAAACAAACAAACTTGTGATTCAGTGCCATCTTCTGGAAAATAATAGAAAGACTTCTTTGTGTCAACCTACTAGTAATGTGCCACTCATATGTAGATGCCTAGACAGAGAAGGGATCCATCAAATACCATGAATAACCAAGATGGTAGAATATTCTGATGGTTATTTCTTTCTGAGGCAGCTCAGAAAGAAAGTAAAAAATCTCCAGAGAACAAACTGAAAGACATGGGTATATGTGGTTTAAATGACAAGGAATTCAAGACTGCAGTTCTGAAAAAACTCAATGAGATGCAAGAAAATATACATGGGCAGTTTCATGAATTCAGAAAATCAATGAACAAAATGAGTATTTTACCAAAGAGATTAAAATTTTAAAAAAGAACCAAGTAGAAATTTTGGAGTTGAAGGACTCAATAAAAGAGATCAAGAATGATCTAGAAAGCACAAGAAACAAAGAAGACCAGATGAAGGAAAGGATTAGTGAAATCAAAGAAATCTAGAAATGACACAGAGGGAATAAGAGAGAGACTGAAGCATTAAAAAAAATGAAAGAACTCTACAAGAACTATCTGACTCTATCAGAAAGAGACATATAAGTATAATAGGCATACCAGAAGAAGAAGAGAGGATGAAGGGAATAGAGAGCCTATTCAAACAAATACTGGATGAAGACTTCCCAAACTCTACAGGTTTGGGAAGAACTATATCCTCGAATACAAAAAGCAAACAGACACCTAGTTACCTTAATCCAATAAGGCCTTCTCCAAGGTGCATTGTATTAAAACTGTCAAAAATTAATAACAAAGAAATAATTCTCAAGGCAGCTAGGGAAAAGAAGAAAGTAACTTAGAAAGGAACGCTCATTATCATTTTCATTATCATTGGTTATCATTGGACTTTTCAGCAGAAACTCTAACAGCTAGAAGAGAGTGAAACCAAAGATTCAAACTACTGAAAAAGAAAAATTACCAGCCAAGAATAAAAATCCAGTGAAGTCATCCTTTAGCTATGCAGGAGAAATAAAGACTGTTCCAGACATACAGAGATGAGGGAATTTATCACCAGAAGACCTCCATTGCAGGCAATACTGAAGGCAGCTATTCTACCTGAAACAAAAACCAAAAAATAACAGCACTATGAGTAAGAGCACCAAACACAGCATAATCAGGGATAATTTATGACAACAAAAACCCAACAAGGGAGGAGGTAAAGGTCTGAATTTGCAAAAGAGAATGGAAATCAGGTGCATTCAAAAGAAAAAAGACTACTGTATAAATGAAACTTTCTTTTTCATAAACCTAATGGTAACCACACATAAAAACCCCAAACTGAGAAACATAACTTAAAAAAGAGGAAACAGAAAAAAGAGGTATAGAACACCACCAAAGAAAAACAACAGACAGAAACACAAAGAAAAAGAACAAATGGAGGCACAGAGCTACTAGAAAACAAAAGATAAAGTGGCTATAAGAAATCCTTGTACATCAATTATCATCCTAAATGTAAGTGAACTGAATTCACCAATAAAAAGGCACAGATTAGCAGATTGAGTCAAAAGCAAAACCCAACCATATGCTGCCTTCATGACACACATCTAAGCTTCAAAGATGAAGATAGAATCAAAGTGAAAGGATGGAAAATGATTCACCAAGCAAATAGCATCCGCAGAAAGGCCGGTGTAGCTATACATATATCTGAAAAAATATATCTCAAGATAACAAAGATAACAGGAAACAAAGATGTACATTTTATAATGATAAAGGGAACACTACGTCAAGAAGATATAACATTTCTCAATATATATGCACCCAATCAGATAGCACTGAAATATATAAAAAACTACTAACAGAACTAAAGGAAGAAACTGACAAAAACACAATCATAGTTGGGGATCTAAATACTCTACTGATAGCTCTAGACTTATCAGCCAAACAGTAAATAAATAAGTAAATAAATAAATAAATATTGGCTTTAAAGGGTATATTAGACCAAATGTACATAATTGTTATTTACAGAGCCTTTCATCACAGAACATCAGATTACACATTCTTCTCCCATGTACATGGAACAGTCTCAATGATAGACAAAATGTTGGGTCACAAAACTAGCTTTAACTAATTCAAGAAGACTGAATCATACCAATCATATTCTCTGATCACAATGCTTTGAAATTAGAAATCAACTGCAAAGAGTAAATTTAAAAAACTACAAATATGTGGAGAATAAACAACATACTATTAAAAAGTAGCTGGATCAAAATTATAATAAAATGTGAGATCAAAAGATATATAGAGAAAACTGAGAATGACAATGCAACATATCAAAAGTTCTGGGATGCAGCAAAAGTAGTAATAAGAGGGAAGTTTATATCATTACAGACCTATCTCAAGAAACAAGAGAAATTCCAAGTAAATAACCTAACATTACATCTTAAAGAATTAGAAAAAGAAGAGCAAAAGCAATCTGAAGTCAGCAGAAGAAAGGAAATAATAAAAATTAGAGCAGAATTGAATAAAACAGACAATAAAGAGACTATATAAAAATTAATACAATGAAGAGATAGTTCTTTGAAAAGATTAATAAAATTGACAAACCCCTGGCTAGACTTACTAAGGAAAAAATATAAAAGACTCATAAACAAAATCATAAATGAAAGAGCAGAAATCACCACAGATATCATAGCTGTGCAAGGTATCAATCTAGAATATACCACCAAATTCAATCTTAGATGAAATGCATAAGTTCCTTGAAATATATCACCTTCCCAGACTAAATCATGAAGAATAGGAAAATCTAAATAGACTGATTAACAGAGAGGAAATTGAAATGACCATCAAAAACCTCCCCCAAAATAGAAGTCCAGGACTAGTGAATTCTACCAAACATTCAATGTTTTAATACCTGTACTTTTCAAGCTCTTCCAAAAAACTGAAGAAGAGGCAATACTTCCCAACACATTTTATGAGGCCAATATACCCCTGATATCAAAACATGGCAAAAATATCACAATATAAGAAAACTACAGACTGATATCATGATAAATACATGCAAAAATCCCAAACAAAATAGTAGCAAATCAAATGCAACTGTACATTAAAAAAAATAATACATCACAATCAAGTGAGGTTTATTCCAGGGGCACAATGATAGTTCAACATACACATATCAATTAATGTACAATAATACACCACATTAATAAAACAAAAGATAAAAATCATATGATCTTATCAATAGATATAAAATTTTTAATAAGATATAACATCCATTTATAATTAAAACTCAATAAAATGGCTATAGAAGAAAAGTACTTCAACATGATAAAAGCCTTATATGACATACCCACAGCTTATGTCATACTCAGTGGTAAAAAACTGAAAGCTTTTCTTATAAAATCAGGAACAAGACAAGGATGCCCATTCTTTCCACTCTTATTCAACATAGTTCTGAAAGTCCTAGCCAGAGCAATCAGGCAATCAAAAGGAATTAAGGGCATCTAAATTGGGAATGAAGAAATAAAAGTATCACTTTCTGCTCATGACATGATTCTATATATACAAAACCCTAAAGACTCTACCAAAAACTATTAGAAACAATAAACAAATACAGTGAAGTTGCAGGACAGAAAATCAATATACAAAATCCACTGCTTTCCTGTATACTGACAATGAAATTTAAGTAAAAGAAATGAAAGAATAATTACTTTTGCAATTTCAACCAAAAGAATAAAATACTTAGGAATAAATTTAAGAAGCATGTGAGGGACCTATACACTGAAAACTACAAAGCATTATTAAAAGAGATTGAAAAATATAATGAAATGGAAAGATATTCTGTATTCATGGATTGGAAAAATTAACATAGTTAAAATGTTCATGTTACTCAAGGCAATTTATAGATTTAATACAATCCCTATCAAAATCCCAATGTCATTTTTAAAGAAATAGAACAAAAAAAATCAATCATCAGATTTGCATATAACCACAAAAGACCCCAAATAGCTGAATCAATTATGAGAAAAAAAAAAAAGAATAAAGCTAGAGGTATCATATTCCCTGACTTCAAATTATACTAGAGTTACAATAATCAAAACAGCATGGTATTGACAGGAAAACAGACCAATGAAAGAGAATTGAGAGCCCAGAAATAAAATCACATATATATGGGCAAATAATTTTTGACAAAGAAGCCAAAAACACATAATGGAGAAAAGAAAGTCTCTTCAATAAATGGTGCTAGGAAAACTGGAAAGCCACATGCAAAACTAGATTATAGTTTTCTGCATATACAAAAATTAATTTCAAAATGGATCTGAAACAATAAAGTGCATGGAAGAAAGCATAAGTACTAAACTTATGGGTCTTTGTCATAGAGAACATATGAATTTGACCTCAAAGGCAAGGGAAGTAAAGGCAAAAATAAATTAATAGGACTGTATCAAACTAAAAAAGCTTCTGCACAGCAAAAGAAACACCAACAACAAAATAAAAATGCAACAACTGTATAGGAGATGATATTTGCAAACAACAGATTTGATAAGGGCTTAATATCCAAAATATATTAAAAAGTCATGCAACTCAACACCAAACAAACAATCCAAATAAAAACTGGGCAGAAGGTGGGAAGTGGGGGAGGGAAGGGTGGGGGAAGTAGTGGTGGGAAAATGGAGACAACTCTATTAGAACATCAATTAAAAAAAAATGGGCAGAGGAACTGAACAGACACTCTTCCAAGACAACATACAGATGGCTAACAGATATATAAAAAGATGCTCAATTTCACTAGCTGTTAGGGAAATGCAAATCAAAACAACAATGAGATTCCACCTCACACCTGTTGGAGTGGCTAATTATCAAAAGTCAGGTAATAGTAAGAGTTGGAAATGTTGTGGAGAAAAAGAGACCCTCATTCACTGCTGCTGGGAATGTAAACTGGTACAGCCACTATGGAAAACAGTATGACACTTCCTCAAAAGATTAAGAATACAGTTACCACATGACCCAGCAACCCCTCTTCCAGGCATCTACCTCAAAAACTTGAAAATATCTATTCACAAAGATATATACACCCTTATGTTTATTGCAGCATTATTCATGGTAACCAAGACATGGAGACAAACAAAGTATCCTTTGACAGAGAGGACTGGATAAAGATGCGCTACATATATATTATGGAATACCACTCAGCCATAAGAGTGGATGAAATACTGCCATTTGCAGCCACATGAATGCACCTGAGATTATGGTTTGCAAAATAAGTCAGTCAGAAAAAGCTAAGAACCTTATGCTTTCACTCATATGTGGGATATAAAACTGGAACTCATAGACACAGACAACAGTATGGTGGTGACTAGGGAGAAGGGAGTAGAGGCTTAGTAGAGGGTAAAGGAGGCAAATATATGGTGACAGAAAATAATTTGACTTTGTGTGATGGGCACACAATGCAATATACGCAATATGTATCATGGAGATGTACACTTGAAACCTATGTGATCTTATTAGTCAATGCCACCTCAATAAATTCAATAATAAAAAAGGGAGACTATTCTGAGTGGGCCTGACCTGATTATAAGAGTGTTTTAAGAGACGGTGAAGTATCAGGTGAATTCTCTCATATTTGCCTCAAAAATGAAGCAAACTAGAATTCTACGACAGGACCTATGTAGGGGCTATGTGGCAAGGACCTGAGCATCACTTGTAGGAGCTTAGAGTGGTCTCCACTTGACAGCCAACACAAAAAAGTTTCCTCAATCATAAAGACTCAAAGAACTGAATTCTGCCAATTATGTGAGTTTTGGAAGACTTTCTGAGCCTCAAATGAGATCATAACCTCAGCTAACTCTGCAATTGCAGCCTGGTGAGCCCCTCAGCAGAAAACCCAGTCAACCCACGCAAACCATGAGATAATAAATATGTGTTATTTTTAGCCACTAAGTTTGTGTCCTACAGCAACAGAAAATGAACACACCCTCCCTTCTTCCTTTTCTCCCTATTCTTCTCAATGCTTCAGTCACTCTGAACTTTTCTTAGTTTCCTAATTAAAACATTATTTCCATCACTGTGGTTTTGTGAGAAATACAGCAGTATTTGTCCAGAGTGTTCTTTTCCTCTTTTCTGCCATTTAAATGCTACCCATCCTTCAGAACCCATATCAACTCAGCCTGTCCTGGAAACCTTGGCTGATGATTTTGTACTGCCACCACACCCTGTTTGTGTTCTCTCCCTCCCTCATGAGTTAGTTGAGAGAAAGAATTTATACTATTCAAGTTCATGTCACTTAGAGTTCATGTCATGTATATTATTCAAATTCTCATATCACATTAGAACATAGTAGCTAATCAGTTAATAATTAATGGGTTAATATTCCTGTTGTTTTCAATCTGAATGCTTTTGAAGTTTATTCAGTTTAACACATATTTATTTTCAGGACCTTTTATAGCTGCCATAAACAATAAAATGATTAGTAGGATATATTTCCTGTTTCAGAGAAGCAGAATAAGACTTGCACATTGACAATGATTGCAAGAGGTGGAACGTGATCTGTGGCACATGAAGAACTGAAGCTGGTCCTTCAGGATGTTGGAGAGGGAGGAGAGCTCAGGGTCCACAGGATAAAGGAAAGTATACCTATGTCTTCCAGCCTCATCTGTATATTTTAGTGGGAAACACCTGTCTATCATTATCAAGGACCTTGGAACAAGGAAGCAAAAAAACTGGCTGCTCCTATCTTTCAGGTAGCTGGATATTAAGCATGCTTATCTCAGCAATTCACGTTCTTCATGAGTAAATCAGAGCGTGACAGATGTGAAAACAGAGGGAAAAGCAGGTCACAGAGGGAGAGAGCATTGTTAAGCAATGACAGCTTTCCCCTATGACCCATGGGAAGTGCTGAGCCACAGTCTCGCTTGATGCTAAGTGTAGTGCTGCTCACAGGGGCGGGCTCAGCTGCCAGTTCAGCTGCAGTTGGTGTGAAACCCAAGGAAAATGTCCCTGCAGCTGCTGATGTCAACACGCGCATGATGTGCCCTGCTTGTGGTGTGAGTCAGACAACCACATCCTGTTGCCTTACAATTACACTACTTCTTCCTTTCAGTGATATATCAAAGAGGATATGTTTTACTCTTTTTTTCCAATAGACGTATGTTACTTTCCAGCAGAAAGGAGATACATGTATGGGTTGTAGAAGTCTTCCAAATGTGGGTCAGGCTTGTTTCCTCCACAAGGCTCTGAAGTTTGTGCCACGCACCAAATGGTAACACACTTAATCATGTGATATCAATTCAGCATTCTCTTCTGTCAAAAATTCTCATTTACTTAATTGGCTCCATTCTAACAAACTTGCAGAGAATTACATAGAGCCTCTGTAATATTAAAATTTACTTAAAAACCAATGAAACATTTTGATCCAGTTGTTTCTCTAAGTTTACAAAATGCTGTGGATATAAAATCCATATTAAATGGATTAAATCCATATTAATCCAAAGTTAAATCTATATTTAACTTTGTCCCATGTTTTCAAACATCCATTTAATTAATAAAGCTGAAATAATCACCAGATTATTGGATTAATGTAGGTGTTTATATTGAGCTCTTTATTTTGAATGAAATATTTTTTTAGCACTGGAGGGAACAGGAAGAAGGAAAAAGAGGTCAAGATTTATTGGAAATAAACCAAGACTATGTTTTAGTTTGGACTGTCACCTCTGTTCATAATTCTTTGAATCATTTATGGGCTAAATTGATAATATCCTAGTTACCCAGGGTAAGGGTCACAGAGAGGAACCTATTTGGCAGCCACCCCACTGTGGGACTTTCCAACCCTTTTCTCAGTCACTAATGCACTCAGTGTAGTGAGGATGACACATGTCTTGGCAAAATGTCCCCATATTCAGAAGTAGAACAGCTCCAATGTTCTTGATTTTATTTCAGACTTGTACTAAAGTTGTCTGCCCACCACAATCTGACTTCTTCAAACCTCATCTAATTTTTTTCAGGCTTAGTTTCATACTAATTTCCCAGGATAGAAAAATAATACTGCTTTCTAGATTTAGAGATAGATATTAGAGACTCCAGTGTTAACTCATAAATGTCCACATATGATGGTCTCATTTAAATCGGTAGATGCTTATGAGGCTACCATTGGTTTTCTCACAAAATTTCATGTGAAACATACTTTATAAAAACATGCTCATGACTTGGAGGTATTAAAAAGCACCTAAAAATGTTTATATTATGCTTCTGTTAATTAACTGGTTTTAACTTTTCTTTATGGACTTCTGTAATGAACCATGGGCTGGCCAAAATAAATTCCAAAAGTCTGAAAGATATTTAATTATGGAAAGTAGGACAAACAAAAGAGATATTATGAAAAGCACACAATCCTTAACTTTCACAGGTTGATCTTTGTAAAAAATGTCAATATACTTTCATTAGATATAATTAACATCCTTTTTGGAACTACATGCACCAGTTGGTAAATGAAGAAACACTGAATTCTCCAATGGTGGTACATATTCACTTGTCAACAGTTCAGATTTAGAAACACTTATTTTTTTCTGTGTAGCTGAGTTTATTTTATCTCATTCTGTCCCTATTATTTTATTAAATGAATAAAGGTGAATAAGTGAAAATAATAATATTATGAATTATAAACTTTCTAAATCCAATATGAGTGAAAAGAGATAAAATCATTATGGTAAAATAGCTTTGGATAGTTATTATACTAAATCAGATCAACTGTTAAAGTACAGAATTAAAGAATAGCATGATATAATGAAAGTAGATCCCCAAGATTATTTTAATAGCAGAAAATTATTTATAAATATCATTGTATTTATTTTAATGTCTGAAAATAAACTAGTATTATGGAGTTTTTATACTTTAGATTTCTGTGCTTATTTCCAGGAGAACATAATGCATAAAAAGTGTGTTAACCATAGTTGTTTAAAAGATGGAGTTTGAAGCCATACAGATCTGGGTTGACATCCCAGCTCCTCCACTTACTTCATGCTAAGGGCTAATTATCTTTGAGTCTCAGCTCCTTCATCTATAAAAATTAGGATGACCATATTTGTTTTCTTAGAGTTGTTTATGAGGGGAAAAATAATAATAATGTATATTTTTGGATATAGAAATGATTGATCATGGCACCTGGCCTGTAATAGTCTTTCCTAAAATGTTAATTTTATATAAGAAGCTATAGATCACATACATACTATCTATGAACTCGTTTCTGAATATATTTCCAAGATAATGGAAATGTATTTACTAAATACTAAATAATGTGGCCCATCTTATGCTGGCAAGCCAGGGAATAAGAAGTGTAGCCCTGTACTGGAGGAAGGGAGACTCGCTTGCTCTTAGCCACCACACCAACACCCTTGAGGAGGCTGAGGAGGCCTCCATGCCCATCGGGCTCTCATGACCTACAGAACCACACCCAGCAAACGTGCTCTGGCTCATCTCTTGACCAACTGACCTGAATTGAGAAGAGAAAGCATTCTGTGTTAGTCAGGGTTCTCCAGAGAAATAGAACCAACAGAATGTGTATGTGTAGAAGGAGAGATTTATTTTAAGAAATTGGTTTATATGATTGTGGTGGCTGAAAAATCTAAAACCTGTAGAGCAGGCCTGCAAAGTGGAAACCCAGGAAAAAGCCGATGTGGTCATTCAAGTCAGAGGGCCGTCTGCTGGCAAGATTCCTTCTTCAGTTCTTGTTCTGTTAAGGCCTTCAACTGATTGGATAAGGCCCACTTAAATTATAAAAAGTAATTTGATTTACCCAATGCCCACTGATTTAAATGTTAATATCATCTAAAAATGCTTTCACAGAAACATCTAGAATAATGTTTGACCACATATCTGGATACCACACCCAGTCAAGTTGACACAAAATTAACCACCACACACCCCATGAATGCCATCCTCCACAGATGCTGACGAGTGCAGTGGTTAAGAGCTTTCAGGTGAAGCAGAAAAGTATTCAAACTCTGGCTCTTCAACTTATTAGCTCTATGAAAACTATGTACATTTTCTAAACTTAATCTGTAAATCAGAGACCAAGATACCCACAGCAAAGGATTGTTAGGATTGTTGCAAAAAAAAATTAAATCCTAAGTTAGTTGACATGTTTAGAATTTTACCTGGCATGTGCTATGCATTCAATGACAAATAGCACCTTTTTCTGGTGAAAACAAAACAAGATGTTTGGTTCAAAGAGGAATGGTCCAGATTTGCTGATGGCTCTGTGTCAGCTGGCTCCTGACCCCTCTCAAATTATATTTCCTCTAAGTAACACCCTTCATTGTTGTTAAAGTAAATTTAAAAAGACACTCCATTATTATTTTGCAAAATGCACCTCCCACCCAGTTTCTCTTCTTGTACCCTTTCCCTCTTGTCTATCTGCTCACCGCTCTTATTTTCTACACATTTTGTCACAAAGAATTGGCAGGAACAGGTCACTGGATGTCACAGGGATAACAAAGAAAGGAAAATCTTTCTGCACTTCCACACTTGTAAGCACAAAAATCAATCACACTTTCTTTCTCAGTAAAGAGTCCAAGTTAGTCAGTCAGGCCTGCATTTGAACCCATTCTCCCCAGATAAATAGCTGAGTTGGGAATGTCGATTAATGCATTCGAACAGAAATATATCAGTGAAGCTTTCAAAAAAAAGGACTTCTCTCTCCATTTCCATACAATTAGACCCACAAATACATACACATCCACACACTCACAGTTCACACTAGTGTTACAGAATATCCTCAGTGGCACATTTCCATACAAGTGAAGCAGCAGCCTTTATTTGCACGTTAATCCTCAAATTAACTTTGCAACAATCTATTCTTCTTCCCAAAGTACATTCTCAAAAAAACTTCAAAGTGTGAGTGACAGTAAAAAGTGTTCGATTTTAGACTTTACCAAGTTTACCATATTTTTTTATGAATGCAGACATTGTTCCTACATCTAGTAGGTCAGATAACAAATAATAATTATTCTTAGTAACCACATAGGTTAGAAAAACAACATCTACTACATCAACAGCAAAGTCTCCTAGAAAAATATTATGAAGATAACAAAAGCTGGAGTATGAGCCATCAAAGACTTATTATGTTGTGAATGGTTATTATGTTTGTGTACCTGAAAGAACTCTGGACTGGGAGACTGGGGCATGAGTCCTAGTTCTTCACCTACCATCAACTATTATTTTAAATTACTCAATTAACCCTTCTGGGCTTCAGTATTGATCCTGGCATAAGGATCCTTGTGAAAGCTAATTGAAATATGGTAAGTGAAAGGACTCTATAGTGAAAGCATGTATAGACCAGTAAAAATGGCTAGTAATGGTGGCTATTATTGAATACTAAGTATTGCCAGATACCCTTTTAGTTTGTGTGGTCTGTGTGTGTGTATGTGAGTGAATAAAATAACTGAACAAGATCACAGCAACAGCAGGTGCTAGAAACAGGCTTCAAATCTCTGCATTCTGGCTATAGGAGTCCCAGCTCTAATTTGTCCAGTCTTCGAGGATAGGACTTGAAAGACATTTACCCAATGTCTGTTGATTTAAATGTTAATCTCATCTGAACAATACTTTCACAAAAACATCTAGGATAATGTTTGACCAAGTATCTGGGAACCACATGGGAAGCCCACGGTGGCTCATTGTGCAGAAGATGACCCTGAGGCAAAGTGAATGTAAAGTTCATACCGTGAAACACCAGACACACACAAGACGTTTCTCATATCATCCACACCCATGTTTTCTTGTCTGAAGAAGACAACAGCCAGGAGAATAATACTTAGGAAAGTGTTAACCAGAGTAGCATGTCAGACCCATAGGAAGATTAAAAGGTGGGAATGTTATAAAGGCAGATTTGACAGCCTGATGGGGAAAAAACATGAAAGATAGAGATAAGAAAAGGATATAGAACCTTAGAGAGGTGAAGACTTGATTTCTTGGTTTGCTTCTTCCCTGTGTTATTCTAGAAGGGATAGCAGGAAGCTAGAAAGTTCAGCGTGAGTTTTGGAGTCAGGCCTGAGCCCAAGTCCCTGGTTTATGTGGGTCATGAATCAAGACAAAACCAACTTTCAGAATTTCCACTCTATGCTTAGATTAGTAAGTATTTTTTTTTCTTTCTGGATACACTCTTTTGAGCACCTACAATACTTATCTGTCACCACAAATACAATGAGAAATAATGAAAAATTCACAAAACAATGCTTTTAAGATTTTTCTGACAAGTTTTAAAAGCACATCTAACCATAGACGCTTATCTGTAATGAACAGCTGAACCCTGGAACGTGCACTGGTTGAACCTTGTGCACTGAGAACAGCAGCTCTAATAACCCAACAGTGGACGGCTTACAAGGAGGTCATATGGTAATGGTAAGTATTAGCCTTCATTAAAAAACTCTACTTTATATTTTGGCCAGTTCATTTTGAAAATTCTGTATTTTACACACAGGTCAATAAAACATAACTTTCAAAAATTTAGAAAAATAAACATCAGTTTTATTTTAAAACTTCAGAGGATGGAACTTTGACTAACATAATATATTAAGTATAGAGAAAAAAGAGAAGAAATATTTCAATCACTTATAATATTTAAAGTTTACCTTTTTAATTTTGTTCCAAATAGCATAACCTAAGAAGAATAAATTATTTGTGTTGGGTTATTTATTCATTCCACTTTTAAAATAATGCCTTTCTCAGTATATTCCCAGGCATAAGTACAGGACAAAAATTAACTAAATTGTATAATAGTCAACACTGATACAAATTTACAGCTTAAAATACTACATAAAAATAGCTTATTAAAATATTACCATAGTCAAAGTTTCCTTCTTTTGAAAAATTTTAAATTTTAAAAGTTAGTTAGCATTGGGCCTTGATGATCAGGAACCAGGTTTAAGTCAAACTGACCCAGGGCTATAATCTTATTCCTGACAGAGAAAAATGAGAGTGTGGTAACCACTGGAACTATTCCACCAAGAGCAACAGTGCTGTGTTTATTGCCATCCTAATGAACAGTCACTCTACTGCAAAGAAGTATTATTTACTTCTTTGCAGGCTTGACTGCCTGGGGAAGGAGCTCTACTTGATCACATCTGTATCTCTCTCAAAGTAACAAAAGTCCTACACAATATAAAACATAACACTAATGAGAATAACTATTATTCACCAAGCACCTATTATGGGTCTGTAACTACATAAATGTTCTCCTTTAATTTTATAACTGTGTTTAAGAGGGCATTATTATTCTTATTATACAAGTGGGGAAACTGAGACCTCAGGAACTTACAAAACTTGCTCAGTGGTGGTATTGATCCTGTAACTATTATAGTGATCATAGTCACTATCATTAGAAAGTGCAAGGCCTTGACCCTGGAAATGTGTAGGAGCATGAAAGCTAGAAGCTCATTGTTTCACGTAATGGAACATCTCATTTGCTGAAACATTAACACCATCTGTGATTTTGCAGAAAGTGAAAAGCAGTTCTGGTAAACCAAGTGGGAATCTTGACACTTAGCCATTCAAATATATACTTTGATATGTTTCCAGGGAATAGTGAACCTCAAAACTATGTGTTAAAGAAAATAGCCTGTTCATGATATAAATGATTGTCTTCAAATAGGAACCTCTGTATTCTCAAATGATCATTGCTCACTGCGCCTAAAAGGGAAATCTCCTAATTGAACATATTTTTCAGTCAGAACTGAATGATTTCCCAGCATCTGGTAGACTTACCTGTCCACCAAATGCTGGACAGGTAGGTCACCATTAATAATAGATTTTGTGCCTATGACATAGTTTGGCTGTTTAGAGTCTTGTGCCTCAAACCTCCTTGACTTTCCCTGGAGGTCTGTAAATAGATGGAATATTTTCCTCTTTTGAAAAACCTAAAAAAATATATAATAATAATAATAATAATACCTTAATTGGAGCATAAGAATGGAAGTAAAATAATTCTCAGTGAACCCCATGCCAGTTTAAAATAATGTCTTTGAGCAGTTTGACATGAAACATACAACATGTCATGCATGCTTCTATCCTAATGGCAAGGGCAACACCATCCACCATGTACAGAAGTCCATCCTTCCTTCCTTTTCTTTCCTAGCTTTTGTCCCTTTTGTATCAGACCTCTCTTTGTGCAGTGTTAGTCTCACTGAAGTCATTGGGTGCTTACTGCTGGTTTTACCATTTAAATGAAGCATTATGAAGGGAAAATGTGTTTTCAAAAAACTAAGACCATTTATATTATACACACGCACAGCAAATAGAGTTAAATTAAAACCATTCTGTTTGCTGCTCAGATTGACAAGAAACTATCTTGCAATTTTGTCTATTTTTAATGAAAGATTTTTTAAAAATTCATTCTTTCCTAATTCTTAAGAACAAGTAATTATACTTTCTTAAAAACACACAAATCTGTTCGAAAGGATAAACTATAGAAACATTTAAATCTTGCTCCTAGAATATATTTAAAACCTAGCTTAATAATGTTCTATTTAGAATCTTAAACTTGAATGTATATTTAATAGCTTAATTTCTGAAGAGAGGATGTAATGTTTAAATCTCAGTAAACCATTGAGGAATTGTTTAGAAGTACACTAAGTCCTAGAAGTGCAAGATAAACAATACCTGCTCCCACAGAGTGTTCCGCTGGGTTCAGAGATCTACCATATGCAGGAAGGAGGTCCTGTCTGACAGAGCCTCTCTCCATTCTAAGGTAAAGAGAAGTGCACCCTGGTACAGTACAGACCTCAGGCACCCTCTCTTGTTGCACGGAACAGATGTTTTGGAATTTACATAAAGGTAGGCAGACTATCTTTAGGAAAGGTTTCTAGAATGAGAATGTTGGTCAAACTGGTCATGCCCATATTAAAACTTTTCACTCATCAAGATAATTTCATTTTTGCACTTAGTTCATCTGTCAACCTCATTTGATAAAAAGTCAAGTTTTTTTTAAACTAAATTATACATCCCGGTTTTTTCGAATCACATTTCTAGCATGTGAAACAGTGAGTCATCAAGATTCAATGTAAAGTTTAATATAATTTTTAGTTATCTCCAAAAATAGGCAAATGAGGAAATTTGTTCATTGAAATCCATTATAACACAAAGACCTTTGAATAACTATCACCCTAACCTTTAAACAAGCAAGAGACACAAATGGGTGACCCTTCCTAGGTTCAGCTTCTTGCCCCCAGAGGGCATACAGGGGTCTGAAAGGGATAGGTGTCTATTGCGTGCCCTTAAGGAAGTGAGGCGAATCTTTGCTGTGCATAGGCTGACGCCTACGCTTCTCCTCGCCAACAGCGAGAGCTGTGAGCCATTCTCCCCAGATTTCTCGGCTTGAATTGTCGAAGAGATTGCTGAGAGTTTGGCTATTTTTCTGTCATCATCTCATATTGCTGATGTTTACTTAGCCTGGCCCACACAGTCCCTGGGTGTGAGGTATTTTTGGAGGCACACTGACTCATTCAAGCACTAACATACCATTTAGGACATTGCAGCGCTAATTGACTAAACGCTACCTGGGACTGTGCTTAGCCGAGTAGATGCCCCCATTTCCTCTATTTGATTTCCTTGAACCTGCAGAGGGACAACACATGGCCTCCACAATAAAAAGGTCTGTATTCAGTTATGTTTGCGAGTTAGAACGCAAAATTTTTTAAAGGTTTCTATTATCTAATTTTAACTCCATTACCTCAGTGGACTCAATAGATTATATTCTAATTTTACACAATTCCAAGGAGCAAGTGGATTGGGCTGTGCTCCTGGAGCTGAGCACAGAAAGAATTAGATCTTCAGATGAAATTTGCTACTTTTAAGTCTTCTCTGGACATAAAATAGCTATCATTAAAACATGCTTATATGGAACTGGAGTTGAAGTTTGCCATGTTTCATTCCAGAGAATGGGTTGTAAATTTGTCTGCTGACTCCTAGAGTTTTATTTATAACAAATTTCTATGAATATGCATGTTTTCATATTTGCATACTATCTGAGATGCAGGAAAGCAATTGCTAAGAAGACATAATCCCTGTTTCTCCAAGAGATGACAATGTAATTGAAAATTATTTAACTCCATGTGACTGCTATTATTGGGGTGGCCCTGGAGCCCAGAAATTGCATTTTATGCAATCCTAGGGTATTTCAAATGGAGGAGATTTTCAGAGTCATACTGCCTTACTAGTAAGATGATGCCTAAGGTAACTTTTACAGTATATAGCATGGCGACAAAAAAAAGGGGGGCATTTATATCATGCAAGTTAATTACCCAGACACTTGCTTCAAGTTTTGTACAGAATTTCTAGTTAGGTAAGTAGTCCTTGGTAGCAGATTTCTTATCAGAACCAAACTTAACCTTTGTAAGAAAAGGGAGACCTTTAAGCAATAAAAACTAATCTTGACTTTCTAATGTGCATGCATAAAACCTAGAACTTAAGGTAACAACTGAAAGATGGGAACCCGGAGTTTTAATTTGCCAGGACTGATGGCTGTGGGCCAGCCAGTGGAAATCCTTGTTACCAGTTTTCGATGGGAAATCACAAAAAGTTTGAAACCAGAAAAACTTAAGTGTGAATCACATCTCTGCCCTGTATTAGCAGGGTCAAGTTAAATAAATTCAAAATGTGCATTTGTTTTCTAATGTTTGCCACAGAGATAGCACAAACTCTCTGAGTTTCTTTCTGAATAAAAAAGTAATAACATATAAAGTTCCTTATACCATTAGCACTCTGAATAAATGCTCATTTCATCTTGTGAAAATCCAGATGAAAATACTTTGAAGAATGTATAAATTCTATGCAAATGTAAGAGATTACCATTATTATTTAAAGCTTATGCTTAATAATTAAAAATTGGTAACAACAGAGAATTTTTTAATTTTATTTTCCAATTAGAGCACATATTCAATATTATTTTGTATTTGTTTCAGATGTACAGCACAGTGATTAGACATTCACGTTCTTGACAAAGTGTTCTCCCTGATACATTCAGTCCCCACCTGGCCCCATACATAGTTATCACAATATTACTGACTGTGTTCCCTTTGTTGTACTTCACATCACTGAGACTATCCTGTAACTACCAATTTGTTTCTTAATCCCTTCACCTTTTTCATCCAGCACCCCAAACTCTCTCCGTTTGGCAACCATCAGTCTCTTCTCTGTGTTTATGAGTCTATTTCTATTTTGTTTATTTGTTTATTTTGTTTTTTAGATTCTACTTATAAGTGAAATCATATGGCATTTGCTTTTATCTGACTGACTTATTTCACTTAGCATAATACCCTCTAGGGCCATCCATGTTGTTGCAAATGATAAGATTTCATTCTTTTTTGTGGCTGAGTGATATGCTATAGTGTGTGGGCACCACCACATTTTTTTTCACTCATCTATTGGTGGGAACATGGGGTGCTTCCATATCTTTACTACTGTAAATAACATTACAGGAACATAGGAGTTCATATGTTCTTTCAAATTGGTGTTTTGGGTGTGTGTGTGTGTGTGTGTATATATATATATATCCAGTATATATATATATATATATATATATATATATATATCCAGAAGTAGAATTGCTGTGTCATAAGCAGGTCCATTTTTAATTTCCTGAAGCCCCTCCACACTGCTTTCCACAGTGGTTACACTAATCTCTATTCCCACCAAGAGTATATAAGAGTTCCCTTTTCTCCACATCCTCAACAATACTTGTTGTTTGTCAGAGAAGAATGTTCTTAGCCAAGAAGTATTTATAATTTTATGGCTGAAATATAGTGTCAATGTCCATCGCCAAGTTTAGTCACCTGTCTGTTGTCAGTTGAGATGTTCTACACTGATCAGTACAGCCTTGAGTAACTTCATGTTAGTCTGCATTTCAGAAAATGTCAAAATTCTACACCTTACCATTCTCGACAAGGTATCAGCCTCAGATAACATCAATGCCAAAATTATGTACCTACATTTACAATAAGTTTTTTAAATTTTCCTTAAAAATGATTATCTTTAACATAGACATTTGAACAATTTTAATTATTAAATGCCACATGTCCTGTTATGGACCATGACCTTCCTGATATTCTTGATAATTAAATCACTTTGTATTATAATATGTGGGATACATAGATTGCCGACTTGTAGTCAAGTATGTGTGTGTGTGAGTTTGCAGTATGCAGGATGCCCTGAAGATTCCCTATTTTTATAAAATTTGATTCATTCTAGCCCTAATTGCTCTTGTTGCTAGGTGCTTCAATTCCATTTTCCTCATCTTCAGCCACTACAGCCCACAAAAGTTCTGAAATGCTTTCTCTCATAAAAAGCAAGTAGAATCTACAAGGTGTTAAATAGTTAGTAGTAAGATTTCCCTGTTAAATGAATCAAAAGAAAACTCTTAAAAGAGGAAAAACATTCCCAATAAATATTGGCAGCAGTCTCAAGCAGTTTACAATAGCAACTGAAGCATAGCTAATTCTCTAATTGTAGGGAATCTCCAAATATCAACTCTTCAATATATGGGACAGTATCCTGAGTGTGTCATCTGTCTGCAATCTATTTTATTAAAAATAAAGTTATTGGTGAAGTTTTGGGATGTGGCTCAGTGAGTGGACAGAGTGGAATTATACTGCAACCTCTGTTAAGTACCTATGAGCATGTCTCTCTGCTAGGGGCCATGAGGGACATGGAGATGAATAAGCCAAGGAGTCTGTGTTCAAGGAGAGCTGGAGCTTACCACAATTAACTGTTATACCACATACAGTGTGGCACTCAATAAATATTCTTTTAACGCATCTACTATTGCCAGTGTTCTGAAAGAAATATAACAACACACAAGGGAATGTAAGAAAAGTGAAATGTATTTACTAGAAAATCAGAAAGGAAGTGGTGTTTTGAATTGAACCTTAGAGAACTAGTAAAATTTTAACTGGAAGGACGGATTGAGGGAAGGTATGCAAGAGCAGGAATGTGAGAGAGTCTGTGTCCACATGAGCCCTTCCAATGGCAGCCTAGCACAGCTGCTTTATTTCACAAGATTTCAGTATCATTCACTGGGGGGGAAATCTAACCTCTTCTCTGACTGTTAAAATTAAGATGACTTGTCTGCTGATTTATTCAAACTTCTTTAAGTTCCAGTTTTCTTGCATCTGAACTAAGGAGCATAACCCACATGGCATAAGGATGTCTGCGCATTAACTGAGGTGGGATGCTCGTTAGCGTCCTGCACCTACGGGGCTCCCCGTGAGCTGTCATAGCAGCAGTTCCAGCAGCCACAGCTGCAGATTGCCCCTGACTTTAGATTTGCTTCCTGAAATTAATGGTGGGAATGCCTGAACATAATCAAAGCAACTATTCTTTTCTTTAAATTTAGCTCAAGGGTACATTTTTATTTATTTACTTATTTTGCCCTTTTAGATTTCCTCTGAAGGTAAAGGGCAGTGTCACATGTTAGTTTTGTGCTCTCAGAACCTTACATGAACATTCTGACTTAGGTCAGCTGCCACACATCTTAAAGATTAAACATGTCTCCGTAACTTGTGTAACACAGAAATGGCTTCATCTGATATTGGTATATTCATTCTTGGTGTTGCACTTCAGAGAACTCACAGAAAGACTTTCTGTGACTGAAAGACTTTCAGTTACAAGTATTTATGGCATAGGTTATAAAATCACATAAAAGCTTGGCTAGAATGTCAAAGTATGAAAAATATCACCTCAAAATGGCAGAAATTGGATTGCCAAGGCATCCTCAGATTCATTGTTTAGAACAAAACAGCACTTTCATTATTAAATGCTTGCAAATATAATAAACTATATGTTAATTGTTTTATATGCACTGGAGTATATAAACTCGAATGGCTTATTTCAAAAACTATTACTCTCTTTGTCAATCAAAAGAGTATTTTGATTTCAGCCTCAAAATTGGAAAATATAAATCGAGTCAGAAATTTAAATTTAAAAAAACTTGAATAGGGAACCAGAATTTAAAAATTGCCTTCCTTATTTAATAAAGACTCCTTTGGTTAAATAAAATTTAGCCAAAAATTCACTTATATGTTCTCAAATAATGACAAGTAAGAAGGGGGTGAATATCCTCCTGCTCTTGGAGTAATTTGATGCCATTTGAGAATAACATGACGAATATTCACACAGCAGTAAAAAAAAAAAGTAATAGTTAAGCGTCCAAATTTACTATTGTCCCTATAGGTGAGAACAATAATGCTTACTGTGAGTAAGGCATCTTTACTAAACATGGCAATTTTCCCCATTTTCTTTCAGTCTTTAACTTCCCCAGACTGGAGACACAGGTTGTCCCGGAGGCTCTGGCCAAAGGACAGGACATTGCAAAACAAGACACTGGGTGAGTCATGAGAAATGAATCGTGCTTTTTCTAAACTATCATTTTACTATGAAAACAGAGAAGGGAAATCTTAAAATTGAAGAGCCTTAGTCACAAATGAATGGCGTATGTGAGATTTAGTTTTTGGAACAAGATAGCTTTGTGTAACTGTACAGCCCACTGAGACACACACACTGATATTTCTGTGGGCTAATATGACAGCAAACCCTAGTATGCTTAGTAGTACAATTTCTTCCTTTTTTAGAATTATTTTACAATAAAAGGTGAAAACAGAGTTGTTCCGCCCCCCGTTGTTGAAGATCACACTGAATTACTTTGAAAGGATTACAGAACAGTGATAATATTAATTAAATTATCAACAGCTATCATCCATATAGTATTTTAAGGTGTTTGCTTCTATGCATTTTGTCTCATTTAGTCTCAGAAACCTTGTAGGGTAGTTGAGGTAGGTGTTGTTGTTTCTAATCTACAGATGAGGAACCAGGAATCTGGAGAGATAACCGCTAAGTGGCTTGCTCAGGTCACCTGCTGCAGTCGCCCTGGAGCTGAGGACTCTGCCCCTGGCCCCGTCCTCCCCTCAGCCTCCAGTGAGCTTCCACATGAAGCACAAACACCCTTCCCCATTTGTGCAACACAGCCTTTTAAGGTCTGTGGAAAATATCTGAAGTACCTAGACTATACTTGGGAATTCCTTTTCTTTTCCAGCAACTAAGTAATTTTCCTGTCTCTTAAAGCTTATTAAGCTTTCAGACCACCTCAAGAATGGTAGTCAAAGTTGTTTTCAAGTGGAAAACTTATGGAGAGGTATTCTAAGAAAATCAAATTAAGTTTATGTCTTCTGTCTGATATCACTCAAGTATCAAATGCTAAGAGTAATATAAACCCCCATATTGAAACCACAAAAGCAGATGCTCTAAATCAGCTTTGTCTGATACAGTAGCCGCTAACCATATGTGACTATTAAAATTTGAATTAATTTTAATATGTTAAATGACATAAAAATGGCACTTCTTCCGTCACATTAATCATATTTCAAGAGCTTTAGAGCCACAAGGGGCTAATGACTATTGTATCGGACACCATAGTTATAAAACATTTCTATGACTGCAAAAAATTCTATTGGATGTTGGCCTGAATTCTAGATGTTATCAGTGTCAGCTTGTATACTTCTCAACTCTAATTCTATGGAGCTGTCCTCTGGGGTCAGTGATACAGGGGTGTGTGTGTGTGTGTAAAATGAGTCATGATTCTATTCTCCCCAACAATGCTAGAAATACCAGCAAGTTACAAATAATCATAAGCTGCTTATGTGACTTCTCTTGCCATGGGAAGAGACCCAAATGTCTATGTTAATATCAGTCAACTCAAGGCCATTTCAACGATACACTGTTGTATTAACAGCCCCGTGTGATAAAAAGAGGGCTGAATAGAGCATCTCCAGTTCCTGGGGTTTTGTGGACACAGGGAGATCAAATGAGAGGGACTAGCCTGTGGAGATGGGGTACGTGGGACAGGGACAAGAAGAGATCCATCCCAGGAGTTAGGACCATGAGAAAAAGCCAGAAGGATCCAGGAAACATCAGGGAATATGTTCCATCCACCCCACTGGGGAATCTTGTTTAAAGAACCAGATGGTTCATTGCCTTGGCTGGGGGAGTGCAAATAGGGGAGAAGATGAAAGACTCAGGAGAAAGGACTGAATATCGTTCTTACTGAACTGTCTGCCACAGATGGCCAGGCATCGCTGAAATTTTAAAGTAGGTTCATCTGAAAGGCAGTTTGTGGAGAATATCCAGGCCAGAATCCTCCATCTGCCGCTTTCCACCTCTCTAGCTTCTGTCACATTTTATTTCTATGAGCCTTAGTTTCAGATCGTATTTGTTCTACTGAAGGCTGCCCATAGAAAGGGCATTATGTTTATGGATGGTGACAAAAACCCCTCACACATATAGATAATTATCATGTAACTTCATAGATGCGATGACAGACACATGCACAGAGAAAGACGTGGTGGAGGAGTGGGGTCTGAGCTGAATGGTTAAGGACAAAGAGCAGTTGAGGGAGGATGGGGAGTTCATGGAGGGAAGGGAGCATGAATAAAAGAGTGGAGGAAATCACAAACACATGAAAAACACATGTAAAAAAACAGGTCCTCCCCCAATGTAAAAGGAGAGAGACTTTTATAAAAGAGGAAAATACTTTCTGCCTGAACAAATAAAGAGTTAAGTTGAGTAGAGAAAAATCATTCTTGAAGAGGAAAGCACAAAAGGAGTGGCTGGATACACTGAATACTTTCTCACCCAGAAAAACTTTGTTTTCCCCTCTACACGATGCCTCTGCCTTTACGGTTTATTTGCGTCTGCACAAGACAATGTAGCAGCTATGCTCATAGAAACTCCCCCTCCTTGCTGGTCAGATGGGTTGCACCAGTGAACTCTGATAACAGAGATACGAGGTTGACAAGGCTTCCAGCTCTCAGTTGCAACTGGACACCCCCACATCAGGCTTCTTAGTGCCCTGCCCGCAGTCACTGGCACCAGCACTAGGAATCCCCTCTCTCATGGCTCTCAAAATTAATGCGGTACAGTGGCTGACCCCTCTCTGCATGACCAGTTCAAATTATTGAGAGAAAATCTTCCTTTGGATTCCCTTAGTTTGAAATACTAACCAGAACCTACAGACTCATTAGCCACCTCCTTCTGATCCCAGATGCCTCGTGAGGTTCCAGTTTTTAGTGTCTAGACCTATTATCTGGAACCCAGAGGCTCTCATGATGTTCAGAGACTAGCAACTTGCTATGTGACCCCCAGAGAGACTTGCACATGAGCCACTGGCCCGTTCCCCTGAGGAACTGCACTTTCTGGAAGCAAGTGTTGAGATGCAGTAGTCTCAAGGAGATTTGCCCTCATCCCTGTGATCTCCATTTAATTTTTTATTAACAAAAAAAATGAAAAACACTGATTTCTGATACTATTTGCTATTGTTTTTTCTTTTTTATCCTCACCTGAGCATATTTTTTTAAAGATTTTATTTATTTATCTTCAGAGGGGAAGGGAAGGAGAGAGGGAGAGAAATATCAATGTATGGTTGCTTCCTGTGCATTCCCTGCTGGGAACTGGCCTGCAACCCAGGCATGTGCCCTGACTGGGAATCGAACCGTGATCTCTTGGTTCACAGGCCCGCGCTTAATCCACTAAGGTACACCAGCCAGGGCCTGAGCATATATTTTTTTTTCATTGCTTTTTAGAGAGAGAAGAAGGAAGAGAGGAGAGAGAAACATTGATGTGAGAGGAAAAAATCAATAGGTTGACTCCCAAATGTACCCCAACTGGAGATTGAACCAACAACCTAGGTATATGCCCTGACTGGGAATCAAACCTGTGACTTTTTTGTTCACTGGACCATGCTGGACAGGGCACTAGTGTTTATTGTTGGTACCTGAATGACAATCCTTCATTTACGGCTCCCAGAGACTATTAACAAGTTTGTGAATTAAATGGAAGACTTGCCTGCTGGCCAAATCCAGCCCCTCATTGTTTTTGTAAGTAACATTTTATGCAACACAGCCATACTCACCCATTTGCATGTTGTCTATGGTTGCTGTCATGCAGGTAAAACTAAACCATTGCAACAGAGACCATACAGTCGACAAAGCCTAACATATTTACTATCCTGCCCTTTCAAAAGAAGCTTTGACTACATCCAAGGTAAAACAGAGACTTGCATAAGAAACAGTTTGCTCAATATTCATCATGTCTTTGTTCATTGAAAAATACTTGTGAAGCACTTCCAGGGTTCTAGGTTCTGAGGATACAACAGGGAACAGGACCAATAGAGTCCTTTGCTTCCCAAAGCTTACAGTTTTCTTACACTTTATTACAATGGTCCCTATTCAACTCTTTCCTTCTGTTTATGCTTGGAGGGCACAGACAAGTATTATAATACAGTAATAGGCATAGAATAGAGTTACCAAATAAAACACAGGATGCCCTGTTAAGGTTTGCAATTACATACTATTTTTTCTTTTATAAGTTTAAATAGCAACTATGAGTGAAGCCAAATGCTGCAATATTATTCTCCCTCTAAATGGTGCATCAAGATAGGGCCAAAGAGAACTATTCAATGGATTTAGAGTGTTTTAATCCTATTATTAGGCAACAGAAGGTAGTGATTGATAGAGGTGCTGGACTTTAAGCATTAGGACAAAGCCATCTCTGGTGTGAAACGTATGTGTCAAGCTGTCTAAAAATGCTAACAAATAATTCATTTTTTAAAAGAATAATAATAAGGGAAAATATACAAAAGGAAAAGAAAGCTCTTCTTTTCTGGCGGACGGGAGTAAGGGAGAATCTGTACTTAGGGCACAGGGGGAAAAACTAAGTTGAATAATTCATGAGTGTTGAGAAATGTGATGAGTGCTCTGGGTACAAGTTCATATCTCCTACTAAACATGCCTGGCTTAACAAATCCAGGCTTAGTCTTGTGGTAACAAGAAAAGGGAGGGAGAAAATCGGATGGTGGCTGAACTCATCTGTGTAAGACCTAGCCCCAGAGTGTCACATGGGCAGAACGAAAGCCCTTCTAGCAGCATAGAAGTGAGTCTTGCACCACCAGACCCCAAAGACAGAGGCGTGCACAGGAGGCATGGTGTTTCCCATCTAAAACAGATGAAAGCATTAAGCCTTCTCATCCAACTGGTATTTCTGTTTATGAGCAGCAGCAAATATTTAGCTCACAGAGAGATAATGGATAAAACCAAACACAGAGATGGAGTTCATTACAGGTGTTTTAAAATCAAGCCTGGACTCTATTAGCTAAATCTTAAGCAATCACTAAATTTAAAACATAAGTAAGAAATGGCTTGTTTTCAGGTCACCCCTGAGGTGCCTTCACTGGGTCTTCAGTTTGTCACAGTAGCATTTCCCATGAAGGATTTTCCTATTTGTCACACGTGTTCCCATTCATTGGTCCAGTGCCCTGGCAGAACCAGAGATTCTAAACTTGTCCGGAAAAAGGTTTCATAATTCATCATGCATACCACTCTGCTTGGCGCCAAGAGCAGTGGCCTGATCCAAGTGCAAGCTCTTGGACATTCACGGTTGACTAAAGGGACCAGATTTGTGATAAACTAATGTAGGACAAAGGGGAAGAGCCTGGTAGCACAGGCCTGTGCTGAGATGGAGGAGGGAGAAAGAGAGAAGGAATAAAGATGCAGGCGTGTGGGTGCATCCCATGAGACAAATGTGTGAATGCACTGGCTGAGGAACATTTCTCCTTGCAGCAAGGAGGTAGGGGTGTGCATGCGCTAGAAGAATGGCAAGAAGCATGCTGGGATAAGGAGGGGAGGACAGGAAAAAAGGGAAAAGGAGAGCCTGGTGAGAGAGCAACTGTTCTAGGACAACTCATTTTGGTAAACATGGAGCCTGCCAGCCAGTCCAGGAAGTTCATGTTGAGGGCCATCCTCAATATATGGCATTTGTTAACCTTGGCTTTGACAAGGCTGGAGGAGGAGGAAGGGAGATAAATGGAATGATGCGTGGGGCCCCATCCTGCCAATACTCTCTGAAAGTACCAATTTGTCTACAGAGGTAAAATATTCTGAAAAGTTTCCCATTTCCACTGTGTTCATAATGATTTCAGCAGTGAGCCATCTGAATTCAAAATTAAAATTTACTTTGTTTGAAATGTTTCACCTTAGAAAGATGGAGCAGAATCATAAGAAAGGAATATGTTTAACTATTGTTAAATCTAAGTATTTAGCAGCCTTCATATTATATTCAGCAGCCTTCCCTGCTGAATATTCAAATTGGAGATCCACAGAGGACAAAGAGAAAAATAAATGCATTTCTGATTAGAAAATGCAAATTAATGTCTGCATTCTGCCTAAATCCCTCCAATATAGTCTTTCAGATGTTTTCTTTCATTATCATCTAACTAGAAAACTTACGTAATTTCTTTTGGTAGGTAGGTGAGTGGGAGTCTCTTTGTAAATTTTCTTATTTAAAAATATGTACTGATAATTGCAGAAATGCAAGTTAACAATAGAAAATAATAATTAAACTCAAAAGCATTGATAATTTCCCAGGCTGGTTAGTTGTGACAAAACAAAAACTCAATAGTCTTCATGGCTTTATTAATTGATATCACATTTTGAAAGGATATTTATCTATATTTTAACTACACTTTCAATCCTTTTGTCCCATTAATTTTACATCATTGGATGTACTTTACAGAGATAGTAGCCCAACTGAGAGAACATGAACGAGAAGGTTCACTACTGAATATTGAATAGGTACAAAGACTGGAAATAATTTCAAATGGCCACCATGAGAGAATTAACACTCTTTTAACAAAACTCCTGAACAGCATTTAAAGGAATAAGCTACATTTACATGGTTTGGCACATATCATATGTTCTTTCAATATATTAAGTGAGGGGAAAAAAGAGTCACAGAATAGCTTTATGATAGATATGTGATTCTAGTCTTTTTAAAAAAAAATAAATGGATAGATTTCATGAATATTTTGTAGGACTGTTATTCAAAAGGAACATCTTACAGGGATTCACAGTGAAGTGGAAGCAATGGCTACTTCTGAAAAGCCGCAGGTTGAGTTTGACAGAGATAGGGGACTTTTACTTTCTCTTCCAACTGCACTGTATTTTTTCCTTTGTTTTTACAGGCCTGTATTCTTTCATTTAAAAAAAAAGACAATGTATTTTCTGAGATATTGTAGCTCACTTTTCCTCAGGAAAACCCTTGGTTTATCAGATTCTTCCAGGTGTCACTCCTATCTGAAAAGTATAAGGCTTACCTACCATTCAGTACTGATTCTGCCACTTCTTTCAACGATCTTTACTCTGGGCTCCCAAAAGGCCTCAGAATCCACAGCATCCTCTCAAGTCAACTCTTCCATCCTATTTTTTTAATTCCCATAGATCCCTCTACCAACATCACACACAAGCTTCTAGGGATTCTCACAGGTAAAGCAGGGTGTAATTCCAGTTCTCACTTCCAAAATCTCATCATGGCAAAACTCTGCAAATTTCACCTCCAATAATAAAGGTTGATGATCAACCATTATATAAGAAATATTGTTGAATCTAGAAGCTAGAAGCATAGCATTATCCAGTTGGGTGGTTCACAACTTTCACTGCACAATAAAATCACCTGAGGAGCTTAGAGAGCATTGAGATGCTCCTGTTGTCCCCAGACCAGCTGAAACTAAGTTTATTTTGAATGCATAGCAACCATTGTCTAATTCCTTATCAGAAAGACGAGGACACTGGCAGAGAAGATGAATAATTTGCCAAAGGTCATTCATGTGCAAGTTGGAAGATGTGTTATTGACAGGAGTTTAATTGCATGTCTGGGCTGCATGGTAATGAAAAACTCAGAGAGTAGAATTAAGCATAAATTTATTATTAAAGTTAGGATATCAGAAGGTATTTTTTATTTCAAGATATATATTACTTGAAAAGTACCATTATCGATAACACTCATCCAATATTGGGAAAATAGATTTCATGTTGCCTCAATTGTAGGTAAATAATTTCTTGGAACATTGTGTCTAGGAGAGTTTAATTGCCTTAATTGCTTGTATCATAACTCTTCAGCCCATCAAAAGCATTGATAGAAAGGCTCAACAGCAGATTTAAATGTCTTAATAAAAGAATATTATGATAGCCTGTGTTATCTAGGGCTCGGCATAAATTAGGTCAGATGAGTCATTTTAAAAATTCCCCGTGGATCAAATTCCCATGGGGATTAACACACAAGTCCTACATTTTGAATTGTCTGTAAATAAATTCCAGGGTATGCCTAATTATTATGAATATTTCAAAGAAGCCACTTTGCTCTCAGAATTATATTTGTACCTCAACCTTATAATCAATGAAGTGTTTGAATGCACTTCAAGTTCTCATGCTAAAGGTGAAAGCACCCCTCCCAGCCATACAAACACCATGGTTGCTTAGTTCAGATGTCATCGTTGTTCAGCTTTCCCCCAAGTGAGTTTGGGAGTTAGAAACTGCTATAAACTCTTTTCAGAAAAAAATCTACAATTTCCCCTGTAGTAACCTCAGCTTCAAAATCTCCATTGCCTCTGCCATAAGCAGACTCCCAGTTGACTAATGAGAGAATTGTACAATAAACTCAATAATTGTAGAATAATTCTAACCCTTTGGCTTATCTTCCATCAAATATGTCTTAATCTAATCATGGTTAGAGTGGGGACAGAAGGTAATGATAACACAAGAAAGTCTGGAACTCTCTGGTGGAAGTGTAACACAGAATTGCAACACACTTAGAATTTTAACACACTTAGAGAGGGTATGTCTTTGATCTGCTGCTTTTTTTTTCAGAGAAAACATCAATTCTAATAAACATTCTAAAATTCTCCACAAACAATAGAAATAAATCTAGACTCCAGCTTCAAACAATAACTACTTAAAGTTTCCCCCTCTTTGAAAGGGAAAATTTAGTCACTGGCTTTGTAGAACCCATTATCTCACTGTTGTTTTATTTTAAAAAGTCATCGTTTTTATTTATCTTTGCTTATTTTTGTTTATTGCTTTTGAGGAAATAGTTACTTTAAAAATGAGCCTCTATTGGTATGCTTGGGCAGCCTTATTAAATCTTTCCAAGCGTTAAATTCTCCATCTTTATTTTCCTTTCAATAATATGATAAATCCTGTGGTCTTTCTTTGCCTGAGCTAGACAATTTATTCAAAAACACTTCCAAAGAAGCACCTAAAATTTTTATAAAATCCTTAATATTATCCTAATCCATCATGTTGCTTGCTATTTGCATAGTCATTTCATTGGATAGTTTATGATAAATGGAAGTGAAAGGATTTTCTTACACTGCTATTTTTCACAAAACTCACTCTCTTATTAGAACGCGAGAGGTGTTTTCTTCCCAAGATTCCCTTTAGTTGGTCTCAACTTTCTGAAGCGACGTGGGGATGCCTTGCGAACCTGCTGATCTTGTATACTAACTGATCTCTGCCCTGCTTCACTTGGCTCTCCTCCCATGATGACTCCCTGAAATCAACTTCTGAGAAAAAAAAATGGTCCTGAGATGTCCCATTCATGTCCATGAGGGTAAGAGCACAGGGCTCCAGATGCTGTCATACCCAAAGCTTCTAGCAGTCAATGAATTTGTAGTTCTTTCGTCATTCTTTCCAAGTACCTTATGACTTTAACTTGGCCTGTCCAAACTTCCCAGAGCACATTCATCAACAGTTAAAGAATACCAGTTTATGGGCTGAATCATGTCCCTCTGAAATTTCTATGTTGAAGTACTATTTTCTAGTATCTCAGAATATGATTGCATTTAGAGGTAAAGTCTGTAAAGGTAATTAAAATAAAATGAGATCTTTTGGATGGGCCCTAATCCATTATAACTGGTGTCTGTATAAGAAGAGGAGATTAGGACACAGACGTGCAGAGAAGGAAGACCAAGGGAAGACACAGAGAGAAGACAGCCACCCACAAGCCGAAAAGAGAGTCCTCAGAAGAAACATTACCAGCACCATGATCCCAGACTTCTGGACTCTAGAACTCTGAGAAGTTAGATGCTGACTGATTAAGCTTCTTAGTCGATGGTGTTTGTTTTAGCAGTTCTAAAAAATTAGTACAACTATTTTTTCTCTAATTTAACTTGGAACACCTATAATGGCCAAGGGGAAGTATGGCAAGAAGTAAGGCTGGAGAAAAAGGCTGGAGAAAAAGGCTGGGTCAAGATCTTGTATAGTCTTAAAAGTATGGGAAAGTATTAGAATTTCATTTTAAATGTGATGAAAGGGGGTTATGGAATTTCACAATAAGGACAAATACTTTGAGAAGGTAAGATTTGAGCAGCTTTCATACAGAGGTAGTGATATAAGCCAGACACACAGTGGATTAAAAACTAAATGGGTAGAAACTAAATGGGTAGAAAACTAAATGGGACTCTGGGAATGTAGGTGATAAAACTACCTATGTATTCCCTCTAATGAGAACCCAAGTAATGCTAGCTGGTATGGGAAATTAAACAGTAAATAAATACAATTGTTCTGCTTCTTCGGTGGAGAAGAAACGGCAGTGCCCTAATAAATGATTTATACCTCTTGCCAGACTATGTATGTTTTTTTCTCTTGTAAAGTTGACTATGCAAAAAACAAATTATAATTCCTTCACATCTTACATTTAGGATAATTGAAAAGCATGTTTTCCCTGGAGACTAGTACTTATGGACTTGTACCATTATGTTATAAAGACATAGAAAGTTAGAAAACAGTAGGTCAGGAGATTTTCTTTTTCTTCCCTTTTGCCATCAGGCATTAGGTAAAATTAGCCTTTATTAGGTACCATTAGCCTTATATTCTTAGTCATTGATATTTCTTTTACAAGTGAAAGCTAAAAATCATATTTGTGCTGTGTTGTGATTTTTCCTTCTCACATCAAAATTCTCCAATATCATGTTAAACTTTAAGTAAATCATAATAATTACTAGAGATGATCATCTGCTCGCCAGGGCAATCTTAGAAGATAGCACTACATATTATAAATAGGAACTTTTGTTTCAGCTCACCTAAGTGAGAGTGGTCATAATACAATTGGGATTTCTCTTGAAAATTTGAAGTGGTAACCAGAATCAAGTCTTTAAATTTTCCTGTGATGTTGTCAGAGTTAATTAAATGTTCACCATTGTTTTGCTATTTTGGTGATTGGTTATGGTTTAAATTTTTCATTAAAATTCAGTGAGAAAAAGTACACAGAATACTTAGCACAATGTCTAGTGGAGATTCAAAATATATATAATGAATGAGTTATTGAATGAGTAAGTGAATGTATCATAGTTAGAGCAAAAATGCAACTGGTTATCGAGGAGACTAGAACCATGTTTTACAAAGTTGTCAGGAACTCAAACCATATTTTTTTAAAAATTTTTTTAATTTTAGTTTATTCAGTACAGTTTCTATCCTTTATTCCCATTCCAG